>KZ308600.1:559939-608567 GCA_000376725.2 Ladona fulva
ATATCTGGTCCTCCTAAGCACAAAAAATATCCTTCGTAAGATCAAATAACTCAATATATTTCTTACCATTATTTATAATATTTATTCTATTGTTTTCAAGCCATGAAAAGTTTATTTTCCAAAAATTTTACGAAATATGCGTTTGTTTTATCAACATCCCCAAAAGTTCGGATCTATATCAATATTTCACGACTAAAATAAGATTCTATGATCATTTTCCTCTCTTCTGACACCTGTCTCAATTTCGTAGGACTATTGTTTCTGATTTAATTTTGAAAAAAGAAACAACCTCTGCAGGTAACGAAAACCTACTTTACGTACATCTCTTATGTAAAAGTATACTAACAGTTTATCGCCGTGCATTTATATGGAAACTCATTACATCTATGTTCAACAATTGCATTGGTCGTCAAAGCGATGGGTTGATTGTTTCCCAAAAATGTTACGAATTTTCCGTGTATTTTATCAAAGTTCTCGCAATTTCGAAATTATATGATTGATTCACGGCTAAAATAAGATTCTATGATTATTTTCCTTTCTTGTGACACTTGTCTAAATTTCGTAGGACCATTTTTTCTAATTTAATTTTGTAAAAGAAACGACCTTTGCAAGTCAAGAAACCGTAATTTACGTTCATCTCTTATGGGAACGTATTTTGTGCTCCTGGGTTCGAACCCGGGCCGAAAATAATTTTCCTGGGGGTTTCAGCATCGTAGAAACACAATGCAGTTTGTTTCAGATCTCTAAGTCATCAAGCCGTTTCTGAGATAGATAGGGGGACGGACAGACGGACGGACGAACAGACATTTGCTTTATATATATATGATGTTACCATTAGTCAGCCGTTAACCCGTTATCCGTTACTAATGTAACCATTAGTTACCCGTTAACCTGTTATTTACCAAATTCTGAAATGCCCATCATAACTACAGACCTAATACCAATTTTCTTCGCAAATATGCAATAATGGACAGTAGCCATTGGGTTTGGCCGTTTCTAAGTAATTGCACGCTCAAGAGATATGGTCGAATATCCTCTAAAACGAGGCTAATTGTTATTAGTTAGCCTAAGAAAAAGGATAAATCCTACCCAAAGAATTCCTTATTAGGAAAGCAATATAACTTAGGTTCTGTCTAGTTTTCACCGAGGTAACGCTGTAACAGATAACCTGTAATTAAATCATTATATCAAAATAACTTAATTAAAATTTCAAACGGTAAATTATTCAGTTCGAGGGTAGATTTGAACTTCATCCCCTTTAAAATTATTTATTGATGGCTCCGGAGGGGAAATGAAACGTACTAAGCAAGATAAGGAGTGAGGTGGCTCATCTTTGTTTTCCTCGAAAAGCCAGAATTCTAGGAGTAGAAAACATCCTTGGAGGTATAGCCCAAAGACTGCACTTTCAATTTAACCTTCAATATGGATTGACCAAGATGAAGACCATGAATCAGCATCACTCATGCCTTAGTAGCTTCCATTTTATCACAGCCATGAAAAAGAAGAATCAAAAGTAAAGAATATATGCAAAGAATATACCATACCGCATTAAAAGACATGAAGATAATTACCTTCGTCAAGATGGAGTAGCAGGAACTAAATGATGTATAGGANAGACATGAAGATAATTACCTTCGCCAAGATGGAGTAGCAGGAAGTAACTGATATATAGAATGCAACAGAACTACCGATTAAAATCATAGAGGAAAAATGGCGAAAACATCTGCGTATATAAGGAAATTAGAATTTGGAATCATTTCATAAAAACGCAAATCCTTATAAATGAAGCTCCTGGACTAGGTTTTTAAAAGCCTATATAATTTGCCCTCTCAAAGATTAGGGCTCAGTATTATTATGAATACTTAATATAGACTTAAACTAATGTTGACTTTAGGGCCTAGAATTATGATGGCATGTTATAGTTAAAGTAAAGATCACAACTAATACCCATGCTAATCTAGCGTATATATGAGAGATTAACTAAAATCTTTGCTTTAATTCTAACAAATCATAATAATACCAGGCCTAATCAGAACATTAATTAAAGTCCATTTTAATTTAACCAAATAGTAGAGGGCATGTGTCGCTTCGAATAATTTTTGTGCTCACACATTTGCGTCATGAAATTGAAACTCTTGGATAATTTTCAGTTCCGAAAATAAAGAGTTATACACACTCAATATTTTTAGGCTTTTTCTGGCGTAATAAAATGGCACTGTCTTCTATTTTCTGGCGCCGTCCGACATAATATAGCAAGGGTATCATCTTCAAGGAGTAGCCAAGTTTGAAAATATCATCCTGCGTATCAAACAAATTTTAAGATATTCGTCTACTGACGTTCTTATCCGCTATTCGCGATCATATTTCTATCGAGACCAAAAAACTATATAACTTGATAACTTAAAGGATTGCTCAAGTGATGGATGGCAGAACAGAAATTCTTAAATTTGACGGTTAATGTTTAAATTAATTGTGATTGTAACTTTTCTAATACACTTCATACGAACGTTTTTCCCTTACCTTTCGTCTTTTGAATACAAATGTTCTCTTGCATATTTTAAAAAATATTCGAAAAGCATTTCCCTCAATTGATTCATTTTTACCATTATAATTCTTTATTTATTCATTCATTTAATACTGGCAGAGCCCAGTTACGAGGATTAAACAGTATATAAATATTTCAAACATGATGTCATATCATTAATATGAAAATACCTATAATACCACACTCCTTAATTTCATAATTTTCAGGAAATGTAACTTCTCTAGGTAATCCATGGTCCTAAGGTCATGAAAGAAAAGAATTGTCCCAGTTCCCATTGTAGAACCCTTGATAATGGAGACATTGTTTCCGAAATGCGCATAGGGTAATTCCTAGAAATCTGTAATCCGGAACTTCCCGTTGCCTCCAAACGGGAGTTCCATCTACTGACACACGGCTTACGGACTGTTTTTTATCCCCTAAACCTATACGACCATGTTTACTATTGTCATCACAAGAATGTGATTGTTGTTCTCTTTAAGCAATATTGTTGCCATCCATTGTTATCTACGAAGGTAATTTAATCTTCTTTTGCTTCTAAAACAAGTTATTGCATTTAGACTGTAATAACTCCAAAAACAAACGATTTTTTAAAATTAAATGCCATGTAGCTATTTTTAAGAGTATCCTTATATATATTTTGCTTCTTGCCTGTCCTTTCGTCCCCCCGTCTATTTCAAAATCTGTTTGTTGCAGGGATGTAACACAAACTTTATTTTGTATACTACATAAACTCCAAAAAGAAGAGTGAGGGATAAGTGTTTATTAATTTCATTTTCGCTAAAGCGTCCGTAGCAACAAAGCTTTATTTATGGCAACGTNGAGTGTTTTTAAGCCTCCGTAAGTAATTAACAGCCGTTTCGTCCCCCCGTCTATTTCAAAATCTGTTTGTTGCAGGGATGTAACACAAACTTTATTTTGTATACTACATAAACTCCAAAAAGAAGAGTGAGGGATAAGTGTTTATTAATTTCATTTTCGCTAAAGCGTCCGTAGCAACAAAGCTTTATTTATGGCAACGTAAATTTTTATGAATGGTTTTGTGTAATGAGCACTACAAGTCGTATTTACAGATATTCAGTGGAATGATAAGCGAAATTTCAAATATTATTGGTCATTGCAAGTTATAGAAATAATGAAATTAGTAACTAGAAGTAAATTTTAATATCATAGCTCAATCGTTTCTTCATCTTCGAACGGATTGTTTTAGCAACCAAATATTTATGGATAATTAACTGTTTATTCAACGCAGTTATATTCACCATGTGAATGCCGAAATATTTTCTGTAAGTATAATCATATTCATAATACCTACAGGGCTCCCGGATAGGCAAGTGGGCAACGCGTTCCACTTCGGTGAAAGCGGTCCCGGGTTCGATTCCCGGTGGGAGCCTACGTGCGAAATGACCTAAGTTGTCCAAGCACTTTTAACAATACTACTACTACCGTAATACCTACATTTCGAAAACTTAAAATCATGATACTGTATTCTTATATTAAAATTATATTAAAATCGTTATACTGTATTTGATGGGAAGTGCATAACAAGTTCAAAGGAAGTCGGTGCTTTCCTATTGTAACCGTTTCATATCGGATTTTGAAGGTAAATCAGAAGTTCCAAAAGACGACTGATAAATTATGCTGAGGGTCTTAGATGGGTTAAAATGAAAGGAGTAATAATTTATGGAAAGTAAGCATATATTAGGATTTTTGATGACAGATTTATAAATGTTTTAACTATTGATTATTTGCATGTCAAATTGATTTCATATCTTCTTACCCTATTTTCCTCATTGACTTTCGATGGACACCTCTACTATGGTCTGTTAAATTTTTCTTTACGACCTAAGAGAAGGAAAAAGGAAAATTACGTCTTAAGAGAGCAGGAAGGAGACCAATCAGGGATGAGTAGATTAAGGTGACTTATCCGTAAACTCGAAGGCACTCGTTAAAGCCCTAGAGTACAATGAGAAATAAGTTTATCTCGAATTTAGTTTGTTACGTGTAATTTACTGTTTTTCCTAACGTGTCAATGTCAACCCCTCAAAAAACCTTAATTACGTTGCAAGGGATCGATTCGAGTTCGAGAGTTACATTATACCGATCACTTTTTCCGAAAAATGTACTTCTCTGAATTTAGCAAACAATCGCAGCCTAGCCTATAATATCCTTTCCTTCAAGGATCCCCAACCTGATACTGAGAAAATAAAAAGTTTGTCAGAAGTGGGATTCGAACCCACGCCCTCATACGAGGACCAGAACACCCAACACCCAACACCCAACACCCGTTAATCGGAGAAGGCACTGCCTTGAGTCTGGCGCCTTAGACCGCTCGGCCATCCTGACATACTTTTTGGTAATTGGTCTCCCTTGTGAAGACTTAAAATACATAATTTTTCTTCTTACTCCTCTTTCTTAGCCGTAAAGTTAAATTTAATAGTCCATAGTTTCATATAAATATTGATGCCTAGATATATATATATGGTTCGCTGACAAGAAAATTGCATTCCACAGTACAACCACGCTATTTCGCGTGCAGGAACAATTTACATGTAAATGTTAACATGGAACTTAATAGTGCTATAAATAAACCTGAATGCTGTGTTAATAATATTTGTAGACTATGGAAAATACAGCATAACATAAGTAAAATGCATTACAATCCTTTTTAAATTTTATTTATTTGTTTATTTAATAATAATACATCAAAATACAGCACTGGGCTAATTACGGTAGACGATCGACAATAATGATAACAAAATTGATCAACAAATTTAAACAACAATATAAATAATAAAATAATAACAAAATTAGAGAAATCGGCGTTATAGAGATCCATATCAGTCAAACATTATTACAATTGATTTTAGAGGTAAATTAAATTTTAGGTATTAAATTACAGGTAAATTGATTTTATAGCACTCAATATTATTATCTGATATTTCACGACGCTTTCATTAATTTTCAATGAATTATTCTTCTCGTGCATACTAAAGGACGGAATTATTTGCAAGCTACGGAGCCGTTCGTAAGAGCTAAAGCAATACATTGAAAGTACAAGTCAGGATGCTTGTTCTGAGTGAAAGCATCAGCTTACTAACGTAACTGATGCAAAAGTAACTATGGACACTAGTAACTGATTTAAAAGTAACTATGGACACGGCCATCAGTTTCATTGGCAACTAAAACTTACCATTATTGTGTTCGCATTGTTTATTCGATGCTGAAACTCACAAAGTGTTTCACAGATTCCGAATTTCGATTCCACACAAGTGTAGCTATGGAAACAAGTCTTGCGTTTGTTTGCCGATTAAAATCTTCTGCTTCCCTCATTTTTAGCATAGGAGCTTCTTACACTCCTTGCTTTTGTTTTTGCTACTCCCTTCCTCGAATTGCTGAAACGAACTGCGCAGTTCTAATGGGCCATAGCCGCAGCTGCATCTACGCAGAACTCACCGGCGGCGGCATCAGAGACATCTCTGGCCCTGAAAACACGTGGCCTCACTGTCGGTTTGGATGAATCCTTCCATTTCGTGCTTCAGGAGATCTACCCCTTGGTGCAATTGACTCCTTTCATAATTTGCTGCCCGGATATTGCCTCTACCGAGATTATCATCTCCGTTTTGCTTTACGGTTCAGTAGAAATTGCTTCTCGCGTTACAAAATGGTCACTTTATGCGTTGGAAGAGAGCGCTAGATCCAAGCCTTCGCGAGGAAAAAGTTATGTGGTAATACCTTATTTATTTATTTGTTAGTACGTTGCCATTTGGCCCTCTGGCCCCAGGTGGCAACGCTGGAGGGGAATGTATCACAAAAATTAATTTTGATTTCTATTGCCTGACATTAGCCCAAAGACGAAAGGGAAGCCCCTCTAAAAACCTCCCGTAAGCAATGCATTACATATATAAAGTTATGCATTCAAAGGTAACATATTACAAAGTTACCGTCAAAGCAACACATTTACAAGTTGAGCATTAAAAAGATTTGTATATATATGAACATATTCAAAGGTTATACGATAAAAAGTTATGAATGAAAACTAAACATTATGACAATATAATGACTTTTAAAGTTATAGGAAGAGAAGTAATGAATGAAAAATTACATTGTCACAGTGACTTTTACATAAATTACAAATGTTTACACCAAATACATGTTTTAGTTAGAAGTTTAAAAACACTCCATAAGCCGTCTTTCGGCAGGTGGAACTCGCGTTTAGGGACAAACCGGAAGCACCGGATTACCGATTTCTGCGAAGTCCCAATGTATATTTCAGAGACAATGCCTCCATCGTCAGGGGGCCTCCACAATAACGGAGTGTTTTTAAGCCTCCGTAAGTAATTAACAGCTGTGTTCCAACTTTCTTTTCTTTCACCAAATACATGTTTGGATATCCATACAGTCACATATATATTTATTTCATTCCTGTAATAAATAAGAAGTATAAAATAAAACATTTAAGTACCGCACAATAACTCATAGGTTCACAGTGACTGCAAAAACAATGAATGGTAGATTAAAGGTATAGTCACATACATAACAGATATAAAAAAAATAGCAATGACAAAATACAGAAGATGAGACGATAGCCGAGAGGTCACATAAAAAAACAACATAAATCTAATGTTAAGCTTATATTTAAGAACTTTTACATTTATCGGCACTGGAATGAAGGGAATACATCAATACGTCTCGGATCAATGGCTCTTAACAGAAATATCTTCTAACTACATAATACCTGCTGCAGTCAGATGTTGCCCAACTTGTAAGTACCAAAATTATTGTAGTACACCAATATTAAAACTATTTTCGCTGACTGGGAGATAATAAAAATGCTACCTAATGGCATATTGGAAGCCATATTTTATGATCGTAAAGAAATCAGAATTCAAGAAAATGGCTTTTATTTTTAGCCTCCTACCGTTATACAATTCTTCATCCTATGACCGCCATTTCGATTTTCAAACCGGGGCTGTGAATGTGAGTTGGGACTGCTTTGTAAATAGCTGTAATTAATTGCTTAAATCATTGAAAATTGGAATCTAAAAGTACAAAATGGAAAATTGATCATAATTCAAATAGTAATTCTTTTCTTATTACCCATAAGCATTAACTTAAAGGAAAAACAAAAAATAACGAAGGCCATTGCAAGGCCCTTATTGGTATAGGGCTTTGGGTAGCCCCCCCTATTATTAGACCGTAGGGGCCCTGCTACCGAGACAATAGGTCACGATCATACCACGCTGTCTGTGCAATATGTAGTCCGTATGCTGGTTTTAACCCCATCTTTCCTACATTACCTACAATAAACTTGGATAAGGAATGAGGCTTACAAGGTAAAATGAGGAATGGGGTAATTTGCCTTTGTTGCCCTCACTGACATGAGCCAGAATGTTGTGAGTGGTAAACGTCCATGTAAATGCAACTCAATGATCCTTTTAATAACATTTTAACACCATTCGAGAAGAAGTGATCAAGATTAATGTCACTGTTTCAAATCACTCAAACCTTCATTGCTTTCATACTCTACATTTACATCACATATAAATTTACACCCCGCATATGACAAGGGGTGTGAAAACACGGAACCTACTAATGTAGTACCTAAGATACCTGATTGGTGTTCCTAATACTATCAGGAAAAAGAGACCGGTAATAGCAATCCGTTCTCGCTATAATATCGCGAAATCTCTTTGACGTCTGCTCTCGAAAATCGCGCTCGCCGAGTACGGGAATCACGATATCCCGTATTTCGTTGTGCAAATCAGTACTTAATGATTTATCTTGGATAGGAACATCTTGTGCCTACACTTGGCTCTTTTGTCCTTAAGAGGTTCCCAGCCGAGGATTTCTATCATCTGATACCAATACTTCCATAGCTATGGCCAATCCGGATACTAAAGTAAATGAGAGATACATATTTCTCTATCCTGTAACAGAAAAAAAATCAAAACTATTTTATTTTGGTGGCATACACCCCGTTTTCTCACTATGGGGAACGATCATGGCTTGCTATTGAGCTAAATTTCTTTTCCTCCAATCATCTCGAGATAGTTTTCGAAAAATCTGAAAAGTGCAAATAAATACCCGGAGAAAGGAATTCACGCTTGTTCAACTCACCTGAACAGGATTCATAGTGAGTTTCTATTGCACTTTTTTCATTTTAGCTTCCTCTATGACGTTTAAAGAAACTGGTTTGTCTAGTTTCTATGATTAGTTTACTCAGCAGCGTTCGATAGAGTTCTCGTTTACTGCATTCTGCAATCGACGCTCATATGGCGCTCCCTTGTTAATCTTCACTGAATCGCTATCAACATTTCCTTCCTTTTTCCTCCCTAATCCTAACGTGTCCTCCTTCCTTCCATACTTTTTTATCAGCCGTAACCTAATTTCCATTTCTACTGCAGCTCGCTTCTCGCTTCCAATGTACATTCATAATCATCAAAATGATCACTGTCACTTAAGTATCAAGAAACTTTCGCTAATTGCTCTTCAGCTGTCTCTTCCATCCACTCGCCCAAGAGCGTAGCTTCACAATGCTTCAAGAAGATAAATCGTGGATGGATCGTCATGACAAATCGGTTTCCTTTTCCGTATTTATGGGTAGGTTCTATGCCACGAATCTCACTGTCTGCAATTTTTCCGGGAGCTAAAATCCTCGTTTAGGAGGACTTCCATGGTTTTTTCACCACAAGGACAGCAGGTAATTTCACAAATGTTGGCAATATCACTGTAAAACTCTTCTTTTGGATGGAATTATACAGTACATTTACACGTTGTCGTTGAGGTAGTGTCTGCCATAAGCTGATGTCCAGTTAACTGGACATGTGTATCCTTCCTTCCCTTTTAAGAGTAAGAGCTTCTGGCTTTGTTTGTTCATCTATAAATTTCACGGTGGCCTAGCTTGAATGTTAGGCACTAATACCTTGGCCTACCGGTGTAGCTAGGGATAATTTGCTGGCAGTCAACATGTAAAGCCAAAATTTTATTTTAATTTTAACATTCACACGACCAGTTTCAGCGTAATATAGCTTTTATAAACTAGTGTAGAAATTCCTGTACGCTTATATGTAGCGACTGCCTATAAATCACTCAGCTCTCAGCCCGGCTGGAAACCCAACCCATCTACTGGCTACTGGAAGCTCTAGGTGGGGAAAAGGCTCACTAAGAATGATGAAAAGTATGATACTTACAGATCCAGTATGCTGGGTGGGATGTTTCCATGAATGTCAAACACAACCACCTTACTAAGTTTCAATAGTACTGAGTAAGGAGAGACCAAATTGCAGTTAATCAGATTATTCATACATAATTAGTTTTATATAATCAGACCCATGAAGAATATTGAGACAATACTGCAGCAGGAGGGAGGGAAATGAGGCAGGAGAGGGAAACGAGATGCATACATTGTAATACATGACAATGAAAGTAATTAATAGCTTCCGTTTCCATTGACTCCAACTTGACGATTACGATTTACGATTACCTATTTATGATTTTTGACGATTAGGTAAATTGAATGTTGAAACAGATACCCATCCACTCGGGTTTTGTTCTAAATAATATTGCTCAAACAAGCAGCATATGGTAAACTTATGTTGACACCACGGCATAAGAACAAATTATCCCTAAACCATTATCTACACCTCCGTTGATCAGCTTCACAAATAAAAATCGCCGTGTTTCAACATATTCAAGCAAACAATCTTTTTTCAGTCTGAACGAAGGGCCGGCTCGAAGTATTCTGACACCCCTGGGTCAAAGGAAATTTAGGCGTCCCTGTACACTCTGCTGCATATAATTATTGTTATAATCCGTAGTTTGAACGATATGAAACATTATTTATAATATTTATTCTACTGTTTTCAAGTCATGAAAGCCTACTTTACGTACAATTCAACCATGGCCTTATTCGTCAAATGGATGGGCTGTTTATTTCCCAAATATTTTACGAATTTTCCGTGTATTTTATCAAAGTTCTCGCAATTTCAAAATTATATGAATGCTTCATGACTAAAATAAGATTCTATGATCATTTTCCTTTCTTGTGACACTTGTCTAAATTTCGTGGGACCATAGTTTCTATTTTAATTTTGTAAAAGACCCAACCTCTGCAAGTCATGAAAACGTACTTTACGTTCATCTCTTATGGAAACGTATTATGGGCTCTTGGGATCCAACCCGGACCTTTACAGAAATGAGGATAGTTTTCCTGGGGGTTTCAGCATCATAGAAACACAATGCAGTTTGTTTCAGATCTCTAAGTCAAGCCATTTCTGAGATAGATAGGGGGACGGACAGACATTTGTTTTCTATATTGTATGATAATATTTTGCTAACATTTCCAGCCATCTTACTTTTTAGGGCTCGAATTTGATAATTATGCTGATAAATAAAGAATTTCCATCGGTTATTCTTAACCTGTGAGCTGCTCCATTAAATTTCTTGCACGAACATACATACATTAGTATGTATGTACTTCCGAAGTAGCATAGATGGTGTGGTAAACTTTTTAATCTCTGGGTATTTTTTCCTAAATAACAATGAATGAAAAGAGAGGCTTTTGCCTGAAAGTTTGATTTCTAGGTGTTATATTATTCATTGCGTACAAAGTCTCCCAAATGCATGAATAAATGTTCCGGCGAGGTAGCTCAATAGTCAGAGCATTTGTCCGGAAAGTACGATACCCGGGCGTAATACCATGAATATCCCTTTCCAGATCAATCATATTTACATGTATATATACTGCCTCCAGGTTCAGCTAACATAAATCATACTTAATCTCCAGGATAACTCGTCTTGATGAATATTCGCCCAAGATTTCAGCTTCTCTTTATCATATACGTGCTTTCTTCAGTCGGAAAGCCTTTACTTGCCCGGGAAAATTTCGAGGTGGTTTACCAATGGATACTCCTAGATTACGACTGGGAAAGTCAGGAGCAAAAGGAAGAAGCCATCGAATCTGGAGAATTCGACCCGAAAAACAATACCATTGTGAGTATTAAGGAACCCAATAAAAGGGAAAATGCTGGATTTTCTCTGCACATGAGGAATCGCCATAAACCATTATATGTGTTTCATTGTACGAAATTCACTCACTGTTCACTGGAAGTATTTCTGAGGTATTTACTCAGGTTATTATGCAAAATTGCATAATTAAAACGCACATTAAAGATATTTAATTTGATGCAAAGCTTGTTCGTACTCATATAACCTCATCAATAAGCCAAGCATTTTGGTACGGTGAGGAAAAACTACCTCATTCCTCATCCTGCTTGTAAACCTCATTCCCCTCTCTTAGCTCTTGGTAGCTCATGGTAGAGGGCAGAGCCGCGCCGTCCTATGGGTGCAAGGGGTGCATCGCACCCGGGCGGCGGCATCTAAAGGGTGGCAACACAAGCGTAGCCAACCAATATTATTATCGCTACAACATCATTGTTTGTCGTTCTCTGATACATTTCCCATTCATCCCATCAAGAACTTTTCCATTGATCAATGAGCTAAGACAGGTCCAGAAATTGGCTGTCATTTGATATAATACAAGAATTCGCAGTTATGAGATATCGCAATGCACGCTTTGTAACTCAAATGTTACGCTTTATTGCCTGATGATGACTATGTATTAGTTGAAACCAGTCGTGTTAAGGAGATATATTGTGGCATTTTTACAGTGTTTTTTATTCCTAGAATATCATTTCAAGTTATGCGCTTTGCGATGATAATGACACTCGAAAGTAATTTGAACATTTGAACAATTAACTTGACTCATAATGACAATTTGCTATGTCAACATTCGGAATGTGGCTGATTAATTGTTACTGATGTTTATGTAAGCTGGGAAACGAAGTCATAAAACACTGGTTACTCATAGTCTTAAAAAATAATTTTTACCTACAAATCAAGATAGGAAACGAATCAGATTTTGGTGTTTAATTTTAAGTGGCGGCAAATTATGTTTGCACCCGAGCGGCAGGTAGGCTAAGCGCGGCTCTGGTAGAGGGTATAAGGTTCTAAACGATATCCAACAATCGGGCTAAATAGTTATAGGATGCAGTCATTTCATATGGCTGAGTTATTAATTATATCTCCTTCTTTGGTGAAATACAGTCTGGTATTAAAATTTGGAAAGACCGCGTTTTCGTGTCCACACCTCGCCTGCTTTCGGGAGTGCCGTCGACCATCAACTGGTTGCAGTATCCCGCCAAAAAAGAAAAAAATCCGCAGACAAAACCCTTGATACCGTTCCCCAATTGGGAGATGCAGAAAGTGGGAAACTGCAGCGCAATCCAGAATGTCCAAAGCATGGAGATCGACACAACTGGCAGGATGTGGGTTTTGGACGTGGGCTCCAAGTATCTCTTGACCCCTACACCCAACACCGAATGCAGACCTAAGCTGTTAATTTACGACCTTAACGAGGATGCAGACGAACTGCTGCATGTTCACGTCTTCTCGGAAGAAGTAGCTTCCGAACAGAGCTTCCTCAATGACTTGGTTTTGGATATCAACGAGGAAAGAGGGCACACCCAAACCTTCGCGTACATAGCGGATTCCGGCATGCCTGGAGGCATAGTTGTGTATCACTTTGAAAATGATACGACATGGAGGGTGGAAGACAACAAGACCATGAACGCAGACCCGGATGCTGTGGAGGCCAAGGTTGGCGATAAAGAGGCTATGCTCAGCTTCAACATAGACGGTATAGCTTTGACTCCGCCCCGTCATCGAAATAAGCTGGTCTTTTACAGTCCGCTGGGAAGCTTTCATCTGTATTCCATCCCGGCCGAGGTACTGATGAATCCAGATTGCTTCGGTATCAAGGAGGAAATCCATGATTACGGAACCCGCTCCTCACAGGTGAGCAACGGTTTCACCGTTACCATTTACACAGTTCCACTGAGATTAAGAAAATAGTATCACCGGAATATGTTACAAAAGTAGATCAATCACTCAGTGGTATTCCTGTCAATGATACTTGTTGCCATGGTTCCGATTCAATTCTTTGGTTTTCATTCCTAACGATTTACTTTGCTTCGAATTTCTCTGCTGCATTTTACCAGCGTGTACTTGAAGTATCACGAAGAGTTTGATCATTAAAAAATTTCCTACTGCTCATACTTAATACGTAAGATAATGATTTCCTTTGCTTGTTTTCCCCAGAGAATTTAAATATGCACTAAAATTGATCTGACTCTTATATGCGTAAAACATTTATAAACGAAGAAATTCCCCTTTGCACTCACTTCTTGACCTTTCTCAGAAGGAAAGAACCCTTATACTCCTTCCAGACGTCATAACAGAAAAATCCCACCCAATAATCTTCCCCACACCTTCAAAAAAGATAAAAACTTGACCATCCACATCTCCCCTTCATTTTCCAATGAGGAACCCTTGATAATGGAGACGCTGTTTCCGAAATGCGCATAGCGTGATTTCTAGGAATCGGTAAACTGGAACTTTCCGTTTGCCTCCAAATGAGTTTCATCTACCGATACACGGCTTCCGTAGTGTTTCTGGACCTTTAACTCTTTTCTTTCTTCAATTACTTCTAAAATAAAATTTTAAACATATTTTTGAAAACTTTTGTTTGTGACCAAGCATTCCTACAGCTGGAAAAGTTTTCGTTATTGGCTATGACTTTTGTTGTTGTTTTCAGTTTATAAATTTGGCAACACAGGTAAAATCAAACATATTATTTTTCCTTTGATCATTTCAATTTTAATTCAATTTTGTTGTTACGGAAAACTTTTTACTTATGGATTCGTGATATTTTACGGCGATGTATTAATTTTTGTTGGTAACCGCTGAGATATGTTTGAGTTAACTCTCCGGTCTCTTTTTTCCAGATAGTATTAGGTATACAAATCATGTACCCAATTAGGGAGTTTGTCATTTTCACGACCCCTGCCATACGCCATACCGCGGATTGCGGGATGCTAATTTAAATGTAATTGTATTTTTTTGACCAATAAAATTATAAATTTACAACAACAATGATTGTCGTATTGACATCCAAGCCATTGTAAACATATGGGTTAAACAATGAATATAAAAATCTTTTCAACAATGAAACAGTCTCAAAGCTAAAGATTGTTGCCCTGCCGATTTCAGTCTCAAAGTCTAAAATGCATTCTTGAAACATACTTTTTAGTCAGACGGGATGATGTTCGACAATAAGGGAAACCTGTACTTCGGCCTCCTCGCCAACAATTCTCTAGCAGTGTGGAGCCACTCCAATAGACGCAAGGATAGGAAAGGAAGAATCCGTGAAATCATTTTGGCGAAGGACAATAAGAAGCTGATCTGGATTGACTCCCTCGGCTTCGACCTCAAGGGCTTCCTCTGGTTCACCTCAAACCGACTGCAAAATATACAGGCAATGGACGTCCCAGAGGATGAGGTCAATTACCGAATTAATCGGATACGTTTAGCAAAAAAGAAGTCGTACATGTACAATTAGAAACGGACAGGGACGATGAAGAAGAGAAATGTGGTAGAAAACTTCTGTTCTATTTTCTGTATAACTCACGAATCTTTCATTGATGGTATAGACCAATGGAGTGAAATGTGGCTTAAATGTAACCAGTCTATTCAATATTGATAGTTGATACCAATAAAGCAAAGAATTCAATCAGTCTATAATTTAACCAAAAACTTTAACCGACAGAATGTATACACTTTATTAAGATAGTCAATTAGATGTGGTAGAGGCGCTGTGATACTAAATGATAAAACCAAAAATATTATAGTTAATTACAATCATTTTTAGTAAATGAGTTTCTTGGCATTACAAAAAAATTTGAAAATCTTGTTAATACTGATAAAAGAAAAGTATGTTATTTAAACATTGTTAACGAACTTAAGTAACTCTAACCATGAGTACGCATTGGTGTATGGGACCCTGCCGACAAGTGTTGTATTAGATAATTAGAAAATGTACAGCGAAAGGCGATACTTTTCGTAAAATATTGAACAAAAACAAATATTGTGAGTTACTCAGGTACTTCAGGACAAATGATGGGAATCTCTAGATGATCGAAGATTTAAAAATAGGCTTAATTTACTTTATAAATTCAGGCATGGTACATTTTTTAAAGATGTAGCGGATATTATGCATCTTTCCTGTCACATATGCTGTTCTAATGCTAAGAGTTAAATCAGAGAAATAGATGCCAGAAGAAATCGTTTCAAGGATTTTTTCCTCGAACGATACACGATGGTAATCGATTAAGGTAGTATGGTTATTCGTGAGGTTTACTCCAAAGTATTTCACCGATCCTACTGTTGATAAATGTTTCCCTCAGAGGCTGCACGGACAATCATTGGCAATAGAGTCTCTTTTGAAGAATTTAATTAGTGAACATTTGTCCGAATTGAGCTCTAACTGCCAATCATCGCAACATTTCATAATTGTATCTAAATCATTCGACCGGGTTAATCTATCCTCTGTACTTCCTACTTCCATATAAATTACTGTGTCGTCCGCAAATATCCTAACTTTACTATCAACGTTACTGCCAAAGTCAAAAAGAGATCCGCCGCCTGTGCTGAAACCGGTCGTATTTAGTAATACACCCTGCGGAAATAAATAAAGCGTGAATTTTATTTCTACCTTATCTTGCTATGGATTTCCACACAGTTAAGCCATCCGCTTTTGATTTCATATGGAATAATTGGCGTAAGAAATGACCATACTTGAATGAGTGGTTTATCGCTCACGGGAAAAGAAGAGAGTATACGCTGAGGAAAAAACTCATTAGTGAAGGGATTGATATGAGGAGCTGTGGTATTGGCGGAGGTGGATGGTATTAGTTGTCGTGAGACCTGGGAGAAGAAAGAAAAGAGACGGAAGGATACCATAGGCCCTACGGTATCCTTCCGTCAATATATATAATATATGGCAAGTCTTGTGATAGGACAATGTTGGGGGAGTACTTGGAGTGATAACAGCATGTGAGTTAAGATTGCTGGATTGGAGGACTGAGGATGAATTTTTTTATGAGCACTGTTTTGAGAAACAAGTTAAGCAATATGCCTGCGAGACACGGGACATGGAGATAGCCTACTGCGTGTTTCATTGATACCTCTAGTGGAAGGTGTAAATGGAAAAGAGTGGAAAGTAAAAGCAGTGTTAAGTCAAGTGGGTTGTTAAGTTAACATCAAAATAGAATCTTCTAAGCCGTAAGGTGGTCCGTCTGACCCTTTTGTTTTGTTGCTCATCGGCTTCAAGGAAGTCATTATGAGCGGTGGAAACCCTCTAAGGAATTTCTATTTTATTTTTATATTGGTGGAGGCTAGGGGAAAGTTCAGGTGTTTCCGTAGTGCGTTCTTTAGGATTATGATTAAGTACATTAGTTATTTATGATACATAGGGGTAGAAAAAGATTCGCTATAAATGGCACTAAAAAAAAATAAAAATACTCTGAGCACAGGAGATATTCTATGTGAAACTAAAAATTGAAAAGTACAGTAACACCGCACTAAATAAAAGCGCCAGGCACTGAGGAAAAAACGAACTGAACACTAAAATTATACATACATACATATCGTAAACACGTCTTTATTGGGCGAATCCGTAAGCATTATCCCCTGGCCATCCCTTTTTATCATAGCAAATTCCCCGCCCACCAGGATAGTACCCCCCACCTGAAAATTTAAATCGCCCACTAGCAAGTGACAGAGACCGCTGGTGTATCGTATACAATAGAAGAACATTCAGAAATGTGATTAAATAATATTTCCCATGGATAAACAAAGAAGGAATATGTATTGCTTAGAAATAATCTGGGGTTTAAGTCATAATTTTAAGAGCTATGTGATCTAGTTCTAAATTATTCGTTCATTTTCCCTGGATTATATTCAAAAACACTCTTTATAGCATCTGTATTTCCCGGGCTTCATGTGGCAGGCGCAGGCGCGATTTGTGTTATATATTATAGGTATTGTAGCGACCGGTGTTTGGCGCATAGAGTATAGATTAGTCCTACTGTAACATAGCTAAAACAGAGCAAGGGGTAAGGAGTAGTCCTTATGGTCCTTACTCTGTGTTTTGGCGGTTCGCGGGCATCCATCGACAGCTGTTTTGGTTTCCTGAGGCGGCCGTCGTGAGAGGCGCACATAGCACAGAACAATAACAACAAAAATATTCTTTGGAAATGCAGTGGAGTGAAAGTTTACATTGAACTAAAGTGGAATGAAAGTTGATCATATTTAGTTCTGTCTTCATAAAGTAATTGGGTACTTGTTTCCAGCTTGAATTTCATCAGCAGCAATGGATATAAAGTGAGTACATCTACATGTCTAATTTATATAAAATATTTACATGACTTCCCTTATATTTTCGCGTGACTTTCGCGAAAAAAATATATTTTTGAAACGGCTAGTTCTAGCATCTATTTCTGTGGTTTTATCTCTCGCTTGTGCATTGTTCTATAAAATTTTCTGCACTGCTAATGTGCTGCTATCATGACCAATTCTTTCCATGCAGTCGCTGAGCTCTGATCAATAACTTTGACGAAAATAGTACCCAAATAGTTGGAGACTTAGTTCGTAAAACAGATTATTTGACTCCTTGAAACGGCTACGTTCGCTTTTCATAAATGAAGTTGTACTCATTGATTTCCTTTTCGGAAAAACAATGTTAAACACATTTTACTAGGCAAAGGTATTGTTGAATCACTAAATTATACCTGATGAATGTTTCACATTGGATTTGTATTAATCTCTTTCCGTATTTGAGGAGTATGTGTGTGCATTAAAGAGAAGAATTGGCGAGAGAGTTTCAGCTTTTAGATCATTAACTTTAGAGAGTGAAAGGCTGGTCAATGTTCTAAATAACTCATGATAATGCGAGGATAATTCACTACGTAACAATTTCCTGTGTAGAAACTTATGTACCATTTACTGAGGAACCATTCCTAAAGCAATTTATATTTACCAGGGAAGAATGTGAGGAGAACCTGGTTGACTTCAATTCTCAAGTGCAGATAAATCAACTCATGCCTAATTTCATTGCAAACGAAGAGGAGCAAGTCTTGCCTATGAGCTATGGAGGTGAATGCAGAGTAGAACCTGACGTAAATAATGAAGATTTCCATCACAACGAGAGAGAAGTAAACAGAGAAATAAAACAAGAATCAATGGAAGGTAATTGTGCATTGGTATCATTTTCACTTAAGCGATACTATTTGTACACATGTGAAAACCATGTTAAATCAATGCTCTTCTGAAGCATAATTTAAGTGTTCAGCAGGGGCATAACGAGAAATTCCTTAAGGAGAGTAAAGAATTTTTTACGTGCAAATTTCACGGTTTCTTCGTTTGCTAATTTCTTGCCACTCATTCCTTGTTTTACTTGATGTCAGATAAGTAGGGGGTCCGGACCCCATGGACTCCCCCCCCTATACTGTATGATTTTATGCTGTTTATAAAGAGAATGCCATGAAAGTTATTTTGAGGTTGTTCGTTTTAAATTTTTTTTAGAATCTTGAACCATGGTATGATTGTTTAAAAAATCTATTGGAAGAAACAAGGGACTGTGACTTTGGTATAATTTTTTTAAAAGAGCCTCCTCAGACCATCTGGCAGGCATAAGGATGGGATGGCACAAGGAAAGGCAAAAATATACATCATTATGTAAAATCTTGTTCTCAAGTTGCACAAATACAGTCTGGTGACATCTATAAACGCATCAATCCACTGCATCATTATGTTACTAGCTCATGAAACACAACCTGGGACCATCTGTAACTATCTTGACTCGTGTCAAAATGTATCCAACCTTTTTCAGCTTATCAATCATAACCTTGGATTATCAGTAAAAGTGTAGTTTAACATCACTGCACATCAATAGATAAAATTTCTGATTCCATAAATACCCATGCATAGATAGAACATACTATAAGAAATCATTCGAAATATGGCATTGAGGCTTGATACTATGTATATGATTGCAAAGTATAAAGGAAAGGGTATATCTTTTTGGTAGTAGTGTGCAATGCCTTAGAGTATAAAAATTTTACATGAGGTAAGAAACCTCTTAAGGTAAATCAGAAATCACCCATGATTAGATGACAGCAACGACTTAATTAAAATTAAATTTTATTTGCAGATTTAAATGGATTGATAATGAAAACTAGTAGACATGAAATGCAATTTTATAACTTTTCAGTCCAGTGTAACAAAAAGCTGCATGTTAAGTCAAAAAGTACCATTATCTGTTAGGTGTACTCTAATGAAACTTGTTCTCATATTGGAGAATCATTACAGAAGAATAGAGAAAATTATTGGTTACAAAAGTAAAACACACTTCTTCTGTTAATACCTAAACAACTAATGTAAGGCATTTGTGCAAAATGAGCTAAGCTGTCAAAGCAATTTTAACTACACTACTACTACAACTACATTGTAAAGTTTGTTAAGATGAATGAAGCAATCCCTTGGAATCAGCATTGCATCTGCTGGTTAAGTTGTAGTGTGGAGGTGGTTGAAATTAATATTATTAAGCAGTACTGCCCCAGTCATTCATCAGAGATATGTAGTGTGTTGTGTTTATTATTCATGGACTGATTTGTTGGTAGAGTTCAGCAACATGTTTACATTTGTGGAGTTTCCAGGCACATTATGCCTTTAGGTAATGTACAGAACTTTGTGATGGATAGAAATTTTTCATTGAGCAGGAGGAAGCCTTCAGCATGAAGTATTTCAAGGCATGAGTCTTGTAAGTTGGTGGTAAGTACGCTTCTTTGGAGCAGTGATTTATTATGAACTGTAACAATACCATGATCAAGTATTTTATGTATTAATATGACTGTATTTCATTCAGATTCAGAGGAAAAAGAAGATATTTGCATACAAAAAATGCAAGGAATTGGCTCAACATTATTCCTTGGTGTCTGCCATTAGGGACTCCAATGTAGAAGTTATATCCCATGCATTGGTAAATACACACTCCTTCATCAGTTCCTTATTGCAACTTCTCATTGCATTGCTTAACTCAGATTTTCAAATGCTTATTTTGCATAAACAAAGCCCTATTGAGTTGGTTGGATGCATGTTTGTTATTTTAGAGTGAGGAGCCTACCCTAGAAGTCTCTATTATATCCATGACTGACAAACTTTGTGTGCCTATTGTCAATTTTGCTTTCTCTCTAGTCACGAGATGTGCCTTACCAAATTGATGGCGTTTCAGAAAATACCTTGGCTCTTTAGTAAAGGATATTAATGTATATTGATTATACTGTTGGTTAAATCTTCTCCCTATTGTGGTTTTCAGGTCCATATAGGCAGAGAAGTTTATTTGTCATGGAAAAAGGTGGAGAATGTCGAAACATCATTCTCCTCTAGTGCTGTGTTTGTGAAGAGTCTGGCGGTTGAATTATGGGGGTATAAGACCCTTAAGGAGAGATCAGTGTTTGGGAAAAGATTGTCCAGCAAAGCCTGCATTAACACCTAAGAAAATGGTATAGCAGGTATATTTGCATATTCACCTATAAATTTTAACCGACATTGAATCTGTCATCATTATTCTTCCTGTCTATAGTGCTGCATGAAGAAGTTTATACTTTCTGTAATGTTCTACATTGATACCATAAAAACCATCCTATTAAGGCACTAGTCAATGTCCAAACAAGTAGCAAATTATAAACAAATTCCAGTACCAATGCATTCACAAATTTTCATTTGGATTTTAGATTGCTGCAGCAACTTCTTTTGAGGAAGAGAATTCAGGAGATTATTGAATTAGAAAAGAAGAAAGTACAGAGCTATTTTTGTACAAAGATCCAGGATTTGATGAGAATAAAAAATAATAAAAAGCTAGCACTACGTATTATTTAAATCCATACCCTGCCCACCTTGAACCCTTCCTTATGTCCCTTTAACAGGCTAGTTGCATTGTGACCAAGTTATTGCAGTTGATAATGCAATGTAAAACTAGCTATTGCAAATATTGATTGATGCATGCCGATCTCAGTTAAAATGAGTTTATAACAGTTGCAACTGTCCATGAGAGACAAGGTAATCCAAGTTTGGTGGTACATCGATGTAGAAATGAATGCTAATCACTCGCACTGTTCCACAAAATATTACAACTGAGGTTAGAATAACCCAAGTACCCTCATACTTGATGGCTTCTTCCCCAGGTTTAAGAGTTCTGAAAAGTATGTTTAAAGTAATATTGTTTTACAAGATATTAAATCTGTATTAGCCCTATTGGAAATCGTAAAATTAAAAAAATGTAAACACCTATATAATTAGAACAGAATCAACCACTGATGGTAACATTAATTAATAATCTGGCTGATTAGTTGAATGGCAATTGATCTTCCTACTATGTACTAATGCAAATGAAGGCTTATACTGATGGGAAAAAATCTTATTAGCTGGTTCATGTGACTTTCAAAATAAAAAAGCACGATTAATAATTTTTATCATACTTTATACTGTAAAAGAAGTCTTTTGATTATAATTAAATCAGTTTCAAGTGATTAAGAAGTAAATTAATGAGTAAAAAAATTAATCATTAATGTCTAATTTTCAGTTAATAAAACTTATTTTAAATAAATTACATTTTGTTACCTTTTATTCTACAATATATTGCCATGAATTGGTTTGATCATATTTGTTTTGTTCTGCTACAAATATTTGTAAAATTTCTATATCACCAACCAACTATATATAAGCCTAAACTACAAGCATCATTGACTTGGCCATTTTATGTCATACACATCCTGTAGATTAAATACAGAAAAATATAATGTATTATCCAAGCTACCATTTGTTCAATGCCAGAATCCAAAATCCTATTATANATCCTGGGTTTCTTACCAGGCTGGCAAAGAATCCTTTAAGGAATGTATTGAGTCAAATTTGGAAATTTTTGGACAATTCTCAAATTGTGGATGAGTCATCTGAGACATCTAAAAGGAATATGACTTACTTTTAAAGGTTGATATTTTACCAAATGATCCTTGGTTTGGCCCAAACGTGTTTTCCTATATAAAAATTAATCTTTTGCTGGGACTGGTAGGAACTGAGGAGAACGTGCATAGGAGCACATCTGAATTGCTAAAGTCGTGGCCTCTCTATGTCAGAATGTGATTCTTTGATTAAGTCAAAAGCTGCTTCTTGCATCCAAATGTGATAAGTGTGGAGAAGAAGGGAATTTTAGAGTCAGTTTGAAGTGTTGTCAACTTAGGAAATGCATTTTAGGGTCCTCAGAAAGGGTGTGGAGATTTACATCTAGGACCCCAATGCTGGGTCCAATAGAGTTCATCATGCATACATAGATCCCATTTCTCAGAACTCAGTTTCCTCCTGATTATGATAGTGAAAATCTGTGAAGCTTCATCTTAAAAAGAGAAAGATGGTAAATTATATGGATGGAAATTATATTTACATTTACATTTTTTTTTAACAGAGCCTCCTCATACCATCTGGCAGGCATAAGGATGGGATGGCACAAGGAAAGGCAAAAATATACATCATTATGTAAAATCTTGTTCTCAAGTTGCACAAATACAGTCTGGTGACATATATAAACGCNTCTAGGACCCCAATGCTGGGTCCAATAGAGTTCATCATGCATACATAGATCCCATTTCTCAGAACTCAGTTTCCTCCTGATTATGATAGTGAAAATCTGTGAAGCTTCATCTTAAAAAGAGAAAGATGGTAAATTATATGGATGGAAATTATATTTACATTTACATTTAAACCCCGCAAGCCGCCAATGGTGCGTGGCAAGGGGTGTGAAAACACTGATGAACCAATCACACTACTGATGAATATAAGAATGAGCTGAAAGCATTCAGGCCTCAAATGAAAATCTGTTTTTTTTCATGTTGTCCCTCGTGTGTCTAAAAAATTGTGAATGTTGATTTAGAGCTTGAGTTATTAGGTATGTATCTATCTGTACAAGTACACATTCTGTATTATATGAATCTTTATTTCAGGAAATCATCGGCCTGATGAGGAAAGTACCAGTGATCTGAGGAGGATGAAGATTGTACATAGAGGGAATAACGATACAGATGAAAAAGGAAACATGAGTAAGAGTGAAGATGATGAAGAAGTCTGTGGAATGAGCATTAAAACAGAGGCTGTTGAAGAAGAAGATTATGTGAGATGTCATCACTGTGGAGAGAAGAGGAAAACCAAGTATGAGTTGAAAGAGCATATTTATGGCACGCACCTATCACTTTTCATGGATGTACAGACTGAGGTTGATGAAGATGAAAATAAAAAGAAAGCAACAAAGTGCGTCTTCTGCCAAAAAAAATTTCCGTGTAGAGCTAGTCTGGAGCTGCATTTGAAGATCCACACCACAAATAGACCAATAAACTGTGATAAATATGTGTGCAGTTCCTCAAATAGGCCCACTTTCAGTTTGCAAAATTATAAAGAGATTGATGAGAAGACATTTAAATGTACTTATTGTGAATACAGAACATCTGATCGTTCATCTCTAAGGTGGCACATTCATTCTCATACTGGTGAAAAGCCTTATAAGTGTGCTTATTGTGAATACCGTTCCTCAAATAAGTCTCATTTAAAAGCGCACACTTTTAAACACACCGGTGAGAAGCCGTTTAATTGCAGTTATTGTGAATTCAGCGCTTCAGATCCTTCGTCTCTGAGGAGGCATACTCGAATACACACGGGTGAAAAGCCATTTAAATGCAATATATGTGAATACAGTACTTCAGACAGGTCAGCTTTAACTCTGCATATGCTTAGACACACAGGAGAAAAGCCTTTTAAGTGCAAAATATGTGAGTACTGTACTTCGAATAGGTCGCATCTGAAAGCCCATATTCGTGTACATACTGGTGAGAGGCCATTTAAATGTAATATGTGTGAATATAGTGCCGCACGGAAGCCAGTCTTAATGCAACACATTCGTATACACACTGGTGAAAAGCCGTTTAAATGTTATCAATGTGAATTTAGTGCCTCGAGGAAATCTGGTGTAATTAGACACATTCAAATGCACACAGGTGTGAAGCTGTATCAATGTAATATTTGTGATTATAGTGCAACAAAAAGTCATTACTTGAAGAAACATATGTTAAAACACTTGTAAAACCCAGAAGAAGTCAACTCCACTCATCATTTACCTCATTCTAATCGGTTTCTAAATTTTTCTTATCCTAAATTCTTCTAAAAACATAATCATGGCAGCATAGTAAAGATAGAAATATATATTTTATACAGTGGTGGATTAACTCACTGCTAAGGATTACTTTTTATTGGAGTAAAAACTAATTTGTTTACCTTTATATTCACTCTTGCTATTTTCTTCTTTTATATTAGTTGTATGTTGCCATGTACATTTGAGAAGGTCAGAGAAACTCATATACAATTATACAGCTTCAAATTTACAAAATATTATAATTTTGTGAAACATTTACTTTTGTTCCATAACTATGCTTAAATCTTTTGTACACACACTTTTGTACTTTTAAACACACCGGTGAGAAGCCGTTTAATTGCAGTTATTGTGAATTCAGTGCTTCAGTACCATAAGATATTAGTTTTTGATTGTTTGTCAGTTAAAGGTTAGTTAAAATTTAGTCATAAAATGTTCTCCCATTCAAAACCTATTACAGAACTGAATATAACAAATGTAATCCCTTACTATTAAGCATAATGATTGCTATAATTATGTTCCTTATTTATTAGTGCTTACTATGTAGTGATTGCATTTCCTATTTATTTTTACAATTACGTTGTTAACTTCCTCTGTTAAATTTATTATTGCATATGTGTTGGATATCATAGGAAAATGGAATATAAAATCAATTGTTATTGTTACCACTGGTGTTTATCATTTTGTGTAAACTGAGTCCCATTGTCACTGTTCGGTTTTCATATAGACCGCTGTTTTGTAATCAGCGTAATTCTTTTTTTTTGTCTAATGTATTTGTGGCGGAGCTGTCAACGCCCTTCCCCTCCATCCCCCTCCAAAGCAGGGGTTGTCAAGGTGGACTCTGGAGTAGTAGTCTTCTGTTCGTCTCTCATTATCCTCCGAAGCTGGAAAGAACTTCCTGCTGACTCCTCGCTCGTCTTTCACCAGCTCAGGGGCTATCCATTGGCATCCACCAACCCGACTCAATCTCTGCGAGCAACTCGCTGGTCCTTCGGTCGACGATTATTATTTGTCATTATTTTATATTGTTTCATTAATTTTTGTAAAAATAAATGTTTTGATGTTGAAGTTTGTGGATATTTACGCCACATTCTTTTTGGTCCTTCGGGCCGGATTAATTGAACNATAATAATAATAATAAATCGACTTTATTTCAGGGCGAGATTGAGACTAGTAAGTCTCTTCTTACATCTAACCCTATGTCATAAAAGATGAAAAGAAATAGTTTATGGGGTTAAAATAAAAGAAAAATAACAAAGAGATGTGTTTGCGGGTTAAAAAAACCTAAGTTGGTTGATTAAAGATGGTTTGTCATAAAGTTGCTGAAGCAGTAAAACAATAAATCTGATATGGCCAAGCTTGACTTTGTGGAGCAATGCTATACTTAAGAGAAAAGAACTCACGTTTTCTACAGAACATAATCTGTGCAACTAGTTAGGGATTATAGGAATCATCAGGCAACTTAATATTATAACAGTAGGTATTTATGTAAAAAGAGAAGCAAGAAGAAAAAGGTTAGGTGCAGGAGGGGGGATGTAGAGGTATGAACAAAAACTGAATTTGTAATTGGGAAAGCATAGAGGGTAAGGAAAGAAGTGGTGAAGGGTTGTAAAATGGGTATGCACTAGTAAGGGTTTTGTGTAATATCTGTCTATCTGCTACAGCTGGTCTAGTTTCTGTACATTAAGGCAACTATCATTCAGCCACTTTATATTTTTTATAGAATCTACTTCCACTATTGGTTGTTTGGAATATCTTGCATTCATATTTACACGTTTCTTTTTACATTTCAAATGAAAAATTCATAATA
Source organism: Ladona fulva (assembly GCA_000376725.2). NCBI lineage: Eukaryota > Metazoa > Arthropoda > Insecta > Odonata > Libellulidae > Ladona > Ladona fulva. The sequence goes on from KZ308600.1 coordinate 586,442, forward strand.
AAATGGTTTCATTTCAGACTATTTCGGAAAAAAAGCTAATTTAATAAAACTACAGGTTTTCTTTAATATGGGACATTTTTGTAATTCTAAAAAATGTTAAACAATATAAGAAGGCATCATTTATAACAACCTCTATTGACATGTTTCCAAATATTCAAATAATCTTCAGGTATACTATTCCTTTGATATTGTAATGTAAATACAGGATATTTTGATAGCTATTTTTCCCATAGTTTTCCATATCATCAACCACTAGTTGTAACATTTAGTTAACTTTTGAATAAAGGTGAATTGAAACTTTGACTGCAAACATAACTCCAATACAGCTAATGAAGCCATAAGAATGTCTGAATTGTAATTGAAAAATAATCTTTACAAAGAGGTCTGTGGAAGAAAACAATGCTCTGATATCTAATGATAGCAGATTGAGATTTCTTTACAAACATTTTAGAGCAAATGCAACATTAACTTGGAAAGAGCTTCACATTATCAGTGTTTAGAATGGAAAGGGTGCTTCAACATATACACATATTTAAACAGGTAATAAATGCCTAAGCTCCCTTTTGGTACATTCATGTGCCCTAAAATTGCCAACTTAATGCTCTTTCTTTTGCTTCCTGATAACTTTAACTGTAATGTAACTTATTACTTCAAAAATCTTTTTCCTTTATCTTTTCTCTTGTATCCTACATACAATTTCAATCTTTAGCAATCCATATCCTTTAAATATTTTACCAAACTAGTTCTTATACATTTTTACAACTAGAACTCTCCCATCTCCAGGACTTTTTAATTAATTTTTTTATCAAGAAAACAGAATCTCTGCCTTCCCTAAAACACCAACATTTTGAAGTTCTTCAATAATTTTATACTTTCCTTTCTAAAGGTCTACATCTCAAATTCTAATGGTAAAAAAAGTATGCTAAGGGTATTTCTGATACTCTTGTCAAGGTCATGCATCATTTCCTTTTGATTCCAATTTTGAATGTATCAACCTAACTTTGTTCTTAGATTTCATAGCACAACCAAATTTTAAAAGCCATGAAACATTTTTAAACAAATCTCCATCCTGAAATCATTTTGTTTATGATTTATTTTTTGCACATATTTATCAAACTCTTTGATAACACTTAAGTTCATTGTCAATGCATCCTATATATAGCCTATAGGCAGTAACAGGCCGTCTTTCTTAAGAAAGGGAATTCTCACCAACTTTCCCCCTTTCCATAGAAAACTTTCAAAGAATTCCTCTGCATGTATAATAGAAAGTTATTGGAAAAACAGCCCTGTTGTGCTCCGTTTCTGAATCATGAATGAATATTCTGAATCATATATTTAAAATCAGATGAGTCTGGATAACTGATTGGACCATGTTAGATATCCACTAAAGAACAATAACTATACTCATTGATCATGCATATATGCAGTAAAGTCCAAAACTATATAATTTTAGCTTTGAAAATAAAATTGTAATCTTTGAAAGAAGGTATGGAAGTGTATAGAATGTGAAATGAACTAGACACTGCAAAGAATTTCCTTCTACAAGAACTCTTGGGAAATAATGAGCCTCTCTGAACTAAGAGGATATAATTTATCTTTAATGATAGAATTCATACGTATTCCTACTGAAAATGTTTCATAAATATCAGACTTTGAACAGTAGGAGAAAGTAAGGCAACCAGAGAATTACAGAATTTTAATCGCCTTGCTTTAATTCGAATTCATGAGTTTACTGCTAGAAAACTATTAGGTAAATAAAACAGCGTCTTCTACCCAGTACCACAAAATAATGCGTGACCATTATAATGCATTACATTGCCAAATCAGTACTCGTGTGCTAAAATAATCCCAACGACGACAAAGAATTGTTAATTGCGATCACTTGCCAAATAAATTAGTCATAGTGTTAAAGTCAATTTGTTTTCCTTCCTTCTGAACTTATCTATCTTATGAATTAATTTACCTCTACTCGGAATTTTAGTAATGGCAGTCACTCGTTTTACGAATGGTCATGTGATTTAAGAAAAAATCTTCCCCAGGAGGGTCGAAATATCGTTTAGTTACAAAAGATTTATCACGATATACCAAGAAAGTATGAAATATACGATTTCTTATAACTCTGATTTTCACATTCAATCGCGTAAATAGAGGCATTTATTATGACTCTTATAAGTACCATTTAAAAGCTAAAGATGTAACAAATTTTCCCAATAAAATGTATCTTGTATCAAATACTTCGTAATAAAGTTCAGAAATTGAAGTAAATAAGATCACCCAGAGATAAATAAGGAAGGAATGTATTGCTTAGAAAGAAGTTGAGGTTTAATCTAAGTTTACAAACCAGTTCAATGACTAATGCATAAATATTCTTGGGTTGGATCCAAAAACACGTTTTTTTAGTGTCTGTACTTCCCGGGGTATGAAGAACAGAAGGAAAGCAAGCGTCTTGACGGCGGGCGCACGAGTAGAATGGTCGACTTGGTGGTACAAGACCTTAAGTACCATATAGTTTAATCCTAACTCTATGTTTCTGAATGTGTATCAGTTGTGAAACTCACCATTAGCAATGGACATAAAGTGAGTATTATACATTGAACATTTCTACATCATAACCAAATTTGGTGCTACAATCACGTCCAATCATACAGTCCCAGCATTAGTCTACGAAGACGGAAATAGCTCCCAAAAAGTGTGAGACAGCTTGTTCGTAAAACAGACTATTGGTCTCCTTCCAACGGCAGGTTCGCGTATTATAAATGAACCTGCAGTAGTTGATCTCCTTTTCGTAAAAACGGTAGGGAATAAATTTTACTTAATGCATTTTCTTTGTGTTACACAGCTGTGCACTTACACTTAAGGGTAAATATTTGATAGTGGTACGCTAGCCTTTTTTTCACCCACTTAAAATGCTCATATTTTCACAATATTTGAACCACGTACACAGTAAACCCTCTATCAAATATTTACCGAGGATAATGTGCGTACATCAAATCATCCTTGTAAGAAATAAATTTGAAAGTTAACCTTGGTAACAGCAGTACTAACATATAATAGTAAGGACAAGTTGCTAAACTACCATTATGAAATAGTAAAAAAATGTATCTGAAAGAGCTACTTTTGAAATACTTGGCATACAGCATGTTATCCTGATTTGTTGACTATTTACATATTTACAGTACCCCTTAGTGTAGAATTTCATTCCCTCAAGGGGTACAAGCACCACTACCACCACTACTACTGTTTTATTCGAATACACTCCTACATTCACTCCTTCCTCTACAGTAGGTTGGGAACCTCTGCTGTAGGGGAAGGAGTGAGTGAAGAAGTGTATATGAGATATCATCACTGTGGAGAGAAGAGAAAAACCGAGTATGAGTTGTAAGACCATATTTATCTATCTATGAAATGAAGCTCGAGACAAGAAAATACAGCAGAGGAAGGAAAGTGGGTTTTTGGAAGGATCGAGAGGAATAGCAATTTTTTGTGTTTGTTTTATGGTTGTAGTAGAAGAAAGAAGTAGGGAGGAATTCTTGTGGGGGAATAATGAATTGTTACTAATAATAGACTATTGGAGAGGTCAGACCAATGTTGGTATGTATGATGAAATATTTTTCGATTGTAAATGCTAATCATCATGCACTTAAAAAATTATTCTGCCAAAGTACACATCGATTCGTCAGTCATTGGATATTTTTCTACCAGATGAAAAATGTCATTAACAAGATTGAAAATGCACCTGAGCATTTGAAGGAGAGGGAGTTGAATTAGGAGGAAAACGATTTGCATTCACTCTTTGGTGTATAACCAGTTGTTAGCTCCCATTTTTACATATACAACAAGATATGCATCATTCTTGTCAAAATTATCATGTAACAGATGTGGATGCTTGAATGTGAATCAAGTGTGTTTCCCCAGAGAAGCTGCAGTTGCAAAATGTACATGCAAGTGGTAAAGCTTTCTATGCTGTTCTTGGTACAGAAAATATTTATACTTTGATTGTTTATATTTCAAGCTCTATTCCCATCTTTGTAAAAATTTGATGTACAATGAAAAATATGACTGAGAATTGCATTTTTCTTTCTAAAAATATTTAAAAGATTAAGACCATTGAATTTGGAAGGTTACGATTATGAGCAACTGGTTGGTTAATCTTACATTTGTTAAGCCTTACTGGGAATTCAGATGAGAAAAAGTAGAGAGAAGCGAATATTTCAAAGAGGCAGCAAGGGTTTAGCTATCTATGGAACTATTTCAACAAATTACATATTGATTGAAATTAATTTTTTAAATAATGCCTTTAGATAATGAGTAACCATTACGTTACTACATAGTATATCTATAATTAATCTGAAATGATTTGGGAATGTAACCAACAAATTTTTGAATAATGTATTTGGAAAAAGTTAGGAGTGTTCCTGAGGCAAGTCTAAATTTGTATCACAATTTAAAACCAGTGTATATACCACTCATTCATGTCTAGAAGAATTTTATTTTAGCCTGGTGTTATAGCCTGGTTTTATATCTTTGTCGTTTATTTTATAGAAGCGCATCTTCTAACAACTACTTGATTTTCCATTCTCTATCTTCTTGGTAAGCACTCAACATAAATGTCAAAAAATCCACACGTATTCTAAAGAAGATCAAATTTAATGCTGAAAAAGTAACTGACTTGTAAGAAAGATGAGAGAAAATATTTTCCTTCATGCAAAGTTTTGTGATCTACATTGGAATGCACATGTGTGGCTGCCTAACTCCGAATTTCAGTATTTAATTTTGCATAAAGAAAGACCTAGTAGTGTCAATAGTCAGACACGTCTATTATTTAAAGCAAGGAACATACCCTGAAAGTTTTGAGCATATCTGTGCAACACAAATGTGGTTCTCCCTGTTAGTATAATTCAGATACTAATTGTAAGATATTTATATTGAATTGCAAATTGACACATTCCTTCATAATAATTTTTGTTGGAGAAAAAATGAAGTGTATACCTCATGGACTATATTAGCCCTTGACTGTTTCTTCCTTTATACTTAGTTTATGCAAATCTGTGGTATTTATATGACAAAGAAAAACTTATGAGAGCAGCTTCTAAATGTGTACATCACCTTTTGATGTATAAAATGTATTATTTTGAAGGAGTGCATAAAAAATGTTTCATTACTATCCTTACAAAATATTTCATACCATAAAACATTGGTTTTCTCATTTGGTTGTTTGAGTAAAGAATACATAAAATTTTATTATCANTGTAGCCGAGATCTTACATTTTCCTATGAGAATGCATGGCGAATTTGGGCCATAGACTTGATGGCAAGATAGTCTTTTTCGTTATTAAATGGAATGCTAAAAGTTCCTCCGTGCCGCAGTATTAATTGGATACAGATTCAAAGACCAAACAAATTACAAGTAAAACAGTGCAGTAAAACCTCTCAAGAAGTTATAAAAGCAGATAAGAAATAGCCAGTAAATTCTCACCCTCAAATACCTGTATGAAATAAGCCTAAGTCGATAAGTAATAAGAAAAGTCTAAGATTCAACAATATTGGTAGTTACAAATTTTTCATCATAAACTTTTAAGTTGACTCTGCGGAATATTTGAGGGTCAACTACCACCTCTCAAAGACACCCAAAATCCATCATATAACATGTGTTATCTTACTTCTTGAATACATAACTTTACTTTAACATACATGGCCTTTTTCTTCCCCTTAGTCATTCCATTTTGATCCAACCTTAAGTGACTTTCTTTGGGAATTGATCTAATCTCCATTTTTGGTTCACCCATTTCCTCTGCATTTATTTACTACTTCAATCAAAATCTTTTCTTTTCCCATCTCCAATTTCCCTGTTTGTTTTTCTAATCAGCCCAACTTAATTTTTCCTTCTATGCCACACCTCCATTTCAAAGGCCTTCAAGATTTTGTTATCCTCTCTTTAGTGGTCTGCCTTTCATATCCTCACAGTGAAACAATCCATGCCAATGGTTTCCTGAATGCATGACTAAAGCCCATTATCAGTTCCCTTTGCTGGACTGGGCCACCTCGGACAATTGACAATTCAGACAAAACGGAAGGGTCGTCTTGCATAAGTAAATTATGAAATGGAAACACTATTCTTATGTCTTTCCGTACGTTTATTTGCAATTAAAAATCATCGACTTCGGCGAAAGCAGTCCCGGGTTCGATTCCGGATGGGGGCTCACGTGCGAAATGACCAAAGCAATCGAAGCGCTTTTCATTCCCTCAAGGGGTACAAGCACCACCTCTACTACTGTTTTATTCGAATACACTCCTACATTCACTCCTTCCTCTACAGTAGGTTGGGAACCTCTGCTGTAGGGGAAGGAGTGAGTGAAGAAGTGTATATGAGATATCATCACTGTGGAGAGNGCCCATTATCAGTTCCCTTTGCTGGACTGGGCCACCTCGGACAATTGACAATTCAGACAAAACGGAAGGGTCGTCTTGCATAAGTAAATTATGAAATGGAAACACTATTTTTATGTCTTTCCGTACGTCTATTTGCAATTAAAAATCATCGACTTCGGCGAAAGCAGTCCCGGGTTCGATTCCGGATGGGGGCTCACGTGCGAAATGACCAAAGCAATCGAAGCTCTTTTAACAATACTACTTCACATACCAAAATATCATTTTGACGTATTTTTTTAATAGAATATTTCACTTCTCTTCCATAATGTGAGCGTCAATTGTCCATATGTAGATCTCACTTCTTTTCTCAGATTATTTCCAGATTATTATGCAGACGTTTCTTTATTTATGCTGAAATGTACAGCAAAAGTAATGTAATCAGTGTGCCAGTACACATGTAAGTAAACAAGGCAAAACACACAAATATATACCTCGGATGATGTGTAATCTCAGTTATTCGGGACTCGGATAATGGAGACTCTACCGTATTTAATTGCGTTTAATATAGATTATAAAACCATTTCAGATCACACACTACAGTTTAATCATCACGATATCTAATAGACATTATCGATCCCCCCGGCTTTCACGTCTTTTTCAATACCAAACTTCCTTCACAGTTTCATGTAAACAAAACGCCCGTACATATTATGATTTCACCTTCATTTGCTCCGTACAATCACCACAGATCTAACTTTACGTAATCCACGGGTATAACGGTAATATTCGTGCCAATTCTTTCTTCCGGATTCGTTAGAATCTTTTATAGCCTCGATGAAAAACAGGTTATATTCAAGTTCAAGGGAAATGTATTCACAGAATGATGCAATGGACTGAAGGTTTTTTTCAACTCTGTCAAAAGTTTTATTGGATCGAGTTATCTGAGATGTATCCTGGTAAAAAAGATATTGCTGTGAAAACAACCGACGCAGATGTGTTTAGGAAGCATCAATTCCAAGAAATGCTTCATCAAACCTCTCGAAAGTTTAACAGCATAATGACATGATGAAATCACGTTCAAAGTGATGCTATTTCGGCTTATATATTTATTATGGACGGCGCGGACTTCCTTTAGAACGTATGAAATCAAAACCGAAATCAGTATTTACACAACGACCAAAGTATGGACACAACAATCTAAGTATTTACACAACTTTTTCACTTCTAAAACGGTGTGTACATTTTATGCAGACGCTATTTATGTTCGGACGTCAGCATATGATCAATTTATGAGCTTAATTGGACAGGAAGGTAATGGAGAAGAGAAAACCGGGAGGTCTAATAATAAACTTGCAATTCAACCGTATTAGATTTAGATTTGTACCCCGCTAGCTACCAGTGACGCATAGCAGGGGGTGTATTTACATCTAACCTAATCTATCCTATAATCTTCTCTGGTGCAATGCGGAAAGAACGTAACTATCTGTTTTAGCGATTGTTTCCTTGTAAAATTTCGTCCATGCCTCTCGGAGCTCACGATCGTTTTTTACAATGCCTTCTATTACGCCTGAAAACTCCTAACCGATGAATGTTCCGAAAAACTTACGTTGGTTGAGCTAAAGATGAACCACCGATGACCAAAACTTCGGTCGGTGGCCCTTTATCTAATGTTCACGATCAGGTGAATCGCCTTTGAAATCCGCAGTTGCTTGGTAACGGAGATCCAGTCACGCACCTGATGTCCTTCGAGGACAGCTTTCGTCTTGTAGGAGGGGGTGGGAGTGAGAAGGAAGAAAGGGGAGCTGGAGGCAGTGGTAGCAGAAACAACGCAGAGCTCTCTCCAACGCTGTGCGGTACGGCGGTCTTTTTCGAGGGGTAAGTAAATTCCCTGATCTCTATCTGCATATATTCAACATTCCATTACTGATTTCAACCAAATTTCATATGTCTGTCCTTCTTAACACGGAAAATGACGGTAGCTAGGAGTAACTAAGGTCTCCCTTTCAAGTACTTCGACATTGCGTCCGTAACAAATTCTCATGAAGTTCTTTTTTCCCTTCGCAAGCTTTACTTCTTTGATGGAATCAATTCGAAATAATGGTACAATTAAATTGAGACGAGTAACATGTGAAGTGATACTGAATGCTGATTCTCATTTTGATTGACTTCCTCGTAACGTTAATCATAAAAATTGTTGTTTTTCGGTTTGTATCTGCGAAAATTTAGAGGGAATTCAAGATAAGTTTTTCTTATATTTTCTGTTTTCAACAAACCGTTTCCTTGTAGACCATAGGTACTGTTGTAGCCGAGATCTTACATTTTCCTATGAGAATGCATGGCGAATTTGGGCCATAGACTTGATGGCAAGATAGTCTTTTTCGTTATTAAATGGAATGCTAAAAGTTCCTCCGTGCCGCAGTATTTACTCGAAATCATTACCTGTATGTAAAGGTGGAGCGGTTTTAGTAAGGAAAGGAATGTAAATATGTGCTATCTGCCGTAAGGTAAGCAAGAAACACCACATTGTTCTCGTGTATTGTGAAGTAGTATTCTTGTATATCTTGTAGTAATGTTCTTGTAGATTATTGATAGAAGGTTACCCCTGGCCGTTATCGTTATCTATTTTCTGTCTAACATACATTTGTGTCCACTTAGTCAGGGAAGAAACAAGGTTTCATTAGGTTTCTTAACTCTTGCAGAATGTTCTCATATTTACATATTTGACGATGACGTTACCAAGTGACTGTTCCATTTGAAACATATTTATAATAATAATAATACCAATAATAATCGTAAAAATACGAAAGAGTCGCACGGAAACAAGAGTAGGATATTCTATTAAATATTATCTACCTTAATGGGACGTACTTCTATCTAAAATTACGTCCTTTTGAAAGCTATATTGAGACTTCAACGTCTCTTAATATTATCCGAAAAGAATTAAAGAGAAAGCTATATCAAGGTTATAATAGTATTGTTACGTAGCCTTAGGTTCAGGGATAAGTGAGCAATAAAGAAATTAAAAGAAAAACACCGTACTTTATTCTAAGCACTTTTATAACGTCCACCTTCGGTTCACCGCACTTCCAACATGTCTGCCGCGATCTCTCCCCCAACAATCACCCCTTTCGTATCCACAACTCTCGTTGCTACAACACTCGTTTCCACAACTGTCTCGTTGCCACAACAGTATTCAACAAAGATTTCCCTCGGTGGCTTACTGTTTACTGTGTTAGCCTAGCAACGCCAGGGTCCCGAGATCGAATCCTGGTTAGGGCATGGTTGTTTGTGTTTGTGTTCACGTCCTGAAAACGGTTAATTTTAAAAGTGGTCTCTTAAAACCAAGATTCGCCTAATAAAGACGTCATTATTATTATTATTTTCTACAATTGGCCAGATCCGGCCAAGAATTGGCTGTTCGTAAACGCATTATTTACTATTGACATACATTGTTGTGGCAGTACCTATTAAAATTAACACCGTTGTCGCGCTTGTAAACTCATTAAAACAACAAGGAGTGTATGGTAATGATAAAAACATAATCGATTTGTCCAACAATCAGCCACATAGGTCATAAGCCGGAGGACTATTTTTAGCGTAATTACAGAAGTTTCTGCAAACAGGTAGTTGAAATCTGAAACATAACATTTAGCCTTCGAAATGATTGGCCTGAAAAGAGACTTTGAGCTTTCAATCAAGAAAATGTTTTCCTCTAAAGAAGGTAATTATCATGCTACCATCGTACGTGTCGTAAAAAATTACGACAATATTTCCTGTGCAGTGAACCGTATTTCATTTTTACATTGTCGAAAGCCCTAGGAAAACAATTGTCATCTTTAGGAAGACGCGAGCTAAGTACCCTAGGGCAATGATGTTTTCGTTAAATTATTCGTCATCATTTTCAATGGTGAAAGGCTGTTTTCATTGATTCCCTAAATTACACAAATAAGTGTGTTTCCATGACACTTGGGTTATTTGACAGCTGAAACTATCTTATTTTTGAGTTTATTTTCATCTTGCTATCGAAACTGTCATTCATCTATCATTTATCACGATATTAATTGAAGATTTATTTTTTCTTCTGTAATTGTTTAGGATTTTGTCATTGCTTTCCCCGATAAAGAGACCGATGTAAATAAACTCTAAAGTTTGAGTATCTGTGCTGTTGTTGTAGCAACCAAAATTTTGTTGTTAGCAACGTCATTTTCTTGCTAATGATATTCCTTCCGATTTTTTACATCCATTATTTCTAATTTAATGTTACAAAAAGTTCTATAACGACACGAAACATTAACTTTACGTGTAATTCTCACGGAAACTATTGGCATCGGATCAATTGATATATAAATATATACACTTAGGTGTTTTAAAAATTACATTAGTTTCTGGTGTTCTTCAATTCTTTCTTTACTTGCAGCAGTAAGAATATGGGCAGAATGCCATCTACCATCGGATTGATTTTCGTAACTTTGGTCGCATCCCTGCTGGGAGGACCATGCAGAGGACAGGATCCGGCTCCGGAGGAGGTGTACGCTTGGAAGTCGATCGACTACAACTGGCTCGCTCCTGAGGACAGGCAGATTGCCATCGACAATGGAAATTACATCCCGGAGAACAACGCTTTGGTGAGACACTAACAATTCCGTTGAAATTTGACGAATTCCTTTTAATAGAAAACTTGTCGCTTGAATCCTCTGAAGTTTGGTATGGCGACCAAGCGAACATGAAGGATCTTAACACTTGATTCATTCACGGAATAGGGTTTAGGTTACTTGCCACGATAAGGCGTGCACCTAGGAAAATTTCCAAGGAGAAACGGAAACGAAAAAAGTTTAACGGAACGGGGACTCGAACCCGGGTCTGCTGAACAGAACCAGAACAGCTCAGGTGGGATAGCTCAATGGATAGAGAAACCAACCGACAAATAGGAGACTTGGATTCGAGTCTCGGTTCCGACAGACTTTTTATTATGTCGGTTTCTCCTTGGGAACTTGGTAAATTCTTTCACTTTAAAAACCAAAGCGATAAGAAAACGTAAAAAAATACTGTATATCTTCCAATAAAATTTAACAACGACTGGTTTCAACGATGGCGACAGTCTTGTTAACTACGACCTGACAGTGACCATGACGGTTGAAATGTATCGTAGCCGTTAAAATCTTACGGAAAATGTGAAGTACTGTTCCTTGAGGTTTTAGATGGCGTTAGACAAAGTTAGGAAAGAACATCCAGTTTAAACTTAAGCAATGACTATCAGCATATGTACACCGAATGATTTGTTAGACCCCTGCGTCAATTGCTGTGTAAACACGAAGGAAAATTACCTCAAGAAAGTCTAACGAGATCAGGACACGAACCTAGATATTCAACTTGCGGACTGTTTTAAAACTCTGCGTCTGGTGCTCTGATGGATAATAAAGCTCGGGCTTGGTAAAAGGAAGATCCGGGTTCGGGTCCCGAGCTCGTCAGATTTAGAACTTTTCTTGTGTTTTTCTTGTGTGCACTCTTATCATGAAAATGCTCTCCTGTTTCAGTATAGTTTATTCATATAATGTCTTTTTCTCTGCAGATAGGTGTCAAGGTTTGGGGAAGCTATGCATACGTGAATGTGGCGCGATGGCTTCCTGGAGTGCCCTCGACTCTGAATATTGTTCCCTCCTTCCCAATGGAAGAGTTGCCTCTCTCGACCCCTCTGTCACCCTTTCCCAGCTGGGAGATGCAGAAAGAGGGCAACTGCTCAGCAATCCAGTACATCCAAGGTATGGAGATAGACAGCCGAGGTCGAATGTGGGCTCTGGACGTGGGCAGAAGATACTTCTTCACCTCCAACCCCGACAACAGTTGCCCTCCGAAGCTCCTCCTGCTGGACCTCGATAAAGGAGGGATCCTACTCCACACCTTCGTCTTTCCAGAAGATGTGGTGTCCTACGATAAGAGTTTCCTCAACGACCTAGTGGTTCATGAGGGAATCGGTACGGACTGGTATGCGTACATAACAGATGCCAAAGGCACTTCTGGTGCCATAGTGGTGTACAGTCTGTCACAGGACAAAGCGTGGAGAATAGAGGACGAGAAATCAATGAAGGCTGAAGAAGGCAATGCCTCCGAAGCTACCATCGGAGGTCGCATGGCAAAGTTGACTGCAAACATAGATGGTATTGCATTGACCCCCAAGGATGAAGATAACCCCCAAGTCTTCTACTCTCCGCTGGGAAGCTTTCACTTGTACTCCATTCCAACTTCAGTTCTGCAGAATCCGCCCTCGGATCCTATGGAAATCAGGTCCTCCATTACCGATTGGGGAAATCGAACTTCACAGGTAAGGCGTATTAACCAGAATATCAAACCAGAACCGCCCCTTGCACTGAAACTTAAACCAAACTCCCTACGGAGTCTGTGGAGCAACAATACAGGTCTTAAGACAATACAAATACTTAGTTTTCCTTTTCAGAAGCAATTTATCGCTTAAACTGCATAGTCAAGATGAAGTGGGGTCGGTTGATAGGGCCCTGTGGTTTTGTATCCGCAGGGGTTGTTCACCGGGAGTCAATGAGTAGCTTATTCTTTACCTTGTCCGTTGGTTGAGTATTACTGCTCTGCGTGGAATCCATACTATTAAATAGAAGGGTTTGACCAAGAACATGCAAAATACACAAGGGCTCCAGTTGCTAATGGCGACTACAAGTTTCATATATATCAGAAATTATTAAAACTCTGGGGTGAGATTCTATCACGTATAGAAGAGCCACCTACAGACACAAGCTATTCGAGAGGTTCTTATGTAGTGATTTGCATTGGAAAATACGCGACATCACGCGAACGCGATTTCCGAAGCCAGACGACAAAGAGATTTCGCGAGATTATAGCGAGAACGGATACCTATTACTGGTCTCTATTTCCTGATAGCATTAGGATTACCAAACGGGTAGCTTATTAATAGGCTCTCACAGCAAACGCGATTTCCGAAGCCAAGCGTCAAAAAAATTTCGCAAGATACAATCGAGAACAGATATTATTGGTACCTCATTCCAGATAGTTTAAGGCACACAAAACTTGTAGTTCGTTAGAGTGTGCGGTGTTTTTAAGTCCCTGTCATATAATCGTAATATGGCGGCTCGGAGAGAATGAAATCTCAAAGAAATCAGGGACAAAGTGGACGGAAGAAAGGAAAAGAATCCACGGGGAAGGAATGAGAGAAGTTTGGAAGGTCAGAAAAAACCGTAAAAAATGAGTTAGAATGCTTTGCGTGATCCAAACAGGGTCTATACGCACCTAATAATATCTCTTTATATAGACACTTCTCCGGATATATATCATCATCATCATCAGCCATTTTCAATCCGACGTCGGATGTAGGCCTCTCCAAGTGCTTTCCAATTCTCTNACATATATACCTTTATGGAAATTTATATTTATAAACTCAAATATGTAGTAGCATATACGGTCTCATGAAATATTTCTCTTGCTAGGGTGACGGGATGATGATGGACAGCTTTGGTAACCTCTACTTTGGCCTTCTGGGAGAAGATGGCTTCGCTAAGTGGCCAGCAGAGGCGAGGACCAACAGCACACTTTCAGAAGCAGTGGTAACCAAAGATCCAGTTCGTTTGCAGTGGGTTGACGGCTTTGGGTTCGACAATGCTAAGAGAGAACTCTGGCTGGTCTCCAATCGACTGCAGAATATCCAAGCAAAAGATGTCAATCTAAAGGAAATCAACTACCGCTTGTTTAGAATCCATACAGCCACTAAGTCTTACCAGTACAATAGGTACAGTTCTTAAGTCTCGATCAAACGTCGGACCACGGAAAATCAACTTTTGACGCGGAAAAACGTAAGATGCGAGAATCAAAATGATGATATTCGTGCAGAAAATTTGCAAGTCCGGCACAATTATTATCATGGACGCTGAAACGTCCATCTCTCTTCAACTGTTCGATCTATCTCCACATTCTCGGAGGTGAAACTTGTTTCGAAAATTCATTTCATTAATACATTTGTATATTTTTTCAATTGTAATTCTTGCTTTCGTCACTGTTTTGAAATTTCGAGGGTAGCAAAATAATGTGTTTCCAACAGCAACAGTCACCAGGTATCCATTTTTATTCAGTGTAAATCGTGCTTGCCAAAGCATGAGCAACTACATGCGAGCAGAATCAGCCTGTGACCCAACTGAAACTGAATTTTACTATGTGGCTTTATTTATTCCAAGTAAGGCCTTGAATTTTGAATCCTACACACTACAAAAATATCATAAATACTTTGAGTATTTAATAAAATCGAAAATACAAAAAATTACATTAATGGTAAGGAGATACTTCCAATATATCTCTATAAGAATGAAAAGGTGAGGTACCGTCATAAGGATTGAATGAACAGAAATGGTTATTGAAAATTTATTTCTTCGCGTCAGATAGAGATAATAACAGTACAGATTATGAAGATTCAGCGACAGTTGTAACGAAGAAAGCTGGAAAGTCATAAGAAATCGTGCATATTATCAATGTTTCGGTTTATCGTCATATCATACCCATCACAGGAACTAAATTAGCGTCTAAATTCGTAGAGCTAAAAATACAAAAAAATGGTGAAATGACGAAGTCACGAGTAAGTTTAGCGTGAATGCGTCGACTGAATGAAATTCTTCATTCTGGTGTGCAAATTCAATGCAGAGAATGAAATAACATAATGTTACGCGTCTTTTAACGGTGCTTTATTCTGTGACCAAGGATTCAACGCCAAGCGTCAACCAAGTTGATAAACTTCGCATCATCATCCTTATGGATTCCACATAATTTCATGGAGATTAAGCAGAATTTTTTTAATATCGGGGTATTTTTTCTTAAAAATAAATGAAGAGAGAAGTTTCTAGCTTTAAAAAGTTACAGGAAAAGGAATAAAAATTTTCGCGGACTCCTGTTATAATGTAATGTAATGTACCTGAATTTTCAATGATAGGATCTCGCCAGAAATTTATAAAAGAGCAAGTCTCCACTAAAGTTGTGATTGTTGAGCACAATAATGAGCTGAAGAGTATCCATTAACAATCCTCTTCCTCTGAATGCATTGTTGAATCTAATTCCTTACCGAGTACAATGATTGTTTCACACGTTGTTGTAGTTATGCACATGAAAAACAGTTCAATAACATTTTAAAAGAATTCAATTTGTAATCTTAATTTAACATTTTATGTAAATCCTTGGGACGAATAAAATTCTTATGTTCTCTAGAAGCATATTATGATTGGTTTATTTATTCTGCTGAGAATACTAATGATTAATTTTCAATGGAATCCCTTTGTAGTCAACAATTTTCCATAAACTGTATGTTCATATATAATTTCCTTTTCCTCATGGATAAATCTTCGTATGACTGAAAATAAATATATGCATGACCTTTTCGAGTGTTTTTAATTTTTCAATTATTTCAAGATCTATGTTTTGAACTGCTTCTCCCAAAGAAAACAGTCAAACGAAAAATTAATAACTTGAATACACATTTCTCTTTCAAAGAACGGTGAAAAAATCTTCCCTGTGCCGTGCTGATTGCAAATGTACTACAGGGATATGAAATAATTGATTATATGGATATTAATCATATACCAACTTAGCTGAAAGAGATTTTTCGATGTGTGCGAGTGTGAAAGTGCGAGTCTATTGACATTTCTGTGGAAGTGTAGATTCTATAAAACTCGAATTCGAGACAAGGCGGGACAAGTATGAGTAAACAGCTTCAGAGTAGTATTCATTAATGATGAAAAAATATAAATACTTAAGAATTTCCCACAAAAATATATTGATATAGTTTGAGAAAATTAAAGTTGGGAATAGAATTAAATTCATCACACTTGGATATTAACCTTGCCTATTCTATAATGTTCTTATGGCGTTCGCAATCGAGATATATGCGAAATAAGGGGATTTTCGAAAGTTTTACTGCAACTAAATCTCTTGCTTGCAAATTTGAGATCAGTAGTTTGTCATNGAAGTCACGGTCCATATATATCTATATAGAGATCAGTAGTTTGCCATCCAAGTGCGGCTGCCATAAAGCTGCGTTAGTGTTCTGAAAGTTATGGTATTTAACAGCGTGGCATTCACATAAGTCTGGACGTCAGATACAGTCTATCAAGTCTGGCAAACATAGCCAAAATCGGGACGCCTGGCAAACATAGGTGTAGCAAGTCATCCATCATATGCGTACTTAGCATCTACCTTCTTTTTAAGGAAAACATAACTAACTTGAAACATCATCTACGTTTATACCCAATCAGGGGAACGAAAAGTTGAAAATTTTATCTGAAAACTCGAAACCATTAAAACTTACGACGCAGGAATTTTGAAAACTTCACGTTCTCCGACTACAGGACATCACTGAAAAGTAAAATTCTTTTTCGACATAACCGAAATTAACACGTGAAAATCATTAACTCATGTACTATATAAATCAAATTAATGTCATACAGTTGTAGGCAATTTCAGGGACTACGGCTTAATATCTATTCATAATCATTTTAGGGAAAAATTGCTTTTCATCGATAAATTAAATAAATTATTATTAAAATATCATTTTAGGAGATCGCCTTGTCCCTAAGTATTTGCATTCACAAAGGCGATTCCTTCTGTCAGTCAAAGGTTTCAGGGCGTAGTAAAACATGAGTAACAGAGATACCTACCATAATTTGTAAACTTCATACAAGAAAATAATGGGTGAGCTCCGGCAGTTTGTAAAATATACCATGTTTAATGTATCTCGGACCTAGTGAGTGAATGACAATTTGAATTTCAAGAACTAAAGCACACTGTAAACCTCAATTTACCAAATTAGTTTCGACAGCAAAGAGAAAAATCATTTCTCCTTTTTAGGAAGAAGGAACTTAAAATCTTCAGTGGATCTCAAAGGAAATTATGCTTGGATAAGCTGTCTGAACAGGTGGCTTTTGGGGTGTGGCCAGATTTCAGAGTCTCCGATAAATTATATGGTGACGTCGACCGCTTCGGGGTTCATAGGGCACTGACCTCTTCTACAGTCGATGTTGCCTGTTCGGGTAGAAAATATTTTAGACAATATTTTATATTTAGCTCTGAAGTATTCAACCCGAAGTGTGTTTGTATCTCATCCACCATTAGAAACCAGAAGCTTTGGAGAGGCTTACCATGCATTGTGAGGAGAGAGGTGGTTTCAACTTGCTATTCTCGCTAAGTGAGAATGATTTCAACAGAAAAGTCTACTTGAGTGCGACACGGAGAACCTATGAATAAAAGTATTTACATCGTTCACTATCATTCATGCCCCATTAGGTTTAATCTTATCGCAGCCACGAATAAAACATACAAAAGTAAACAGAAATACATTTTCCTCAATCCTTTATCCACAGAAAAAATATTCAACCATTAACTCGAGGATGCCATAGTATTTTAAATCGCCGTGTGAAACATCCGCTTATAAATAAAGTAGAAAGCTCGCACTAGTATGGGGCGTGTGTTCATCTGAAGCTTGTGTGCAAACATTTCATTTTTAAAGCTTACTGCATCCAGGTTCTCCTTTAAATAATTTCTTAACGACTTGAATAATTTGATAACGCATAAACCGTGAAGACTTGCAATAATCTCTCGAAAGATTAAGATTAAAATCGCAATTTAATGTTGAGGCCTCGAAATTTGCCAGCCATTCTTCCTTTTATCGAGTAAATCCTAAATTAATATGTTATTTTAGACGTGTAAGTGAAAAGTTTCGAAGGATTTGGTTACAGGTACGGTCCACTGCGTGACTTTTTGTCGGGTGAATTAATTGCGTTCGTCGTTTATCATTTAATTTACCCTAACTCGTCCCAAATTAGTATCTCACTGCTTTAAACTGATAGTGGATTAACTACTTCGGCAGTAAATCTACAATAAATTCGCCCGATTACCATATGTTGACCACATAAGTTGACTCTATGATTTGATAATTGTATTTGTATTGTATACCTTGTGTTATTTTAGGGTATATATTGTAGTTATTTTGGGGTATATATTGTGTAGCTTAGTTGACTATGATCTAGGAATGATTTTTATTATGTATACGGTTGCCACCGTGGAATAGATTCCATATCGCAGCCTTTTGAGTGATAATAATCCGTCAGACTTTTTTCATGTCCGTTTCTCCCTGGGAATATGTAAATGGTTAACATACGGACCCGGTATAATAGTGTATACTTAAAACGGACTTACTAAGGTTCACTTTAAGGCACGGTATTAGAGTAAAAACAAAGATGATATTTAATCTCCCATGCAAATGATTGATTATCATGGACTGATACTAACTGCAATCTTAACTATAACAGAACGATTTAATACAGGCTCTAAAATAAAATTCAGTGAAAGTCAATTTTGAGCATACATTATAATACCGGGCTTCAGTTATGCTCCTAGTATTGATATTCATATCACACTTCGTGACAATTTCATTATGTTAGCTATAGAACCCCAGATTCTATTTCTTCCTCAAGCCGCATTGCCTGTGTATGTACTCGTTTGATATTCACGATTAAATCTGACGTTCTTAAGTTAGGAGACTAAAAAGCAAAAATTAGGGGGCAACCGGGTTTGAACCGGTGACCTCTCGATCTGCAGTCGAATGCTCTACCACTGAGCTATACCCCCGCTGACATGGAAGAAGGATTTTTTAGAATATGAGACTGTGTGCTTACGCACTCTCCTTGAGATCGCCCACTTCCCCTCCCACGCATTATCTGCTCCCGCCGACTTCAGCTTCCGCAGTTGCTTCGTAAACCTATCATTGGATAAAGGGTAAAGCATCATGATGTTGGTTCATACGAATTATTTCCCTTTGTAAGTTAAATTTGGAGGATTGAGATTCAAGTTAGCAGCGTAAGCATAGCAGACTGTTGTGAGAAATTTGTATTACGAAAGTAAAGACATCGATATCCTACGTTAGTTCACAGTCCATCTTACATCATTAGAAAGAAAAAGGCAAAGTTTTTTGGTGCTAAGCATTTAGAAAAGACCTCTTATAGTTACCAATCGAAGTTTTTATGGTTTCTAACAAATTACTCTCCTGTTAACGGACAAGTCCACCTTCCAAGGACAGCATTAGAAAGAGGTTTTGGATGCTCGACGAGCAAATAGGTGCATAAATTGAACCCGTGTTGCTTTCCACCCCGTAATGGATATCACCGTTCCGTTCCCCGCAAAACCCTTCCAATTGGACCGAATGTGGTGTTTGCCCTTCACATGTTCCTCCATAAATCTTTCTATGAAGTCACGGTCCAATCAGTCGATTCTATTATTGTCTTATTCTCGCACAAGAATGATACGAATGATGCATTTTTATATACACGCGAAATAATAGCAACCGACCTTAATTTATAATCTCTGATTTTGAAACCATTAAAAATGTTAGCTAAACTTCAGAACTTGTTCTGGTTGGATTGTACTCAATGAGTCAGAACTGCATTAAGATGGATTTCTTTGCCGGTTCCCTTGTCAGCCTATCAACGACACCGTTGACAGGCTGACAACTATTTCCTGAAAACGAAAATATAACGTTTAAGTAAATGATGAAATACTGAGAACTTATTTTTAGCAGTAAAAGTATCAAGAGATTACTTAATTGAAAGTTAAAGCAATTTGTTGAAGATCTAGGGCAGGTTTTGAGTGAAATTCAGATGAAAATAAAGTTGCACGGATTTCCTCACCACGTAATTATGTACCGTACATGGCGCGTTGGCCCTTTTGAATGGAGGGACTTCACCAGTGAACTGCAACTGGAAATTCGAATTGCGAGGTTGGTATATCATCAGATGCTCCATCAATTTGCCAGCTCCATGAGAACCATGGTGCGACAATGGCATGAAAACCATTGCCACGGAAAAATTAGAAGAGGAAAACTTTTAGGAGTTCTCTTTATTCTCTAATGGCTGAAAAGCCGGTCTGTGCCCTTGTGTGTAGTACCTATCACTTCAATTTCCCCAACCCCCCAAAATCACTTTAATGCAAGCATCTCTACAGCCCATCATGTGTGCCCTACTTCACTTGATTCCCCACTCCTCCCCATGGACACTAATGCAGACCTGCTCTCTATCGCCCGTTGGATGGGCCCATTACTAAAGAAACCCATCACCCACTCACCTGAAAGATAGAGATCCCTACCTCTTTAAGCCGCGGATTTCCTCCATCGTCGGCAGACCTCAGCGCTCCATCGGCGTACAGAACCTCCTCTTGAAGTCACACACTACCACTAGAATGACCATCGCACTAAGCACTTTATATCACTTCACTAATATGGAAGGGTTTAACACTGGGGAAATGTACAACACTTAAGACAGCGCAACATTCTACAATGGACCTGCAAAGAAAACATGTTGCAACAGGTGAGGAAGATATCAATGGCAAAAGTATGGTTTAGGGACCTTTTTAAAGTTATCTCTAATCGAAAAAAACAACTCACTTTCAGAGTTCTGGTTATCGTCCCCTCGATCGTTCTTGAAGTCTTGACAACCCGCTGGATATCTTACTTCTGTACAAATTGGAGTTTTTATTGCATTAATTAATAATTAAATTGTAGAATCACACCACTTCTATTCTAACAGCCTTGGATAGATTAAATGGAGATTTTAGTTTTAACAAAAAGTTAGTTAGTTAGTTAGTTTAGTTTCCGAAATCCTCCTCAACTTAGAATAGCGAGGGGATTCCACGGAAGACTCCTTATTATATACACGCTGACTTAGTAACTTTCTCGTTTAGCTGTTTCCTTCTGCATCTGCTGAGGTCTTTTCTCGACAATAATTAAGCTATCGAGCCAAGGCGAGAGACAAAAATCGCTAAATTCGCATGCTTATACACTCGTTTTCGTGAACGCGTAGGGTTGAAGTTGACTCTATGAAAAGGAACAGTCCTTTTCACGGTGAGGAAATTTAAGTATTTCCACTCCTTTCAGAATATATGTTTTACCTTTCGATATGTTCATATCCCCTAATATTCCCCATTTAGTGCCCTTTCCTTCCTTACTTGGTAATAGTAACTCACCCCACCCATTATGTCATCTAAAATCCTTAGTCGTTGTCTTCCAGTCTGCCCTTTCCTTCCAGAATAGATGAGTTCAACTCAAAGACATCAAGTGTTTCGCCCTATTCGAAATCTCATTAGGGTTTTCGTTCAGAGCAGAGATGACTTGGGGAGGGGCCGAAGTGAAGGGAACAGTGGAAGATTGCGACAAAGGTATTTCTTAATTGGGTTTCCTGCTGTGTACGCAGAATTTTACTCGGAAGTCCGACGATCGCGTGGTGTTTGTAGACGTTTAATATTCCCCTATGAGGAGTATGATTCTCATGCATAAATGCCTAATCGAGGGAGTTTTGTTGTCATTAAGAATATCTACATTTACATAAATTACCTGAAAGACGCCTTTCGGCGTTTGGGCCAAATGTAATATATAAACTGCTAAACATTTTATAAGACCACAGCGGCGCGAAGTATAAAATTAACCATTTCAAAATATTATTGATCAAAAGTCCACCATTATAGCGACAAAAAAGACTAAAAGGCCAGTTTTCTTTAATATATTGATAAGATTGTTTAGCATAGTAAGGCCTAATTTCTTTTTATTTTTAAACCATAACTGTAGCAAATAAGTAGTTAATGAACATGTCATCGTTCACCTCTATGTAGGTATTAGATTTAAGATGCTATATAATGAGGAAATAAAAAAAGAAGAGAAAATAACGGGAAATATAATAAAATAATAATCATAATAATA
>KZ308600.1:612387-634229 GCA_000376725.2 Ladona fulva
ACAAAAAAAAAAAAAGAAACACTTGCAAATTATTTCCATCGGGGGTGAGCACTTCGCCCCTGCACCTCTCCATCGGATTGCGTGTTATGAGGAGGAGGAAGCGGGAAGTCACACCCGACACCGAGCCCACGACGTTGAGCGGTGAGCGGGAGGAGTCAATATCTTGTATTCTATTTTGTAGCTGGTTCCATCCACCTACGCCGACATCTCCATCCGCCCCTATCCCTGATCTATTCCTTGGTTTCCTTATTTCCACCTCACTTTATCATTTTACCCTTCTACCGATCCTTCCAAAGCTGTCGTGAATATCCCCTTCCCTTTTAATTTATGCTCTACCCATCTTTATTGTCTCTTCCATATGGTGTGACTTCTCTCTCCTCTCTGACTCTATTTATCTCGACTCTAATGCTAAGCTGATGCCTAATTAACCTTTTTCTTTGCAAGGCTTCTATTGCAATATCAATTCTTGCTTTGATCTCTAATTCACTCCTCCAATCCCTTTTACCGTATCCCCAACATATCTGCATCTTTTGAATTTTTCCATCCTTCCTTTTTTGTTCTAATGCTCATTTCTCCTCTGACATATTTTCTCATTACTTTTGTTCCCAACATTTATTTTCATTCCAAACTCCTTCATTCCTTCCTCTTAGTATTTCATTATTTTTAAAGCCTTAGAGTATCTTTGGGAAATACCGCTTCATCAACTACTATTCGGATGAAATCTAACCTAATTGCATCCTTAAGCAGGATAACATTGTTTCAAGGAAAACCATTTCGAATGCTCAGGTTTTGAATTTTTCTTTTGATTTTCATTTTTCCTCTGCACACATTAGATAATACAATTTGTGCAGTCGGTTATTTATTGGTATAAGTTCTGTTCTAGATAAAGGATAGAAAGAAGTTATCAACAGTTCTCGATCAGCTCAGATAAAGTTTGAGTGTTCTCTCAGAGATTCTTATATTTGGGAACCTTATCACCTTGTGAAGTGTTCTTTACAAGGAAAATAAACACAAAATACAAGCATTATGAATTTATCTCCTGTCTTCATATTTATTTATTCATAAAAACTAAAGCAAATTCATTTAAAAGAAATCTCCTGGAATGATTAATTACTTCTTATCCATAAAATGTATGCATTCACACAAACATTTTAGGTGGATAATTTCAAGCAATGATTCCTAGCTAGTACTGTGGTACGGCACAGAAGTTTACACTTATTAACCTCATGATAACCGTGAAATATCCGAGAGTGACAAATTCTGCAAATCTGTAAGGTTATAAATAATGTAATAACAAATATGCAAAGTATTTGGGAAATTTTCAAAATTTGGTTGTAACTCCTAGAGATAAGACCAAATCATTTTCTTATTGAACTAACATACGTCCTCACCTGACAAATATGTTAATAAAATATAAAAATTAAACCTACATACTATTGAACTGCTGCTTAAATAATTAACCGTTATACTTCCGAAAACTAAATATATGCGTACATTTTTACCCTGGAATAGTCAAAGTGTCGGGACAACTGTTGCAGCAACCAAAATTTTATTGATATGAGCAACGCAAACAATCCCAAATCTGCTTCGTAAATTTAATGAGACATTTCAGAAGAGTTTATTTAAATTTCGGATCGAAAATTTTACGACGATAGAAATAAGAATTTACATGAAAGTTACTTTCTTATAGCACTAATAGCCCTTTCGTTGGACCATAATTCTGATTAGTTTTAGTAAAAGACCAGCACCGAAGCAGAATAATAAACTCTGAGAGTACTTCTTACCGATGTTATTGACATCAGATAAATGTACGTTTAAGGATATATACTCTCAAAAGTGATTATTATGTTTCACAGTTAGTGAGACTATTCTTGTGCATGCAGCATTGGCATATGCCTCCTACACCCTGGTATGCATCCGCTGTTAGATTTAGGAAGTGTTCATGGAATATGTAGACGGCGGGAGCAGACTAAGCGTGGGAGGGGAAGTGGGACATCTCGAGGGAAGTGCGTGTTGCGCTCCAAATTGAATAATCTGTAGAATACCAAAGCACTGAACGTGGGGGTATAGCTCAGTGGTAGAGCATTCGACTGCAGATCGAGAGGTCACCGGTTCAAACCCGGTTGCCCCCTTATTTTTGTTCCTAAGACTCCTAACTTCGTAACGTCAGGATTTACCATACCTATCAAAGGAGATTGTACACATAGGCACTGCTGCTGCAGGAAGATTAAAATCTAGGTATCAATTACTTAAATAGTTAAATTTTGAATTAATTTCAAGACTTGGTGCAGCACCTAATCATTTAAATGCAGTGGGGAAGTACCTTTTATACCATGGTATGCATCCACTGTCATGTTTTCGAATGTGATCGTGGAAGCTGAAGTCAGCTTTTCAATAAGGCATTAAGAAGTTCTACTGGAAGTCACATATCAGAATCTTCTACTCGAAGTTTCATTCGATCAGTTTTTGCAACTTTTCTTCCCCCACTTTTCCTTTTTGAGAATAGAATAAGCTCTCATGAATTTCAGCTCCGGGAGTAGTAGCGAAGCAAGACAATAGACACGGCGTTCGAGGGACATTGTGGGCAAGGGCGAGTAGTTCGCAGGACTTATTAGCATCGTATACACACCTAAATTAGAAGTCATCCATTAACATCACAGATATTCTGATGATTTAATTTCCAGATATATTGCGGAGATGGAGAAAAAACAAAGGAGATTGTTTGAAAGGATGTAGAAAATGTAACAAAAATATAATTTTTCTCTATCGACCTTTTTATTTCCTCATAAAAGACTGCTCAGCTTCAATAAATAATGAATATCATTGTAAGGCGATCTTACTCCCAAAGTAAATTCTAATGAGCTGACTATGAGAAATCATATTTCCATAAACTTCGGTGAAGAATTGGTGCGAAGCGAGTTCCTGTTCTTCTACTTCTCTGCAGGAGGCTTCCCCTTGAGAGTAATGGCGAAGTCAGCCTTTCCTCTGGCTTTTGAGGTGATGTGAATTTCGACGTATTTTTCTCCCCTTCCTCCTCCGACGATCTGAGCATCTCCTCCTTTTCCTGCCAGCTGTTGAAATAAGCATAGGTGTTAACTATACATTATAAAAATACCACACCGGATACATTTATATTTGTTGTGTATATCAAAGTTATATACAAAATAGACCAATCATACTGACCATATCCTTAGCTATGATGCATGTGATTTCGGATTTAGGGCTCACGCCTTTTGGAGGATAAGTGAAGTAGACTCCGACTTGCCCTGCCGTGTGGCCAGGGTCGGATACCTCCACCTCCGCCAATACCTCGTCTCCCTCCTGCCAAAATATTGTAGTAATGTTCGATTCATCTCTTTAGTTCTCCTACTGTTATCATAGAATCGTTCATGTAAACATTAAAAAAGCTCTACTCACCGAGGTATGGCAGTCGTTGATTGCAAACACCTCCGTCTCTGAAGTAGGCAGTGAGACTGCGCAGGCGATTGTTAGGACTACAACAATCAAGGAGAGAAGAGCTCGGGACGCCATTTTGTAATGTTAATAGTTGAGCTGTTGAGAGGTTCTCTTGCGAATGCCTGCCATTCCATAGATTGGATTGCCTTTATATACTGTAAACCTAATCTACTCTCTGGATCTAAATGCAAGATCTAAGGAAAGTTCTGCCTTCTGAACGCTTATCTAAGAGGAAAACTGAGTTTATCTAACCACTCGATCGAATTTTAATCCGTTTGTACTAAATATTTCACGCCTAACTTACCTCTTCTCCATCTTCTTTCTAAATCTTATCAGAAAGGAAAGCAGATGTAAGTAGTTTGGATTTATTTCCTCACAGATACAGTATAAAAGTCCTCACATGTATTATTCAATACTTTTCGTTTTATTTCCTAGAGAAGTTTTATGGTATAATTTCCCAATAATTTAACGTAGAGTGAATTTCAACTAATTTTTTTTATTGTTGCTTTAATACATGTATTTTCTCCTATAAGCATTATTCTGGAGAATTAAGTACGTCAGTTTTCGATATTGATATCCGATTATTAAATACACATTTTTCGTGAATTTAGTGCACACTCAAGCGCATTTTTATTCTCATTGCAGATTTTAATGTCAGAATCAGTTAAAAATTTTTCAAGGCAAATGCTTATGTACATACACACAATTTACGCTATGGCAATAACCTTCATGCACCAACTTGTTCCCTGGTAGCCCAGCTCATTTGAGCGTTATTTTCTTTAGCAATCTTGCAGAAGTAATTAAGAATATCTATCTTCCTTTAAAATTTAGGACAAAGATTATTGTCTTGACAAAATGATTTATACCATAAGAGACATATCTCTCTTTTCAATGATTATTTGTATTTTACCGTCATGTATAACACTTATTTATTTGTATATCAAATTTTGTTTTTCATTACCTTTAACCCCTTTGTGTAAAAATTTTATATTACCTGTACTGATCTTAACGATCTAAGGCGAGTAAAATTATTATCATTACTTCTTATCCATAAAATGTATGCATTCACACAAACATTTTAGGTGGATAATTTCAAGCAATGATTCCTAGCTAGTACTGTGGTACGGCACAGAAGTTTACACTTATTAACCTCATGATAACCGTGAAATATCCGAGAGTGACAAATTCTGCAAATCTGTAAGGTTATAAATAATGTAATAACAAATATGCAAAGTATTTGGGAAATTTTCAAAATTTGGTTGTAACTCCTAGAGATAAGACCAAATCATTTTCTTATTGAACTAACATACGTCCTCACCTGACAAATATGTTAATAAAATATAAAAATTAAACGTACATACTATTGAACTGCTGCTTAAATAATTAACCGTTATACTTCCGAAAACTAAATATATGCGTACATTTTTACCCTGGAATAGTCAAAGTGTCGGGACAACTGTTGCAGCAACCAAAATTTTATTGATATGAGCAACGCAAACAATCCCAAATCTGCTTCGTAAATTTAATGAGACATTTCAGAAGAGTTTATTTAAATTTCGGATCGAAAATTTTACGACGATAGAAATAAGAATTTACATGAAAGTTACTTTCTTATAGCACTAATAGCCCTTTCGTTGGACCATAATTCTGATTATTTTTAGTAAAAGACCAGCACCGAAGCAGAATAATAAACTCTGAGAGTACTTCTTACCGATGTTATTGACATCAGATAAATGTACGTTTAAGGATATATACTCTCAAAAGTGATTATTATGTTTCACAGTTAGTGAGACTATTCTTGTGCATGCAGCATTGTCATATGCCTCCTACACCCTGGTATGCATCCGCTGTTAGATTTAGGAAGTGTTCATGGAATATGTAGACGGCGGGAGCAGACTAAGCGTGGGAGGGGAAGTGGGACATCTCGAGGGAAGTGCGTGTTGCGCTCCAAATTGCATAATCTGTAGAATACCAAAGCACTGAACGTGGGGGTATAGCTCAGTGGTAGAGCATTCGACTGCAGATCGAGAGGTCACCGGTTCAAACCCGGTTGCCCCCTAACTTTTGCTTTTTAGACTCCTAACACCATAACGCCAGGATTTACCACGAATTTCAAACTACTAGTAGTACGAACATAGAGATGAGTACGAACACATAGACTCTGCAGCTAGAGGAAAATTAAAACCTAGAGATCGATAACTTACATAATCAACTTTTAGTGTTAGTAGTGATAAGTGTGTTAAGAATTTCAGGACTTGGTGCACCTCTAATTGCCATGTAAATACTCTGGGCAAAGTGCTTCTTATACCCTGGTATGCCTCCACTGTTATTGTAATTGTGATACAAATTTTTTTTATTGCAAGTAATGTATAATTATTATAAAATATTGTAATTGATACTAAAATTATTAGATATTTGTAATTACTTGTTACCTTATAATTGTGACTGCCCTTATAATGAGTTGCATTTTACATGTTATTGTATGTCATTGGATGAATAAATTTATTATTATTAAACCTCCTGTAAAGAATGATATTTTAAGGATATTTTTCTGAAGATTAGGATAATTTCTAATCAGTAATCCGCCGCTGTTTTCCGCGTGTATCACGAACTAATATTCTTTCGGTGTATTCAGTCCCATGTAGAAATCACATGGAAATCACGGATACACCATCACGCTTCTCTATCATCATGCATCTGTATCCTCAAATAATTATAGTGTATTTATTATCTCTGTTTTTGCTCGAGTATTTTACGACCCCTTTTTGTTTGGATGTTTTCCCGCATCGTTGGTTTTTCTCCGTAAACCTTCAGTTGTGTAAGTTTTCTCCACAACCAAACATTTTGCGTTACCGTATATATCCATATCTATTTGTAAAAATTTGTTGTTTTGTAGACAAAAAGATTACACGTGTTTAACTAATAATTTTAGACTTGCGGAAAAAATGAAACAAAGAATTTGCATTTAATTCTGCATTAGAAATGGAATAAAGTAATGCACCACATTGAAAATGTTAAATATTGCTTTTAGCAAATGTTCAACGAATAAAACGAGCGTTTACAAGTTGTATAAACGTGTTCAAGAGGGTCGTGAACACACTGAAGATGACGAGCGCCCTGGACGTCCCAGCACATCGACAACCGATAATAACTTCCATAAAGGCGAAGAAAATGATTATGGACGATCGCCGAATCACTGTCAGAGGGATTACTGATGAGGTTGGTATATCATTTGGCTCATGCCAAGCAATTTCTGCAGATATTTTGGGCATGAAACGGGTGGCAGCAAAATTTGTCCCAAAATTGTTGAATTTTGACCAAAAGCAGCACCGAATGAACATTGTTCAAGAGCTCAATGACGATCCATAGCTTGTTAAACGGGACATAACGAGACGAATCATGGGTGTATTAGTATGACGTCGAAACTAAGGCCCAGTCATCCCAATGGAAACTTCCTGAAGAACCAAGACCGAAAAAAGTACGATCGAAGCTTCAAGTTCGATCTAATTTGAAGGTTATGCTCACGGTTTTCTTCTATTTCAATAGCGTAGTGCATCATGCGTTTTTGCCATCAGGTCGTGCGGTCAATAAGGAATATTACTTGGAAGTTCTACGCCGTTCGTGTGAAGCAATCCGAAGAAAACCAATTGACCTGTGGAGAAACAATTCGTGGTAATTGTACCACGATAACGCACCAGCTCACACCTCACTGCTTATTCGTGAATTCTTTGGCAAAAACCAACACCATCATGATGCCTTATTCACCGGAAATGGCTCCCTGTGGTTTCTTCCTATTCCCAAAACTGAATAAAACCTTGAAAAGACATGTTTTGGCAATATTGAGATCTAGACAGAATTGCTGAAGGAGCAAAACGCCATACCGAGAATTGCGTTCCAGAACTGTTTCGAGGATTGGAAAAGGCGCTGGCACAAATGTATTATATTTTAGGAGGAATAATTTGAAGGGGACAAAGTTGACATCAATGATTAAACAAAGTTTTTTTTGAGGAAAACAAAAGTTCCGCGTTTTTTTAATCACACCACGTATAAATCTTTATTTATCAACCCGTCTGACAATTAATCTGCATTTCCTGTATGTACCAATTTTCCTTTATTTATGCTTGCCGGATTGTTTAGATGTCTTGATTTATTTTCCTAGATTTGAGTTAATTGTAGTCAACTGTCTTTGGTTATTAGAGTAATATTATTACCATGTAATATCTCCAGAGGCTAGATGAAACTGACCATTTTGGCATAACCTCGCTATAAGAGTAAGAAAATAATAATATCTTCTCTGATATATTTTACCTTTGTTTTCCCAACATTTATATTCATTCCATAGTCTTTCATTCCTACCTTTAATTCCTTTTTCTGAGAGTGTCTTTGGTTAGTAACGCCTCATCAACGGCTAATCGGATATAATCTAACCTGTAGCAGGATTAAATTGTATCAAGGAAAACCATTTCAAATGGTCAATCCTCGAACTTTCCTCTTGATCTTTATTTTACCTTTATCCTTATTAGATAATGAAATTTGTGCAATCGGTTATTTTTTTGTAAAAGCTCCGTTCTAGATAAAGGGTAGAAAAAGTTATCAACTGCTCTGGAATTGTCCAGATACATTTTGAGTGCTCTCTTATAGATTCTTATATTGAAGAAGATAATCACAGCTCTTGTAAAGTATCATTCACAAGGAAACTAAAAGCCAGTGACAATATATTAATCTCCTTTCTTCATACTAATGTTAATCATAAAGTAGTCGTTGCGAACTGATGTTCCGTTGTACCTCAGAGTAAGAGAACACTATATTTTTCATAAAACCAATGAATTTAAATCTTCATTAGTAGTTTCGCCTATTACAGCATTTAATGGCTTAAAATACATCCTTAATGGTGTAGTAAAGCCTTATTAAAATAAATTTTTAAAAACAAAGGGTAATTTATCACCGGTAGAATTCACTCTGTAAAAATGTTTGAGAGCAAACCGGTATTAGCGGTATTAGTTATACTGGCGCCTCGACTACTAGGGTCATTTGCACCATTTTTAATAAAATACATGCACACATTTTCCACAAAATTAAAACCCTCTGGAACGACCGGCTTAATCATGTATCATGCCATCATCGGCTAAACGGAAGGACAAAACAATGGCAAAATATTAAATAAAGAAGATTATTTAACCGAATGTCGGAATTTATTACAGAAAACAATTTCTATTCTACCACTTTTAAGTATCCAATACACATACCGGAAGCACGTCAAGAAAACGATATCCGAATCCAAATTGTTCAATAGCTTTGATAAATCCAGACTCATATGCTCGAACCCGGTTACCCCAGGATTCTTTTGGCTACAAAAAATTCATAAAGTAGATTGGTTTAGTAGACCGATTCCACCAAGTGACAGCCTATCAAGTTGATTTTATTACGGTCATTTGCACCTGTTGCTGGTTTAAGATTATTACAAGTATGTTAGAATATGGGAAAATGGGTGTACACATTGTGATGTTCAAGAATTAATAAAATGCCGTTTAAAAAATGTTCAAGGGTTGTAAAAACATTGTTGAAAAGGGAATTGGAATTAGTTTATAAAATAACAGAAAACAAAAATAACATATAAATATTTAGAACGATTAATAAAATAGCTCTGTTTGCTCATCGAGGAATAAAATCTTGGAAATACTATCAGAGTTACCTCTGCTGATTCTTTCTTATTCCCTCGTATTATATTTCGGGATCCATGTTGTACTTCTCACGCCCCGAAGAAATCAGCCTGATGCAAACAAATGTGTTACATTCCTCGCAGAAATGGGAAATCTCCTCTTCAGAGAAGAGTTATGAAATTACACGCACTGAAATCCTTTAATTTTAGTCTGGTTGATTTAATGTATTAGTACCAATAAAGTCTCCTCTTAAATGCAGTCCTTCCTCCTTCGTCTTCGTTCACCCTCTAGAAGTCCTTTCTTCCATCAACTAAAAGTTTATGAATAAAAACAACGTTATACATGAATGCTTGTTAAGCATTCGACTAAATGGTCATTTTAAGCATCATCCCTTCCACATTTAGCGGAAAAAACTTTGAAGAGGCGATGAGTCTTACTAGGCAAGGTGAGGAGTGAGGTAGTTCGCCCTGGCTTCCCTTTTAACAGCCAGAATGATATATGAAATCTACGAAGGTCAGTATAATAACCAGTAAAATAAAAATATATTGCCATTATTCAGCATCACCCCTACCTCACTTGCTTCAGAAAGGCAGATTAAAGTAAACGAAATATATACTATACTTATGTATTACTTCATATATGTAAATAAATATGTAAAGAAGAATAGATGCAGAATTTGTTTCCTTCTACTCAATAATTTTGGTGTTTTCCTAGACCACAAAGGGGGAAATATGCCTCCGTTTCGTTCCAATCAAACAAACACAAATATTTACAAGTTCCTTGGCTTGTACGTGTAGGGATTGTCAACATTCTCACTTTTGCTTATTTTCTCAAGGTCTTGGGTTCGCAAGGTTGTCAATGTAAACTTCCAAGGGTCGATATTGACATTGTTACAGGTCGATTACAGCTAGAGATTCGTTAATCGAAAAAGGAAATTTCAATAAATCACCAATATAGTTAATATTTAAATATCTATTAGTAAAGGAAGAAAATAGCTCCAGAGTGAAATAATCATGCGAGATTTATAAATAATACGCTTACGAAAATAAATTTCTTTAAACCTATAAAAGTGACTTTTCTGACTTCCTATAATGAATGCAAAGTAAATATAGCTGGGGGTTCAGTGAGGAGTCCAGAAAATCTTTAATAAATCAATATTCGGAGATAATCAATGTTAATAATTCAATGCTTCGGAGAGATGTACACGCATGTATGTAGTACTTAGAGTTTTCAAAATCAAAAACCAAACGTGTTCTCAGAAGCAACCAGATCGTATTTGAAGAGAATATTTTCAATTTTCTAACTAAAGATCGTTGGCTTAAAATTTCGAAATAATATATGAGCATCTGAAACTTAACTGAATTAACTAATTAGTTCTGGCGATATCTGTTGGAAACTTATCACATATTCTTAAATAAAAACAAAATCTGACTACATCCACAGAAAATGTATTTGAAAAGAAACGACCGATTTCGAGGGCTCTGCCTCATCTTCAGGCAACTGGAAGAAATGGAAGACAGAGCAATATAGACTAATACAAATGAAGGAAACAAGTGTATGTGGGAGAGAGGAAAGGGGTTGAGCACAGGAGGAAGGGAGCAGGAAAAATTTCCCTCGAATAAGAAATAGCAGAGAGCGATATGAGGAGGGGGTAAATGGGGAAGAATGGACTTTAGTATTTTTTTATCTTTTCCGAAAATTTCAACATTATCAAGGTTCAAGGTGAACAGAAATTCAAGATACACTGAAATATAATAAATAATTATAATAATTTTATTCACATCAGATCTATAAGGATATAGGTTTCATCAGTACGGGTCATATGAAATGTTTTTACAAGGCGATAAAAGAAAATGAAAAATAATATTTGTTACACTTATAAATAAGTTTACAACATGAGGTTAAATACAAGTAATTATTAACAATAGAGATATTCCTCTATCGCATAATTCATTTTGTAAAGTAAATAATCATTGAAATTAAATTCATATCAAAATACAGACCTGGTACTCTTAATTTCTTCTGTAAGTTTATTAAAGAAAATAACGTCCAAATGAGCTGGGCTACAGTGAGAACAGGTGATACGCACATATGATTCATAAAGTTTATTACTGTAGCTTGTATTTTGTAAGTGTACAGCAACATTTATGATAAAAAAATTTAAGCTGGTTCTAACATTAAAAACGGTTGTGAGAATAAAAATGCAATTAAGTATATACTACATGCACAAAAATTATGTATTTAAGCATCGGATATCAATTTGAAAACAGAGATACAGAAATACGTAATTTATAGTCCAGAATTATGCGTAAATGATAAAAAATACGTATTGATGCCGAAAATAACAAATATTTAATTGAATTTATTCCACATTAAGCTTTGGGAAGAATACACCATACACCCCTCTAGAACATAAAACGAAAAGGATACCATAACATATGGGCGGAAATTAAATCCAAACTTCTTACACCTGTTTTCTTCTCTGATAAGATTTAAAAAGAAAATGAGGAAGAGGTAAGTTAGGCGTAAAATATTTAGTACAAACGGGTTAATACCCGATCGTGCGGATTAGATAAACTCATATTTCCTCTTAGATAAGCGTTCAGAAGGCAGAACTTTCCTTAGATCTTGTATTTAGATCCAGAGAGTAGATTAGGTTTACAGTATATAAAGGCAATCCAATCTATGGAATGGCAGGCATTCGCAAGAGAACCTCTCAACAGCTCAACTACTAACATTACAAAATGGCGTCCCGCGCTCTTCTCTCCTTGATTGTTGTAGTCCTAACAATCGCCTGCGCAGTCTCACTGCCTGCTTCAGAGACGGAGGTGTTTGCAATCAACGACTGCCATACCTCGGTGAGTAGAGCTTTTTTAATGTTTACATGAACGATTCTATGATAACAGTAGGAGAACTAAAGAGATGAATCGAACATTACTACAATATTTTGGCAGGAGGGAGACGAGGTATTGGCGGAGGTGGAGGTATCCGACCCTGGCCACACGGCAGGACAAGTCGGAGTCTACTTCACTTATCCTCCAAAAGGCGTGAGCCCTAAATCCGAAATCACATGCATCATAGCTAAGGATATGGTCAGTATGATTGGTCTATTTTGTATATAACTTTGATATACATAACAAATATAAATGTATCCGGTGTGGTATTTTTATAATGTATAGTTAACACCTATGTTTATTTCATCAGCTTGCAGGGAAAGGTGGAGATGCTCAGATCGTCGGAGGAGGAAGGGGAGAAAAATACGTTGAAATTCACATCACCTCAAAAGCCAGAGGAAAGGCTGACTTCGCCATTACTCTCAAGGGAAAGCCTCCTGCAGAGAAGTAGAAGAACAAGAACTCGCTTCGCACCAATTCTTCACCGAAGTTTATGGAAATATGATTTCTCATAGTCAGCTCATTAGAATTTATGTTGGAAGTACCATCGACGCGTTGCAATGATATTCATTATTTATTGAAGCTGAGCAGTCTTTTATGAGGAATTAAAAATGGTCAATTGAGAAAAATTATATTTTTGTTCCTTTTTCTACATCCCCTCAAACAATCTCCACCTTTGATTTTTCTCCATTTCCGCGATATACCTGGCAATTAAATCATCAGAATATCTGAGATGTTAATGAATGACTTTTAAATTTTTAATGGACGATGCTGCTTAGTGAGAACCTCTTGCCCTTGCTGACAAATTCCTACGAAGGGCTTTAATAGTTCTGGCACGATAGCTCAATTGGTTAGAGCAGTCACCACGAAAGCGGATGACCCGAGTTCGAATCGTGGTTCTGTGAAATATTTCTGTCCGTTTTTCCTTGTGAATATAATTATCGTCTTGAGAATTTAGGGGTTTTTCCAAGGCCAACCATATTTCTGTAAGTTTCTATAGAAAATCTAACAACATACATTTCTATCGACATCGCAGAATTACTATGGGAATATTCCAGTTTTTTTTTTTTGGCCTACAATGCAAAACTTTTGATTCAAGTAAATGGAATGTTTGGGCCGTATCTGACGTCTTGTCTGCTGTGACTGCCTGAGTATGATGTAAATACCATTATATTATGAGAAAAATTACAATTTTTAGCACGAATCTCATTCGACAATGTACCTAGAGATTAAAAAGGATGTTTTCAAAAATGTGCTGCCTGAAATGCGAAAGTTACCGTTTGGGTGTAATCACCTCTTTAAAAGCTACAGTTGGTAACCTTAGTTACCAGCTCCAGCTAGTAGTATTTTGTGTATGTTACGTAACCACAGCAGAAAATTAATTTTAGGTATAAAACCCTTTGGAGGAATTTGTTTCGCTGTCTCCAAGAAGTTGACTGTAAGGATTAGTCAAATGTTTCAGTATGACCGAAAGAACATCGTCAAATAGGCCCAAATATTTTTGACAACCATCTTTAGTTAAATGGTGCATTTATACCGTTCCTATCGACTTGGAATGGAATAAACAATAAGCGATGCTAATGAAAGGAATAAGAAACACTTATACTCTTTCCAACTGCTTCTTACTAGTAGTAGATATTCAGGGGGATTAAAATACTTCTACATTAGAATTACTGTGAGCAAGTTACCCGTTATAATAAAAAAAGAATCTTCCAAAGTGTAAATGAACCTAATTGCACTTCACAAGAGTCCACGCTAGAGCAATAAGGCACGGTGAACTAATTTTGTTTTCGCAAAGGGATGGTACTGCAATTGAAATTAATATTAATATTAAATAAGAATCTCGCCACCAAGGAATCAATTTTATCCGCTTCGAGAATAAATATTTCTGTCAATTATTCCTTCATAGAACATTTAGTTAGGTGAATGGGATTTGTTATATAAAAGGATTCTGATACCCTTGGCGACGTTATACTCGATAAAAGACAGACGATAGTCTACTCGAATTCAAATAAAATAATGACATTTTATACCTTTAAAATTAAATATGTGAAACTCAGGAAGCGAATTTACTACGCAGATGGAGAATACAATTCGCTGGTGGTATTTTTATATTAGAATTAACTTTGCGACAGTTAACTGAGCTTGATATTTGATCGGATCTTGTTTGGCTGGGTCGAGTGGATGGTGTTACTTTGTCTGTATTTAGATCATCTAATAGTTAAAATACGTACTGTCACAGGTAAAACCCTTATCCAAAATTTCTTAATTCCTTGGGTATCCTATTGTTAAGTCACATGAGGAAAACTAAAGTTATGATAACAAACGCATAATCGTTTACTTAATGTGGTGAACCCTTCCTTTTCAGAATAGTTGATCTCCGAACTTCCATCGCCAAGGGTCCAACGATCGCTTACAGCGAAAATTGTATGATACAAAATTGATATATCAATGGTTTGGAACAATTGTAAGAGATTAATAGAAGGTTCACATATTCTGATTTCCACAAAAAGTGGAGACCTTTCTTGTTTAAATTACCATAAGTATTTTCCTTCTAATTATTAATCACTATCACCGAACATATAACCGAACAGTAAAGTTCATACATGAGACTTCATTTAAATTTCAAATTCATTAAAACGGTTTATTGTTCAATGATAATTACGTCATTGATTGTAGCGTATCTCATTTAAACAAGGTATTGATGCCATATTCAGTTTTATTTTTATGATAAAACGTCAGAAACGATCAACAACAAAAATGTATTTTCCTAAACGAATTTCCTTGTATTTTACGCTAAAAAAATGGAAATCCACGGTTATACTGCTTTTAGAAGTGTGCATGTGTTGTTAACATATTTTTGAAGCTTACAGACATATAATTGACCTGCAGAAAATACCCCAATTTCACAGACGGCAAAATAAATGCATACATCATTAAAGGTTCAAACACGAAAACAACAAAACCTTTTCTGCTTACGGCATTGTTAGATACCTCTTAAACCCTGGTATGCATTCACTATTAGATTTATGAAGCGCTCATGGAAGCTGAAGTCGGCGTGAACAGATTATCCGTGGGACTTGAAGTTAGAGATTTCGAGGAAAGTCGTTGGTGCACTGCATGTTTCATAATCTAAAGAATACCCAGCATATATGCGGGGGTATAGCTCAGTGGTAGAGCATTCGACTGCAGATCGAGAGGTCACCGGTTCAAACACGGTTGCCCCCTAATTTTTGCTTTTCAGACTCCTAATTCTAGAACGTAGGATTTACCATTGTACCAATTTCAAACGAGTACAAACGCACAGGTACTAACTCCGGTTATGGCTAATTCCCTTAAAAATTCGAAGTGTTGTTAAAGATGCCGTCGAGTAGTACTTAGCAGTATTAAACAATAATAAATATTTTTTCCTTATTTCTGTTGCTTGAAACTAAATTATGTATCCATTCGCTCCCATATTGTGTTACATGAAAATCCAAAATATTATGGATTCCTCTTAAATTTCTCTATCAATCACAATCTTTTTCCAACTCATAGTTCCGAATCTTACCATTCGATCATAAGTAAATCGTTACTCTAGCGTGGCCGCCTGGTTTCCTCTGCAGGCTAATGGTTTTCAATTTAACTCCGACGCCGACTTGACAGTCAGCTCATTTGGACGATCTTGATTGGCGGAAATTTCGTCGAAGGATAGTACCAGCTGTATTTAGATATTGTTTAAATGATTACTTTATAGTATCGATAAAGATTACGAATAAAACTTCAAACACTCAAGTAGGTTAACTTTCAACATGAAACCAATTTATAATTATAATAAAACGAACTTAAAGAATTACCTTTTGGAATTGAAACAAAAGAAAAAACAATAAGAAGATGGACCTATTATACGGATTAAAAAAAATAAGTATGTTCTTAGAGAAAAAAGTATCACTCTGAAGGAAAACACCCAGGAGAATGGGGGCGTGATAAACCTGCGGAACCTACTGACAGTTGAAACTAAAATTTAAAAATAAGAGAGGAAAGGTGAAAATAAGGAAAAGGAATGTGTCAGTAACGCTACTAGAAAGGATAAACAATATAAATGCTGACTCATAACAGAAATATAGGTAAGGGCAGATAATGAATTTGAAGTACAAGAAATAGGAAGTAGAATATGGTAAAAAATCAGAAATATCAAGGAAACAACATTGTTTATACATAATGTGACAACTTAATAATTCAGATGCATATTAAAGTTAATTGCGTCATGCAGAAATCGCCAAGTGTGCAATCTACTAAGGTGAACATCATTTCCTGCATGCGGCGTACAACATCTTTATTTTGGATGAATCTGGACTGAATGCCTAAATAGAACACTTTTTCAGTTATACATTTAGTAGACAAAAAGTAGAAAGCGATAGAACACCAGAGTTAAAACAATAAGGAAAGGAAGAAGAAAAATACTTAAAAATAAGACCAAAAACCAAATTTAAAGGTGAAACTAATGGGCTGAAAACATTTGCTCAGAGACGTAGCCAACGAGGGTTGGCTTGGTGGTTTTAACCCCCCCCCAATGAGAACAGAGCCAACAATCAACGAAAGAAAGCGATAGGATGGCCGTTCAAAATTATGCCATGCAAACATCGCAGGAGATTCGCAGGATATACGCGTGAATATAAATCAGTTTATATTTTCATTAGATTTTGGGCGGGAGTATTTCCGTCCCTGGAAAAAATATTATTAAATATTAGCCTGAGGGTTAAATTAACCCCCAGAGTAAATTTACTTTATAATACCGGGTGAAAGAGAAAATTCTCTTACATAGTTGTTTCTAAATAAATAAGGAAAAAGGTGTCGAAATCAAGATGAAGAAATTGAAATCCATTTAGGAATTATATTCCCCAAACCTGCTTCCTTCTCCGATAAGCATTAGAGGGAAGAGTTTAGTGAAACATGAAAATTCGGACCAATCGGAATAAAACCAGATCGAGCGATTAGATAAACTAAGTTTCCCTCTTAGATAAGGGTTGAAAAGGTATAATTTTCCTTGGATTATATATTCAGCTCAAGATAATAGATTAGGTTTATAGTATCCGAACTCCTCCGTCGAATAAGAAATACGGGCAACAAAGAACTGTAACAGAAGATCTCATCAGATAGCAAACAATACAAAATGGCGTCCCTCGCTCTTTTCTCCTTGATTGTTGTAGTCCTGACAATCGGCTGCGCAGTCTCACTGCATGCCACTGTGGAAGTTTGCAATGAAAGATAGCCATACCACGGCAAGCAAGGCTTTAATTTCTATACTTAAGTTTTCGTACTTCTGTGCTGAACCAATCAACCAATCAAAAATTACTAATGGCTTATTTTTACTTGATCAGGAAGGTGTTGAAACCCTAGCGAAGGTAGTAATTTCCGAACCCTGGCCACACCGCAGGGGAAGTCGGAGTCCAATTCATTTACCCTCCAAAAGGCGTGAGCTCTTAATTCGAAATCAAACGTATCATTGTTAAGGATATGGTGAGCCTAATTGGTCTGGTTTGTATTTTAATTTAATCTGAAGTACAAGACAGTATAATACAAAAGACTTAATTTCGCGGAAGAGGGCCAAAAAAAATGCCATCTTCCATTCAATCCTTAGTGCATAAGCTACTCGATAAAAACAATTACAATTAATCATTACCCTGAATTTATACCAAGACATTAAAAACGGAGCAAATTCCACGTGTCAAACGCAACAAACGGAATGCAACCAGAGCCGTCGTTATGGGTGTTGGGCAGCGCCGTCCCATGGGCGCAAGGGGTGCATCGCGCCCGGGCGGCGGAATCTAAAAGGCAGCAACAGAAGCGTAGCCAACCGTTATTATTATAGCAAC
Organism: Ladona fulva; assembly: GCA_000376725.2. Taxonomy (NCBI): domain Eukaryota; kingdom Metazoa; phylum Arthropoda; class Insecta; order Odonata; family Libellulidae; genus Ladona; species Ladona fulva. Next base: position 630,253 of record KZ308600.1, read on the forward strand.
GATATTATGTTTTGTTTTGTGTGATGCACACGACTTATCTCGGAAATATTATGATGCGAAAATTATGTTCGCACCCGGGCGGCAGATAGGCTCGGCTCTGCTCTGCATGCATGCATCAATTTAGAACTATCCTCTCATCTCTGATATTATAATAGAGAATAAAGCACATAATTTCGTTTGGAATTTCAGTCTTAGATAGCTCATTGATGGCGTTTTCATCTTAAAAAGAGAGTTTTGTAACTATGATTGATATGTTTAGTTCTTTCATATTTCAAATACTTCAATCATTGCTATGTAAACATTTTACCGACTGCGCTCGTTGGACTAATTGATCGATAATTTTTAAGAAATTTTTACCACCCCCTGTAAGTATCGGAACTATTGTAGCCGTTTTACAAACTTCTGGAACTGCACTGTTATTTATGCTTACGTTAATAATTCTTCTAAGGACGGCACTAGTTCTCGTCCACCTATAAATAAGTTTGTAAGTATCTACACGACAGCGACCTCTATAACGCACTGCTAGTACGATAATTTTTGGGCATGTCCAGCTTCTTTTTAAATCCTTGAATATATCCAGTAGTGTTTATTAAGCACCCATGAGCGCGAAGAGATTATGCGTGGGAGTGAAAGTGAGCGATCCCTAGGGAGGTGGGTGGGGTATGCCCGGTTCCATATTATAAAAAAATATCCGAGTTCACAGCTAGGGGGTATAGCTCAGTGGTAGAGCATTCGACTGCAGATCGAGAGGTCACCGGTTCAAACCCGGTTGCCCCCTAAATTTTGCTTTTTAATCGCCTAAGTTTATTAGATCAAAATCCCTGTATGTGATATAAACATGTATGGGATATAGATACAAATATATCTATTATGGTGACTTTTATAACGTATATTCAAACCCACGTTTTTCTCAACAGCTGGCAGGAAGGGGCGATGATGCTCAAATCGTGAGTGGAGGAAGGAGAGAAAAATACGTGGAAATTCATATTACCCCAGAAGCCAGAGAAAAGGTGTTGTTGGTGAAGCCACCACCAGAAAGTGAGAATACACCATGGTGGTGATGCTTCACATTGTGAAATATAATAATCACCTCATCTTATATGTCTATAAATATATGAATCTGTGATATCATTGACATCGGTAAGAAGTACTCTCGGAGTTTATTTTCTGCTTTTTTGCTGGTATTTTGTCTTTTGCAAAATTTAATCAGATATAATGGCCCAAAGAAAGCAGGAGTAATACTAAAAGAAAGAAACTTCTGACAGACTCCTATTTCTATCATCGTCAAGTTTTCGATCCGAAATCTAATTAAATAATAATGAGGTCAATAAGTGTGCATTCTGTGCCGTAGCACAGCGCCAGTTGTGAATCACTTCTTAAAAAGATATATCTAAAATATTAGTGTTTCAATGAATATATTTTATAGATAGGAAGAAAGTTTTTCATTTTCCAGGAGATTTCTTTTTAGTGTATGAAATAACTTTAGTTTTTATGAAAGCACAAGTAGGAAGAAAGGAGATCATAATCATAACCTTGTCTTCCGTGTTTATTTTCCTTGTAAAGAATACTTCACAAGGTGATAAGGTTCCCAAATATAAGAATCTCTGAGAGAACACTCAAACTTTATCTGAGCTGATCGAGAACTGTTGATAACTTTTTTCTGTCCTTTATCTAGAAAGGAACTTATGCTAAAAAATAGCCGATTGCCCAAATGTTATCATCTAATAAGGATAAAGTTGTATAATAAAAATTATAAGAAAAATTCAAAACCTTACCATTCGAAATGGTTTGCCTAGAAACAATTTTATCCTGCTTAAGGGGTAATTAGGTTAGATTTTATCCGATTAGTCGTTGACGAGGCGGTACAAGCCAAAGATACCCTTAGGCTTTAAAAATGAAAGAAAAGACTGATAGGAAGGAATGAAAGAGTTTGGAAGGAAAATAAATCTTGAGAAATAAAGAAAATGAAAAAAATTTCAGAGAAGAAATGAGCTTTAGAACAAAAGAAGGAAGGATGGAAAAATTCAAAAGATTCAGATAAGTAGGGGATATGGTGAAAGGGATTGGAAATAGAGATCACAGCAAAATAGTCGCTGCAAAAGAAGAGAAAGAGGAAGAAAGGTCTATTAGTCAGCAGCTTTGTATTAGAGTTGTGAAAAAGACTCGCAAAGGAAATGCCGAGCTTCTAGAGACTCATAATAGCCCATAACCAATTAAAGTTCGACTTTTCCATCTTCCTTCATCAAGTCCTATCATGAAGTCACGTCCCAAGTAGTATTCATAAATATATCGTTCCTTTATTAAAAAAAAGAAAATGTATCTAGTATGTCTTACTGGATCATAATTTGTACAGGATAGATAGATCGTCATTGCAGAAGAATATCATGTACGAAAGCTTTCACCATAAATAGCGAGATTGGAGACTGGAAAACCTGGCAAGGGAAGACATCTGCCCCATAATTACCTGGTACTCAACGCTTTCTAAGACGTATACCACCGAAATAGAAATATTTCATTACAGATTTCATACATGTTCACCCGCATCATCCCATTTCATTGAGTTGAATTATCGTATGGGCCCACGGACACAAGCTGAGTAATGTGTTCGCTTTCGGAGAATACATAAGAGAATGGTCCCCCGTTGGGGGACATATTTGCAAAATGACCTCAGTTGTCGAAGAACATTCCTTATTGGTATATGACTATTGGGAATAAAGTAAGTAATATATACATTGGGCCTCCGGACAGTCGTGTGGGAAAGTAGTTCGGCTTCAATGAAAGGAGTTCCGGGGTCGATTCCCGGTGAAGACCAGCATGCGAAATGACCTTGGCTGTCGAAGCACTTTTAAATCTACTATCTACTTCTAAGACTACTACTAATACTACTACTACTAATCTACTTCTATCTAAAATCTATTTCTACTAATCGATACATTTTATGAAGAAGGGTATCTTCGATAGGTGATATGATTACATAGCTACAATATGATTTATTAGAAAGTGTATCGATTTCAAATATTTCATTTCTTGAAGTATAAAAATGATCAATGAATTCCCTAATTATATCATTCATAGTCAGCGACATAACCAAGGAATGCGTGAGAGCCACCGTAGGAGACATACTTTCAGGTACACTGGGAAAGAGTCTTCGGGAATACAGGAAAATGTTCAAAAGGTAGCTAATTCGAGTATCATTCGTCTACTTTCCCTCTTCTATATAGATTTAAAACATTCCTGGATTGAAGGTTAAAGCACCTTTTACCCTCGCTTAGCTTAGATAAGATAAATCGAACGCATACTGATCAATTGACTCTGAAGCACTCTAAACTTGAAGCATCTTTTAGGAAGTATGTACTTGTTCACGAGGAGCGTCTATAAAAATTAGCTGGTAGAATGTCTAAATAGATTGTAATTCACATGGTTAATAAGATCAATGCGGATTAATCTTAGCCAAGAATAATTGCGTTTAAATGTTTATCATTTCATAGAACACTTATTTTTATTCTTAAAAGATTATATTTAGCAGGTAAAGTTCTTAATTATATTTGTAAATAGCGGATATTACTTATTCAAGCAGCTATGCAATTATTTTATAATGCTAAGTAAGGGTCATTACCCCCGCCTCAATTTCCCTCTAAGAAAACAGTGGTAGATCTAAGAACCACTTCAGAATTATCAAAAGAAAATGCGTTGAGTATATTGCTACCTTTTACATAATTGACATGTCAAGACAACTATAAAAAGGGGGCCAGTGGAAACGTTAGGTATATGTATATGTATATTAGAATCAGTGGATTTCCCACCTCAGAATTATAAAAATAATAAGATGAAAATTGAGATTAAAAAAATAAAATTTATTTTCAACTCATATTTATCTAATCCTGAACAAGAATAAAATTTATATGCAGTTTAAGCGCAAAGTATGGTGGACTTCCTTCCATGTTTACGCAAGAAATCACAATAGAGTTGTTAGGAGA
>KZ308601.1:0-26934 GCA_000376725.2 Ladona fulva
AAAACCTACGGAAAATCCCAAAGGAATAACAAGTGTGAAAAATAGCGACACGACTGGGACTCGAACCCAGGTCTCCCACTTTCCGGGCAGGTATTCTAAGTGTTCAGTGGTTAGAATACCTGCCCGGAAAGTGGGAGACCTGGGTTCGAGTCCCAGTCGTGTCGCTATTTTTCACACTTGTTATTCCCTTAATATGAAGAGTTGCAGGAGAAAACCTCGTATTTTTAACTCGGAAAAATAGAGAGAAATTATTTAGGTAAATGAAACGTTATATGAATGAAAATTATGTTATTGTACAAGAATAATGAAGAATAGAATGAACTAAGAGTGATGAAGTAAAGTAGTTTGTCATTGCTTACTAAGTAAGCGATGGTAAACTTACATAGTGTAAGCAATGGTAAACTTACATAGTGAGCCAGATTTCTCTAAAGGGAAAAATCCGCGTAAGAGCAGCAGTATGAACGTCTGAGTTCAACTTTGACAATATATCAATAACGAGTGACCAAAATCATTGTCATCAATTAGTTTAACACCTTCCTAAATAATTTCTATATCATTACAGCCATTATCAAAACTAAGTTAAAAGAAAATGTAAAGGCAATTATCCTATTTCAATGGTACATTTATTTTATCCTGTATCAATGGAAACATGGAAGATGTTCTGTTCCTCCAAATATAATTGCAGGAATGTATCAACTGATACAACTAATCTACAGAAGATTACTCATTCCACAATCAGATGAAACTCCACACTAGTACTAGAGCTATGTTTTATCTTTATTTTACTATAGTGAAGATATTTACTTCTAATAATAGCAAATGTGGGAAATTCGGAATAAATCAGGGTGACATAACAAATGAACAGTGAAATGGATATGACGTACATAAAGAAATACTTGGGTAGGAAGGAGGAAAAATTATCCGTCTGAGTCACAACTCTTACTTATTGTGGAACCATCTATATGATTCACTACTTGCAAAAGAAACATTTTCCCAGTATTTCTGTTCCGGTAAAACATTTGCTCACTAAAATAAATATAACATCTATAATACTATTCAAACATTCGTTATGGGGCACTGACTATGGGGATCTAGTTTGAATTCGTTCTTAAAATTAAATTAGGTCGAGAAGGATTGGAAAATGATTGTCAGTAAAATTGATGATGCCAAGGCCCCATACGCCCGCTGCAGGTCAAACTGCGGTCTGTTATGTGTTAGGGAGGATAGCGTAGGTGGAAAGGATTAAGATGGGAGGAAAAGGGAGTGGGAGAGAGGAGGGGCTGTGCGGTGCTCGGATCAGAGGTAATGGTGGAGTAGCAGGGCGTCGAAAGCCAGGGTTGAATCGCACGAACGCAAACAGACACGAAACGTTACCCTTGAGGAAAGAGGCAAAAAATGGAAACACTTCATTACGCTCCTTCGATGAAAACTTCATATTTATGAAACGGACACGAGAAGAGGAATTGGGTTAGAGCATTACGTGACCCTCGGTTATAAAATCTAGAGAGGGTATAACAACGGAAAATATTAGCTATTACGTATTAAGAATCTCGGTCCATGATTTTCAGATTTCCTTGGGTGCTCTGATGCATGAGAAGCTTTTTAATTTTCGAGGATGTTCTCGCGATAATTTTCCGAGGCATGAAATTGGGATTCTAGAGGCAACTGCGGAACAAGGATATTTATTGTCAAAGTTTGGACTTGGCCACGTATACCTTTAGTCTTTTCGCTTTACCTTTTACGTTATTCATATTTTATCTTGAGTGAACTAATAAATTGGCTGACCATTTATGTTTTCTTATGTTAGTATTTTGCGTTTTGTAAATATTTTTTTATATGCAGGAAATTGTTACACTTAGGCTAAGTTGTTGATCCTACATATCTTCGAGTCATGAAAATTGAGTAGCATGACATATGACTCGATCAGATTACAATTATTTCAGTATCAAGGTCTTTGTCTTCAAAATTACTTGAAAATATGAAATTTTACTTAACTTTTCCAATGTAAAACATTTATTTAACGTTCATTCCACTGTACCAGTTCACCAACACAAAACTCTTTCCATTTCTCGCTAACAAGTCAGTTATTTTTCTTATTCGTGCCATTGTTCTCCGTGTTTGGAAACCTTGAATAATTCAATTCTGAAGCGTCTATGTATCACCTTGATAAGGGCGCTTTATTATTATCATTTAATGTTGTATTTAGCTCATAAAACTCAGTATTTCCCTCCCCATCTATGAAATAAACCAAAGTTTTACCCGTTCCATTTCAAACCCATCAGGTTGCGCCAAACTTTTCCGGATTGGAGGTTTTAAATGAATTAATTTTTAAATATATTACCCCATCATAAATTATGATATTGTATATTTAATCGTAAGCCTTGTGACAGCTTTGTGATGAAATAGCCCCTTTTAAATCCAAAATTTTAAGATATTTCTCTTTAAAGCTACCTCAAAAAAAAAATATTATCCTTTGTCCTCAGGTACCGCTTGTTTCCTGTAACATGACTCCCATAGCCATTTTTAACTTCTGATGGATTTCGTAATAGCTCATAATTCGTAACTAACACCGAAATTTAATTTCCGTTTCTGAAAACTTAAAATACGTCTAACGTACCTCTTACTTATCGATCCAACTTATCTCCTTTATTCTTATGGTATCGCATGTAAATTGCGCCACAGTGAAATATTAGACGAGATTAATGAGAATTGCGTATAAAGTATCCCGAGCATTAAATCGCTCGAAATGACAAAGTGAGTGTATACACCTTTCATATGTACGGAATCGCTCCCTTAGTAAAGGACAAAAAAAAAAGATCCTGATGGCGAGATATCGCGGAATCAATTAAAAACCTTAGATTAGGAAATGTCTCGCGTCACTTGAAGCGAGTTCGAAAATTAGTCGACGTGAATTTATTAAACGCACCACCCCTTCCTTTTTAAACTCACGTTTGCCGGAGGGCGCCGTTAAAAAATAAACCAACAAACGATCACTCGACGCCAAAGGGAGGAAAATCTCGACCTTATCGCTCGATGTTTAAAAGAGAAAAAAGAAAAACGCGTGGCGCGAGCATGACTGTCGTTTATATTTACCGAAGGGCGGAAATGAGAAGTGAAACCCTGTAAGGAAAGTACAACGCTCTGGTGATAAATAACGCTATTTTACATATCGTTTTTTTCAAAAAGAATGTAAATACACGACGCGCCTTTACAAAAGGATTCGACGAGAGTACCGAACTAGCGACTTATCAAAAACGCTTTCACCCGGGCGAAACCAATGCAAGGTGATTAATCATAGCCCTCCGCGGCGGCATCGTGGAGCCTCCGGTGTGAGAAGAGGGCTGAAGGAGGTGGGTTTTATAGGGCAAGAACAGGGTTGGTTGAAAGAGTGGCAGGAGCGTGCGGGCGGGTCAGAATTATAACGTTGGCCAAAAGAGGGTGGCCGGCTGCTTTTGAGGGTTCTCGTCTTTCGGTGGCGTGCGAGCCTGTGTTAGGTTGGTCCAAGCGCCTTCCGCTCACCTCGTTGGCAAAGGACATGAATCAGATAGCGAAATCGGAAGTCGCGCGCGATATATATTACATTCGGGACACAAGGGGTTTTCAGGGGGGGGGAGAAAGCGAAGCTGAGAGGAAGGAACTGAAAAAGGGTTGGGAATGGATAGCGGAGGGGCCGTGCGTCGGGAGGAAAAACAGCTGAAGTTCATGAGGTGTATCGCGAGGGCAATATAAAGTCCCCTTGACAGGGATGATACTTGAAAATAAATGAGACATTGAGTGGTTTATTTCCAGGACGAAAAATGTCGATCGGTATTGCGGCCGCAGTACTTCAAGGCTGTGGTTTGATGGATGATATGTTATGATATTCTGGATTCTACCGTCCTGGATAGATTATCCAGGGGGCGCGATCCTGAGATGCATTCAATTTCTTCTTGTCTTTCCTCGAGAAAGATTTATCGAGTAATGTTACGCAATGATATAATTGAACGTTTTTAGGCTGAATTAAAGAAATATTTCATATTTAAAAACTTTTAATAACAAAGTCAAAGAAAGAAACTTGTAGAAATCCACATCACCAAAAGAGGGGTTTACCGCTTTCGGTGACCAGGCACCATCATTAATGGTTGGAACCATTCAAACTGAAATCATCATCAAGTGATCTACCTCATAAACAGGAGTGCAAAAACTAAGTATTCATATGGGGCATTTATTTATTAGTTCTTATTTCATTTAGTAAAGAATACTGATCAATTTTCATTCTCTCTACATAAGTTATGGCAGCAGAGAAAAAGGTATAATTTTGGTTAAATGGTATAATGGTGGAAAAAGGTATAATTTTGGTTTGGTATAATTTTGGATTTGCTTTCCGCTAGTCAACTAGTGTCCATTTGCCTACCCACAGTAAAATTCCTGCCTTATTTCTGCCGGACAGTAATACAGCAACTACATTTTTGGTTACGCTAAATTCTTTGCAAGGTTGGACCTAAATAAACTATTTCTGAATTTTTTTTATTTTGAAACTGAAAAATTTACTAATAAAACAAAATTCTTGATTAAATTAGTAATTTTGATGGTCAAATTTTATTATTTTGAGCGCAGTCGTGTTTAAATAAACTTGATTTGACGCAATTGCAGTCAAAGATGTTGGTTAGTTAAACATGGGTTTAAAAGGAAATCATTGAATGCCTCCCACAGTAGTTAGTATCTAAATCCGCCCCTCATTCGACCTTACTTGAAACTTCTTTAGAATTAAAACTGAATGAAATGAAACTGGTTGAAATAAAGAAGTCGGAAATAATTTTCAGCTAAAAGCTCGGTCTAAAATTCTCAAAAAGTATACATCCTCAGCTGGTAAGCAGGGAAGCAAACACGCAAGACAATTACGACCTTGCCTTCAGTACGTTTCCTCTTACTGTTGGCGAATACTCGTAAATAGGTACATGGGGCGTTATCATGCTAATTTGCACTGGGGTAACTAGCACTGCTGCTATACCTATGATGCCAATCACCATAGGTTATAAAAAGAGAAGAATTAAGATGAACATACCACGTTAGAAGCCTTCCAAGCACAGATATCTCCTGGTATCTTCTGCACTGTCATTCACACAACACTTAACGCTGAATATTATACGCCCTTGATATCACTGTTTAACTACCTTTCACACTCTTCCAACACTGCACTAACGTATTACTGCCATATTTTGCCTCTTTACGGTTACCACGAGCGAAGGAATCCGCAACGTGCTGGGACGTCCTTGACGAGACCGTTTCTGGACGTGATGAGGAAGTACACTTCTGCAGTTCCTCCGGTCAAATTGAAACCAAATATTCCAGCGTAAACGCTGCAATGTTTCAACCGTGATTTCCTGTATCTTCCCAATTCCATGATCGTAGAAGTACCTCTGCCAATGTTGCAATCTTTGTGAGGAAGACTTTCCTTGACAGAGTGTCTAATACAAGGGCTGTGGATAAAAATTTAGAAAAAGAATCAGCGAAAATTTTCTATCCCAACTAAACCTCAGTAAAAGCGAGAAAAACGAGGGGAAACATTAAAATTTAAGTAAAANAAAACCTACGGAAAATCCCAAAGGAATAACAAGTGTGAAAAATAGCGACACGACTGGGACTCGAACCCAGGTCTCCCACTTTCCGGGCAGGTATTCTAAGTGTTCAGTGGTTAGAATACCTGCCCGGAAAGTGGGAGACCTGGGTTCGAGTCCCAGTCGTGTCGCTATTTTTCACACTTGTTATTCCCTTAATATGAAGAGTTGCAGGAGAAAACCTCGTATTTTTAACTCGGAAAAATAGAGAGAAATTATTTAGGTAAATGAAACGTTATATGAATGAAAATTATGTTATTGTACAAGAATAATGAAGAATAGAATGAACTAAGAGTGATGAAGTAAAGTAGTTTGTCATTGCTTACTAAGTAAGCGATGGTAAACTTACATAGTGTAAGCAATGGTAAACTTACATAGTGAGCCAGATTTCTCTAAAGGGAAAAATCCGCGTAAGAGCAGCAGTATGAACGTCTGAGTTCAACTTTGACAATATATCAATAACGAGTGACCAAAATCATTGTCATCAATTAGTTTAACACCTTCCTAAATAATTTCTATATCATTACAGCCATTATCAAAACTAAGTTAAAAGAAAATGTAAAGGCAATTATCCTATTTCAATGGTACATTTATTTTATCCTGTATCAATGGAAACATGGAAGATGTTCTGTTCCTCCAAATATAATTGCAGGAATGTATCAACTGATACAACTAATCTACAGAAGATTACTCATTCCACAATCAGATGAAACTCCACACTAGTACTAGAGCTATGTTTTATCTTTATTTTACTATAGTGAAGATATTTACTTCTAATAATAGCAAATGTGGGAAATTCGGAATAAATCAGGGTGACATAACAAATGAACAGTGAAATGGATATGACGTACATAAAGAAATACTTGGGTAGGAAGGAGGAAAAATTATCCGTCTGAGTCACAACTCTTACTTATTGTGGAACCATCTATATGATTCACTACTTGCAAAAGAAACATTTTCCCAGTATTTCTGTTCCGGTAAAACATTTGCTCACTAAAATAAATATAACATCTATAATACTATTCAAACATTCGTTATGGGGCACTGACTATGGGGATCTAGTTTGAATTCGTTCTTAAAATTAAATTAGGTCGAGAAGGATTGGAAAATGATTGTCAGTAAAATTGATGATGCCAAGGCCCCATACGCCCGCTGCAGGTCAAACTGCGGTCTGTTATGTGTTAGGGAGGATAGCGTAGGTGGAAAGGATTAAGATGGGAGGAAAAGGGAGTGGGAGAGAGGAGGGGCTGTGCGGTGCTCGGATCAGAGGTAATGGTGGAGTAGCAGGGCGTCGAAAGCCAGGGTTGAATCGCACGAACGCAAACAGACACGAAACGTTACCCTTGAGGAAAGAGGCAAAAAATGGAAACACTTCATTACGCTCCTTCGATGAAAACTTCATATTTATGAAACGGACACGAGAAGAGGAATTGGGTTAGAGCATTACGTGACCCTCGGTTATAAAATCTAGAGAGGGTATAACAACGGAAAATATTAGCTATTACGTATTAAGAATCTCGGTCCATGATTTTCAGATTTCCTTGGGTGCTCTGATGCATGAGAAGCTTTTTAATTTTCGAGGATGTTCTCGCGATAATTTTCCGAGGCATGAAATTGGGATTCTAGAGGCAACTGCGGAACAAGGATATTTATTGTCAAAGTTTGGACTTGGCCACGTATACCTTTAGTCTTTTCGCTTTACCTTTTACGTTATTCATATTTTATCTTGAGTGAACTAATAAATTGGCTGACCATTTATGTTTTCTTATGTTAGTATTTTGCGTTTTGTAAATATTTTTTTATATGCAGGAAATTGTTACACTTAGGCTAAGTTGTTGATCCTACATATCTTCGAGTCATGAAAATTGAGTAGCATGACATATGACTCGATCAGATTACAATTATTTCAGTATCAAGGTCTTTGTCTTCAAAATTACTTGAAAATATGAAATTTTACTTAACTTTTCCAATGTAAAACATTTATTTAACGTTCATTCCACTGTACCAGTTCACCAACACAAAACTCTTTCCATTTCTCGCTAACAAGTCAGTTATTTTTCTTATTCGTGCCATTGTTCTCCGTGTTTGGAAACCTTGAATAATTCAATTCTGAAGCGTCTATGTATCACCTTGATAAGGGCGCTTTATTATTATCATTTAATGTTGTATTTAGCTCATAAAACTCAGTATTTCCCTCCCCATCTATGAAATAAACCAAAGTTTTACCCGTTCCATTTCAAACCCATCAGGTTGCGCCAAACTTTTCCGGATTGGAGGTTTTAAATGAATTAATTTTTAAATATATTACCCCATCATAAATTATGATATTGTATATTTAATCGTAAGCCTTGTGACAGCTTTGTGATGAAATAGCCCCTTTTAAATCCAAAATTTTAAGATATTTCTCTTTAAAGCTACCTCAAAAAAAAAATATTATCCTTTGTCCTCAGGTACCGCTTGTTTCCTGTAACATGACTCCCATAGCCATTTTTAACTTCTGATGGATTTCGTAATAGCTCATAATTCGTAACTAACACCGAAATTTAATTTCCGTTTCTGAAAACTTAAAATACGTCTAACGTACCTCTTACTTATCGATCCAACTTATCTCCTTTATTCTTATGGTATCGCATGTAAATTGCGCCACAGTGAAATATTAGACGAGATTAATGAGAATTGCGTATAAAGTATCCCGAGCATTAAATCGCTCGAAATGACAAAGTGAGTGTATACACCTTTCATATGTACGGAATCGCTCCCTTAGTAAAGGACAAAAAAAAAAGATCCTGATGGCGAGATATCGCGGAATCAATTAAAAACCTTAGATTAGGAAATGTCTCGCGTCACTTGAAGCGAGTTCGAAAATTAGTCGACGTGAATTTATTAAACGCACCACCCCTTCCTTTTTAAACTCACGTTTGCCGGAGGGCGCCGTTAAAAAATAAACCAACAAACGATCACTCGACGCCAAAGGGAGGAAAATCTCGACCTTATCGCTCGATGTTTAAAAGAGAAAAAAGAAAAACGCGTGGCGCGAGCATGACTGTCGTTTATATTTACCGAAGGGCGGAAATGAGAAGTGAAACCCTGTAAGGAAAGTACAACGCTCTGGTGATAAATAACGCTATTTTACATATCGTTTTTTTCAAAAAGAATGTAAATACACGACGCGCCTTTACAAAAGGATTCGACGAGAGTACCGAACTAGCGACTTATCAAAAACGCTTTCACCCGGGCGAAACCAATGCAAGGTGATTAATCATAGCCCTCCGCGGCGGCATCGTGGAGCCTCCGGTGTGAGAAGAGGGCTGAAGGAGGTGGGTTTTATAGGGCAAGAACAGGGTTGGTTGAAAGAGTGGCAGGAGCGTGCGGGCGGGTCAGAATTATAACGTTGGCCAAAAGAGGGTGGCCGGCTGCTTTTGAGGGTTCTCGTCTTTCGGTGGCGTGCGAGCCTGTGTTAGGTTGGTCCAAGCGCCTTCCGCTCACCTCGTTGGCAAAGGACATGAATCAGATAGCGAAATCGGAAGTCGCGCGCGATATATATTACATTCGGGACACAAGGGGTTTTCAGGGGGGGGGAGAAAGCGAAGCTGAGAGGAAGGAACTGAAAAAGGGTTGGGAATGGATAGCGGAGGGGCCGTGCGTCGGGAGGAAAAACAGCTGAAGTTCATGAGGTGTATCGCGAGGGCAATATAAAGTCCCCTTGACAGGGATGATACTTGAAAATAAATGAGACATTGAGTGGTTTATTTCCAGGACGAAAAATGTCGATCGGTATTGCGGCCGCAGTACTTCAAGGCTGTGGTTTGATGGATGATATGTTATGATATTCTGGATTCTACCGTCCTGGATAGATTATCCAGGGGGCGCGATCCTGAGATGCATTCAATTTCTTCTTGTCTTTCCTCGAGAAAGATTTATCGAGTAATGTTACGCAATGATCCCATTGGAAGTTATATCCAATTTGAAGAGGTGAATTTTCTAAAACTGTGATGGATTATTGCAAATAGATGTCTTTTTAATTTTGAAGACTCCGTAGAGAATTTTGTGGTTACAAAAAGGAATTTTAAGTTATTAGTGATTGATTTTCATTTACTACATGATTACGGCATCAGAGTTTAATCCCTGAAGTTAACATTCTCTGTGAGATAATCACCTACGATAGTCGCAGAGACTACTAGACTGTTTATGGAAGCGTATTAGATAAATAAGAAATTCAAAACTACAATATCTTATTCGAGGAGAAGTTTATGAACTCCGTATGCTATGAAGAAATTTTATTTATTTCATTTCCTCAAATCATTTGTTTGACCAATCTCCGAATTTATCTAATTAAATACTTCCCTTGAATGAATTTCTCTGAATATTTTTCAAAGGGATTTTCTCAGATAAAACAAGTTCAGTAAAAATTCAGGTAAAACTTTATTTAAATTTTACTTAAGCTATATGATACATAAACTTATTTTAAAGTAAAAATTAAAAAAGAAACAAATTCGACAAGATTCCATAGGGTCACTTTTACAATACAAGATTATATTCAGTGAGTTTTTAAGGAAATTATTTAACTTATCGAATTTGAATCTTTAGAAACAAATTTTCCGCTGTAGTCGTCAGAAGAGAATCTCATAAAATAATCCCAAAAAATCCCATACAAGGTTCCGTTACTATGGTAGATAGAATCAAAATTAAAAACTTTTTATTTTCAATCAACATTTTTCGCAGTGTTTCCTACATTTAGGAGCATAACCTTTCTCACAATTGAAGATTCGGAAAATCTCCAGAAAGAAAATGAATTTTCATCTGCTATATATGACAAGTATCCAGGAATGATTCATTTGTGCATACATTATACATGTTTCTTACATTTCTGAATTAACTCTTACATATCTCAGTTTTGTGTAAATCGATCTAAATGCATGATGAAATTACGATGGAAGAAAATGTATCAAGAACCAAAGAGCTCCCGCACCGAAGAAGACTCGACCTCAACGATAAGGGCAGCCGAAGGATTTCAACAAATCATCCCCCACTATCTTAAGTAAACATCGAACCTGACTTTCAGGAAAAGTGGCTGTAACTGTTGATGACGGCGATGTCGGGGAATAAAAGGACAAGAAATGGTCGAATCGGAAAGGAAGTGGGGCAGTGTGGGAGAGTTGTGGGAGGCCCCGCATGGGGGGGAAGTGGGTGGTGATAAGAGAAAGGAGAAGAGATGGGAAAGTAAAGAATAGAAGTTCCCTCCGTGAATTCGTCGAGGGAATGGGGGGATAGCGTCCGGTTTCTCATGGACGTCCAAGTCCATTGGCCGTTTCCACCGGATCCTCGGACACTGGAAGCGGAAGTCGGAAGACGAGGCGGACGTGGCCCTATGATGCGGGAAGTCTGAGGGCCCCGGGATTGGCCCAAAAAATAGGAGGGTAGGGGTGCACAAAAGAAAAGAGATCTCAACGCGGTCACGCCATTAATTTCCCGTATCTGTCGAAGTCTCTCTCCCTTGCCTCTCTCCCAAACCTGTCACGGTACTTTGATTTAGCCCGGCTCCCTCGTTCTGTCACATTATCTCCGCCGACCCAACTCCTTTTAAGCCAATCCTTCCTGCAATCTGCCATCTCTTTCTCTCTCAGTTGTGATTTCCGAGTCATCAACAACGCCGAAAGCTTCAATTGGGATTCGGATTCCTATTGCATGGGAGAGCACCGTTTCATCACGGACGTTAATGGAAATCGAATTGAGCGCTTGCGACAAGATTAAAGACAATTTTCTATATGACCTTCAGGAATGGTTTGGGGTAGTTAACGTGTCAGTAAATATCTCCAAATAACTCTCACATCTACTCAACTTTAAATTTGTTATCAAGCTGAATGTTATATGTATTTAGAATATATTTCACTGAGAAAGTACTGAAGCTTATAAATATCAAAATTTTCTGATTTTTTTTTACAAATGTAGATGGACCCTCTATTGGCGGAATTTGAGCACATGTGGTTATTTCTTCCATCTAATCTATTACATTTTTGTATACATTAATGAAAAAAGGAGAATACTGGAAGCATGTTTGCAACTTAAAGTTGACAAAAAACACACGTTTTAGGAAATATCTGTTATTTAGGAGTAAAAATGTTAATATTTTGACATGATAAATACAATGAAATTTCAGTGCGATTTAATTTTCCCTAAGTTATCATTAAACTTATTAGCTTGGTAAAAATGAGTCTTATTTCTTTTGAATTTGAAGCTAAGGGATAACACAGTGGGGCCTTCAAATGATGAATAGGTGTAGTAGGAAAACTTCAGCTGTTGACAAATGTCGGTATTGAGTTATTACTTTTTATATTCATTATATATTTGAATCCACAGATGATTTTCTATTTTCTTACATAGTGTTGTTATAAAATATACTTTTATACGCTACGCATTTACATATCTTTGAAAACTCGCAGTAGAATACAATTTATTGGAAGGGATAACTATTTAACAGATTTGTTTGTGAGATATTTGGAGATTAATGAAACACGCATAGCAGTATTCTTAGCTAAAAATTGCAAACATATGCGTATATAGAATAAATATTCAGCTAGCACATTCACCATTCCGTTCGGAATTCGAAAGCGTTTCATTCATCTCTTCACTTCTTTCGGCATTTGCAATCGTAGGCTATCAGTAGAATATTTACATCTCATCTGAAAAATTGACAAAACTTCCAATATTGTCCGGATAGAATCAAATTGTGCATAATCTTGGGCTATTTATACAGCTTACTTTTGACACAAATATTTTCCCGTAAAAACTTTCACTAACAGTCTGAGCACAAAAGCCTCATCAGGGCGTCGCGATAACGTAAAATACAGCTTGCCCACCTAAGGGTCATCCTTCTTGCGCGCTGTTATTTACACGGAATTCGTCACCTGAGCAACGGTTAAAGTGTGTAAATCCTTTTCGGTTTATCCAAACACCGGACACGGGGACAACCATTGGATTTACTCCTCGCGGGAGTAATTCATTGCCGCGTCGAGAGAGAAAGAGTGAGAGAGAGAAAATCCTACTTATTCCCCGGAAACGTAACATTTCACCGTAACATGTTACGCCGCTCCCGTATCCTCCACACTCCATCGTCTAGGGGCGAACCGAAAAGTGCATTCATTACCACACTCCGTGCAGCTTGCGAAAGAGAAACAGATAAAGCGAAATGAAAACCAGCCGCGATGAGAGAGAGAAGGAAGGAGTTACGGTTTGCGAAGAGTTGGCGAAATCAACGAGTGGTGGGCAGACTTCTTTACGCAAAGTTCCTCCCCAACGACCAACCCTATCGCCCTCCCTATCCTTATTCTTCCCCGCCCCTTCCGCAGTACGTCCGAAGAGCGGTCCAGATCCCATAAATCGGGTTATCTCGGCAAAGCTGATTTACAGGGGATTCGGCTTGATTTAGGACGGGCTTCCGAGACCGCGGGAGGACCTTGCAGTGTGTTGAAAAGGAGTGAGGGGAACGAAGGGGGAGTGGCATAGGGAGGATCTATTCACATCGGTCCTAACCCCCTCCTACACTTCCGTCACCCACCGCCGTCCACCCCTTCGCGACCGCTCCCTATCAACTCTCTCTCCGCCCCAAAAACTCCCCACACCATCCCCTTACCCGGCGTGCGCCACCCGTACATCTTCCACTATATCTCTCTGCAACGACCGCCTCAAACCGCCTTGGCCATTTAAAACAAGGTCGTAAGCCCTCTGAATGCTTCCCAGCCTTGTCTTCCAGCCCTCGGTGCACGCGCTCTCCCACCGGTGCTTTTTTACATGCGTGAGATCCGCCTGCGTGTGACAGACGCACAGATTTGCGCCACAACTTAAGGCTAGAGAAGTGGCTCACTTTATGCTGACGAGGACTCTCCCAAGGCCAAGAACAGAAGCAGGCATCCCGATATGGAATTATGAAGGGGACCAAAAAGTAGGCATTATTGGAGATAGAATCAAGAAATTAATGAGAAATAAACGAGGTATCCCATGGAAAGGGGCCAAAGTATAGAAATAGACAATTACAGCCCTATAGTTTTGCATAATTTAGTTTGTATTTATTGTTTAGACAATTTGGTAACTCGAAACACGCAAATATAACCCGAAACATTTTTTAATTGGTCGAATCAAAGTAAAATTATTGTTATTACCATTTAAGAATACGAGTAGCTTAAAATCCAAAGAAAGTCAGGGTGTGTAGAAATAATTCTTCATAATTGGTGACATTTCGAAAATTTGGCATATTTTCGTAGAAATTACATTGAATTGATATTAGTATGGAACCTATTCCTGTTGAAATAACTCGTTCCATATTCTTACTACGTAGCAGAACATTTGAGCGTTCTATTGAATTACCCGTAAGTATTATTAGAAGCTACATCTGCTATACAAGTCGACCTTCAATTTTTTTTCGATGAAATGAAACAAATTCCTTTAAAGAATTAATTTTTTCCCACGAATCGAACAGAAGTGGCCCCATTTCCTCTCGTTTCTTTTACCTAATATCTTCTTAGATAGAGGGCTTGATGACATGTTCCTTACTCGTCCGTTTGTGAAAACTAAAACAAACAAATAAAAATATTTCGCAACGTATACTGTTTTAGAATATTATATAAAAGGCTAAAAATCGTTAATTAATTTTTCTTAATAAAATCTCCTCGGTTTCCTTTGAAATGCTAATGTAGTAACAGTAAGTGGTAGTGGTTATGTTAAAAGTGCTTCGACGGCTAAGGTCAATTCGCACGAGAGCCTCCACCGGGAATCGAATTCGGTATTGCTTTCACCGATTTTGGAGGAGTTACCCACATGGCTATCCGAATTCGATGGCAGAGTCAGCCATCAAAACGTCGCAATGCATCGGAACGATTCACCTGACCTGATGGAGAACTCGAGAAGACCATCCGCAAAATACACCAGGAAAGCAGGAAATTCTTCAAAAATTACATACCAGATAAGATCCGATCTTCTACTTATCCCATGTGGAATCAAATCACAACAAAATGAAAATAAACTACTATTTTACGGTATCTTGCATCTTGACACGTTAACAAGATGTAAAAATATTTTCTTGCGATGCAGGAGGTAATTCATTTCTATTTTCCTATTGTAGCTCTGAGAATGAAAGGAACGAAAAGTAACTTGCTAATTACTCTATTACAGGCCAGAGACCGTCGAAGATAGCAAACCTCTATCTTTAATACCCATAACGCTGCTGACCTAAAAAGCCAGCAATTTTATCCCCTTAACCTGCTGCTATTGATAACGTTGAAATGGTCACCAGCGATGCTTCCAAAATTTGAGATTATCCAGAATGTTTGGCCATTCCTACGTGTAAAAATGACACCAGGGATTTCTGAAAGCAGGATTGTTATACCTGGATTTGGTTGGGGGTGAAACCCTCTAGTACCACCACCCCCCAAAGTCACGAGAGCGACTCACGCCGTTGCCGGCACACGTGCGAGGGACGCATATTCACGAGTTTAATTCGCTTTTCCAAGTTAAACTCGCCCTAACTCCGGCACTTCGATCGCACCCGCCATCCCCTCTGAGCAATCCGCTGCCATATATGCCCCAGACCCCATTCACCCTTGCACTTTTCCCTCGCCACTTCATAATACCCCTCACCCAAGTGCCCTTGTTCGTTGTGCTCGTTTCGAGGGATTTACTTGTGTGGGAACAAGAGTTTGCGATCACTCGCTCGCTCTCATTACGGGAGATTTTTGCGATGCGATGCCGGATTCAACAGTGGGAGCTATTGCGGAGGAACAGGACGATTTGTGCACATCCCTCGCACGCGCCTCCCAATGAGATGACGGGGATTATGAGCCCCTTGCAATGGATCATGCAACGGCCTCAGGAGCGCCAATTATTCCCATCTCGTTTTTCCTCGCTTCCAAATCCTGATCGCAGTAAGTCCCTCCGAGCGGTAGATCAGAAGGACGAAATGTCAAATTTTTTTACATATGGTGACGCTGTTAGGCCAATGAATAGAAAGAATCCCATCTGAGTCGAAATCGGTGACGTCTGTCGCCGCTTGTCATCACGGAGCTCATTAGCTGTCAGGCTGTTTATCAGTCGCATGAGAGCCGCATCATTTCGGTAGAGCTCCTCGAACCCTTCCTTCGGCACACTCGTAATAACAGCCGTCTTTAGGATCCGCGGGGCGCCGAACGAGAGGCTTGCCGCTGGGCCCCGCTCAATTGATCCTACTTCTCATTAAATGTTTCAAACCCAGGATAGTACATTTTAAAAACCTTTTGCTAAGATTTAGACAGATTGATGGAAAAATATTAGTACCATTGGAATGTAAAGTTTCATTTTTATGATATAACATTTATATGATATTTTCCGACAATTGTTTTGTCTATCTTATCAACTTCCTCGTGTTAGATTGACATATGTACATTATTCTGTTATCTTATCAAGGAAAAATTGCGATTTTAAGTAACTTTTTTAATTTTATTTTTGAGACGGATCTTTTATAGGATGCCACTGTTTCTGGTATTATTGGAATTATTCTGCAAAGTATTTATGTTATGGGTATACTTCTTCCGAACATATTTCGAATGCAATTTCCATTGAATATTGTCAAAAGCTCTAACACCCAGAGGAACGGAGCCCCCAAAGGTGCGGGTCCCCGTGCGACTGCCCCTCTCGGAACCCACTATCAGGCGGCTTCGACCATAATACAATGAATAAAATCGGGAGAAACAAGCATCCGGAATATCTCAATGAAATCTACGTTATTTTTCACTCTTGTTATTCCTTTGGGATCAGCTTAACGACTTCATCATGCAAAGTATTACACCTTTCCTAGATCCTTATACAGGTAATATTTGGTTTATGTTTACTACTATTAAAATAAATAAACAAAATATTGTTAAACAAAATATGTCTGGATCTTTATCTTTCAGAAACCCAAAAAGTCTATTTCAAGTAATCTACAGCAAGAAAAAAAGAAGTAATAAAAGGAAAACCATGGGGTCCTCCAAAGACCATCATAAATCATAAAATTCATGAAATTCATAAAATAAAATACATCAAATGATTAGTAAATATTTAGGATTGCTGGTGTTTGTGCGACGATCCCTATATATTGACGTTTGCATGGATTACTCAGAAAAAAAAGTTGTATCTCCCCTTAAACAAAGCAGTATTCGATTTCGGACTTTTTAATAGCACAACGAAAAGAAGCATATAGCTCAAAACAAATGCTGTGTCATACTCACCTTTGACGATGCAAGATAGTCTGGAAACCAACAGGTAATGAATACATGAGTCAATTTACATATCCTCTCTGCACCTGCAGGTAAGAGTGGACGGTGCCTTCATAATCAGCGCTACTTAATACTAGCTAGCACGGTTTCGATACCTTCATGACATCACTTCATAAGCATCGATTCTTAAATGTCAAAATTTCGAAATAATATATGGATACATTCAGGGATATAAGTACCGCTAACAACAGGTTTCAATACTCGATACCTTGTTACACGATAACCACTTTGGGAAAGGAAATGGATCGCCATTTTCACTGACGAGGAAGCGATAGCAATGGTCTCTCTTGGAGGATTTCGGCACGTTAGAAGGTCTCTTGCTACCAAATTGCTCGTGAGACTGTGTCAGTGTCGATATCAAATTCTAAGATCGGAAACCCATTTGCTACAAGTAGCACGTGCCGAGTTTAACATATCGGTGTCCGGACACGGAGAGACATCTGGACGCTGGTTAAGGGCTCTGCGGTAAGGTGCGTGCGGAAGCATTGCTTCCTGAATAAGGGGGAAAGGAAGAGAACGTAGTGTGATATGGATGAATATAATAAGTTCACAAAAACACCGCACTGTAAAGGCAGGAGGATATTTGTTAGGGAACTCATACAACAGAATTGCCAGGCTATGGATGAGTAAAATAACGACGAAGAATCCAAATATATTTTTATGTACTTACTGAATCATTTTGATGGATTGATGTGTTTTTCCAAATTCAGAGATTTTTTCGATCAGGTGATCTTATTAGATTGCGTTCTACGAAACACATTAATTATAGTTAGGTAAGCGCTTTGAAATGGGAGTTTGTACAACTTTAGAAATATTGGATGGTACGGAACGAAGTTTCAGCACCGTTGAATCGTGGCAAAGCTCTTATTGTGCTTCTTCAAATATGAGTGTAACCACGACGGAATTTTCGTGGCTTAATGTATTAATCTCAATTACCATGTAGAAAATATAAAATATATTTCTTCCTTGCCTTATTGTTTACTAGAATTTCAACTCTAAAAAAAAAGAACGCTTGAGACACTATTGTAGAAATAAGAACTTAGGCTTTGACAAAGAGGATTTGTAAGTAATTTCATCGAAAGTCCGGTTAGCTTCATAAACATTGATGAGGAAATGAATGATAATAATTATTAAAAAGTATGCATATGTATAAATTCTCGAAATGAATAAGTTATTATTTCCTACTTAATAGGAACGTATAATTTAAAATTACTGATGTACTCGTTCGACTTCCTCTTGTCGGGAAAAAAGAAGGAAAACTGAACTAATGTGAGGTAATAAACCTCTGCGATAAAATTTGCACGATGATTGATAAATAAACGTAATTTTAATTTACACCAACTTTCCAAGGTATTAAATTGTTACTAGTTTAATGCATTCGAATGTGCACTAAAGTACAGGCACTTTGTGTTCTTTGAAGTTAATAGACCTCAATTTCATGTAATAGAGCCTACTCCTGAACTAATTCTAAATTTATTTTTATTATAGCTTGAAACTTTGACGTATCGTTTTCTAATCATAAAATTACCATTTAGTAACACAATATCATGCAATATAATCATCAATATCAAGGAAAGCATCCTCGACATACAAGCACCAACATTTCCAATACTGCTACTTTTAAAACGTGGTCGCACAAGGAAGAAAATTTTTCAGTAGTAAATCACTGCTGCAGCTCAAGAAAGCCGAAAGATTTATATCTATCAAAAGGATCCAATTTCGAAATGACGTATCTATTGCGAATTCCCTAGCGATTACGCACGGGATTTTCCACGAATGAATGGATGAATAGCGTACTCAGCATTACCTCCTACGAATTTTATCTTTCTCTTTATTCTCAGATTCTCCCAATATTGTACACGTCCTTTATTCTTCCTCCCCCTCCCACCACCGGAAGCTTTCCTCTTCAACACCCACAAAAAAGCGCCGCGAGGGATGAGAAAAAGGCCAGACCGGAAGATGAAACAGGACACCGAGGTGCGGGCCTCTCACGGGTCGGAGGACAGTGGCAAGGCACGGGAAGATGACGAGTATATTGGGATGGAAGAAGGGGAGGTTGGTTGAGTGCAATGGGATAGAATGGGGAACAAAGAAAAAATTTCTACTGAATGGGAGTAACGGCTGCCTAGAAGATACTGTAAAGTTGCAGAATACCAATAATATCAACCATTAATTTTACTGTAACAGAATCAGTTGAGAAGCCACCTAATTATAGCTCTTTTACTGGTGTCACTAAAGGTAAACTTATGATTCTGCATTGGAGTCATCGGTGTCTCAATAATTTTTTTATTTTAATATAATTATTCTCGATATCAATTTCGATTACTAGACACCTATGCACTAGTATTCAGAGAGGTTAGCATGCTAG
This sequence comes from Ladona fulva, assembly GCA_000376725.2. Taxonomy (NCBI): domain Eukaryota; kingdom Metazoa; phylum Arthropoda; class Insecta; order Odonata; family Libellulidae; genus Ladona; species Ladona fulva. Next base: position 19,248 of record KZ308601.1, read on the forward strand.
CACTCCAACCCCTAGGTCCTGGGTTCGAGTCCCGGCTAATCGGATCTTTCTAGCTTGAGAATAGCTGTGTTACTCCTTTTCTGTAACTATCCGATGAAAGAGCGTTTAATAAAGGCACCGAAAAGTAATATTATATTCGCCAGGGAATTGCATAAAGAAAACATGATTATCCTCTATGTAGCGTAATTTGAATATTCATTGTGAAGATTATAGCTATCACTGAAAATACTTTTGTAACGTTTACAACAATTTACAGCCCTAATTCCTGGAAAAATATTTAAAAATAGCCATAAATTATGTCCACAGAACCTCAAATTCTAAAATAATTACTATTACACCAATTTAATTATAATTACAATCATGTTATTAAAATTTTATTATTGTTAGTAATTTATGCAAAAAAATTTCCATGGATACAACATAAGAAGGCTGATGAAATTCTTTGCAATACAACATGAAAGTTATAATTTACGATATATCTAAGTTCTTGTTGATAGCTTAAGCCTAAAACTTCACTAAACAAGATACTTATTCCGAAAATAACAATGTATCTATTTTAAATAACTATTAAGATCCTAGAAAATAATATTCCCGTCTTTAAAATTATTATTGAAAAATATAGATTGAGATTTTAGTCGACATAATCCGGTTAAATGAGGTCGAAGAACAAAAGATTAGAGGACAGATGAATGGAGGGTAGGGGAAGAGTGGTGACGTAGGGTAGCTGAGAGGAAAGCGGAGGGAGGGGCAAAACGACCAGTCAGTCCGGTGGGCAAGGTGTGGGCGGTAGGAGACACAGCAAAGGGCAGGTATCACCCGATCCGCATCACGCTGGCATCTGGCCCCCAAATAGCTTCCAGATTTCTCCTTTGTCATGTCATTTCTTTTTGTGTAGCCTTTTCCAATCGGACGGCGGAATTTTCCCGAGGAAAAAAAGGTGACAAATCAATGAGCTTCCGATAGCGTTTCATTTCGACAGAGAGAGCGCAAGAAAATTGTTGATTTGAGAAAAAATAATCGAGTCAGCGAACGAGGAAATTTAGAGCTGCTGAGATTTCTTTCCAAGTAATCTCTTGAGGAAAAAGTTTATGTTATCTCCGCTGCAAAGCATAGAGTCGCAAACTTGCAAACGATAGTTTGCCGTCTGTAACTTCTTTTGAGATCCCGCCTCTCCATTCCTAGCGCATTTATTTTCTTTGTTGGGTTCTTTGTAAGTAAAAATTAATTTAGAAAAATGAAGTCAAAGTGCTAGAGGTTGTGATTCTCTTTAGCAAAAAGTTATCTCTTAAATACACTTCCTTGTGAATATTTAAGTTACTTCAGCTGGTTTAAGAGAGTGAATTTTTAGCTGACGCAAGTTATCATACGGTATTTTCAATTAATTTGAACTTCTTCAAGTAGTTTCCATTATTTAGTATTTTCTCACAAAATAACGTTGCGATTAATCATGTTTTTAATTGTTAGTGTATATTAAAGTTCTTTAGTTTATCCACTTAAATTAATAATCAAACCATATAATCTATAATTACATTTCTGCCAAGTAATTTCGGAGAACTTATTCATGGGAAGAAAGGTGAAACTTACCGATGGACCAACGAACAGAATAAAGAAATAGATCGAAGTACTCTTCTTACGACGGTGAAGCAATTTATTTTCAGAAACTAAACGATGAACATTTTGATTGGTTATTGCTCTGTTTTTTCGCCTTCCGATCTGAAGCCACTTCCCTATGAAGCCCTTGCACCTTCCCCCCCCTCCCCGCTTCCTCTTCCGGCAGTAAACCAAACTACCAGCTGTGCCAGACGGTTTCCCTAACCCTCGTGCCACTCGGCGGGTTTGGCGGGAACAAGAGTGCTGCAGACTGTTTTTTCGGCTAACTCGCTCTCTGTCTCTCTGGAAGACTGGTTTTATAGAAGAAAGCAACTAAAGCGACATATGCGTGAAAGTTTGATTCGGACGAATTCCAGCATGGATTTGAATAATAAAGCTGATGCTGTTGCAGAACTTTCCCTCGCGTTAAATAGAAAATCAGAGGACGACCGAGTCATTGCTTACCTTCATGCTAATTAAATTTCATATCATATCTGGGCTTAGCTTCGACTGATAAATGTTAATCGGTGTTTTTATCTCTAAATATTGCCAATATATTTTCGTTATAAGAACCTGATGATATCACATGGTGATGAAACCGTTCATGTATTACAATTTACATGGAATTTATAATAGCTAATTTACTACTGTTTCATTACTATAATACTCCCGTCCCTAAAAGCGCATCGTTGTCTCGCATATCTGCAAATTTAGTATTCTGAACCTAAATGGTAGACATAGGAGTAGCGTATCTTGACTTGCTAGCTTGTTAGATTATTTACTCCATATCTCTTAAATAAAACATCAGTTGCCATTCCAAGGATTTTTTCTAATACGCTAAATCCGTTGATTGATTTATATGCCTAAACTTTAGAACAACGCGTGAAAGAAATTGGTGTTGTAATAAACTGTAATGCTCTCCATTTTTGACGAGAATATCTTCCTTATGTCAGCGGGCATTTTAAGGTTGAAGGTGCTACTTCCACAAGCAGAAGAATGTGGAACCCTACGCGGCGAATACCCGAAGATTAAACTGAATCGACGAATGTTGGATATTCATTGAAGGTAAGATCGGTATGAAAAAGTGATTCCATGAAATGGAAAATTCTCAACCTCTACTATGATTTAGAATACGCAAATGATCTTCAACATTATCATAAATGTATTCTTATATTGGCGGTCACACAGAAGATTAAACAAATTCATAATAATGAACTACCTGAAAATGCCGGTATTTACCGATTGTACACTTTGAGATTAGAAGCTTAATAACCATAAGCCGTATGCCGGCAGATGAAAATTACGTTTAAAGACAAACGGAGTTCCGGATTAGTGATTTCTAGGATTGTATCCCTTTACACATAGAGAGTTGATTTTGCCTTTGGGTCACACTGAGAGGGATTTCACTGAATGCAATGCTACAACCTATTTGAAAATATAAATAAGGTAAATTATGCAACTTTAAACATTTTATGACATTTTCATTTACCTGTTAAAATAAATATGGACTAATCGGTATCGCGGTTGAAGTTATCGATATTATTAGAACAACTGTAGCGAGAACAAAACGAGTATATACAGCTCTTGGGAAGGGCCGGCTCAAGGCGCTCGCTAGTTATTCGTCCTATGTGAGGACTGCGTCCTGCATCGTGATGTTTAACTACCTTGATCCGATACCTGAGAATATTTATTGACGTATCAACTAAAAACTTCATTCTCTAAGATGATATCTTTAGTTACCCTCCCTACATAGATGTAGTCAGGGTAACCTTTTTAAATATTTATAGTTCGATATAGTGAATTGTTAACAAATTTCCAGTTTAATGTGTATTCAATAACAGATGTAATATACGATTTTCATTTAAATGTTGCTAAAAATTAATAGCCTAACCACTTAGCGTATTAACGCTTAAGGATGTCCTTATAATGACATTTTAGGCTTCCCAAACGAATTGTGTCCCTAAGCTGTCGAATGAAGCGAACTAAAATAATTGCGAGGGAAAAGCTAGTTAGGTTTAAATTGTGCCTTAATCGGGACCATTACAACGGCGCGGTAGAATTCAGCTTAGACAGCGGAGAAAATCATTCGAATGCATAGAACAAGCGATTCGCGTAAAAGCAGATTGAGTTGGGCTAAAACCCCACTCGAGAGAGTGAGGGAAGAGAGGGAGAAACTCGAAATCCTCTCCGTCACACGCGCCTTTTCTCCCCCGCACGACCTCACCCCACCGACCTCCGGCCGATGCAGGTTCACCCCAACCCAAAACCCCCTGTCCACGTGGCACTCGTGCAGCCCACCGTCTCATTGTTACGGTAAAATGAGCGTAGAGAGGTTTATGGGAGGTGGAGAAATGGCACGGTGGGGGGAGGGAGCAAGGTGTTGGGGAGGGAAATATGTTCCGAGGGATAGGAAGAGTGGGAGGATAAATATTCCGCCGCTTTGCAGAGGTGCGAATATGCGTATTTTTCCCGAATAAATTGTCGCGCCGCTTGGGCGAAAATTGCTTCACTCGGGCGCTTGATTTAGAGAATTCGAACGAAATATCTCTCGTGACGAGCGCTATATTAGATGAAGGATTTTCGAAAGTTCGGGAGATATGCAGCATTGATTCGTGCCAATAGACGAACAAAAACGGAGGTGGAGACCATGCACGCCACTGGTAGGCAACCAGTGGGTTTGATGCCACATGTGGCTACTTGGATGCATACATTTGGCTCTTTGGAAAAATCAACTGTTAGCGTTGATCGTCTCCGTGGGACTACCTGGGTAATCCATAATCGCCTTATTTATTGTTTGGTGTTAAGTAAGGACTTTAAAAGCACGATGCTCCTGGATATTTGTTTAGAAATGTCATATAAGTAAAATTTCTTAAATTCAATACAGCAAAATAGTCAAAACCTTCGTTTGATACTTTAGAGATATTTTTTTCTCTAAATTCTCAATAACAGCCTATTAATCTTACAAGTCATTAGCTTCAGCGTTTGTAAATCACGAAATTTAGTATGAGAATGGTAGAGCTCACACTTTGATAATTATCCTATAATAATTCCTTTGATATATATATAATATCCTTTGATAATTATATTTTTATAATTATTGGGAAATTATCATGATTAAATAACACGTCGTTTTCTTGAACCAAACTTATCGAAACAAAGCCTAATACTTTTTCGGGAATATCACATATGCAGATTCGAAACCGTTTTTCCTTTGACATTTAGCAAAAATGGTCAAAAACGACAGTCGCCGTTAATAGGTGTGTAAGATAGGATGGACAATGGAATTGAAATACATTACAATACAACACATGCATTTATTTCTAAATTAAGAGCTTAGTGCTCAACTTAAATATAAAAAGAACAGCTTCGGTCTATTCACTTTCTAAAGTTTTATGGATAACTTTGATATGTCCTTCAATTTAAAAGAAAGTTGCTCTGACCGAAGTTTATATAGTGCCTTATAAATAAACCATTCCTGAAATTTTAATTTAAGAAAATAATTCCCTAAAATCACTGTCGAGCCGGAGAAATCTGCCAAAGGCAATAAATCACGTTATTACTAAGCCAATCTATCAATGCATCATTCGGGACAATACATCCCAACTTAAGCTGAACACAGCGTATGAGGCTGCCAAACTTATATTGTGTTCCTTGTTTGATTTCATACATCCACATTGTGGACTAGAAATCGTACGACACGTCCTTGCTGACCGTCGGGGGAACAATCCCTCATTTTCTCAGCCTTTATTGGTATTCACCAGTCGATACATGACAAATGCACGCCATTCCACTTAAATTGGGCCAACTGGACCGACAGAGAGAGAGATCAAAAAAAGCCGTCGCGATCGATCCAAATATAAATAAAAAGAACTTTTGTAAGGACCGGAATGTAGCTCTGCTGCAGCTGAGACCAGCGGGGTAATCTCCCCGTCTGGGGGTTTCGGGAAAAAAAAGCAATTACTTGGGTAATTGCTGAAGAATCCAGGAGATGTCCACCTATCCCTGCCAAAATAAAAGATAGTCCGCTTCATCCCTTCTTCATTTTTCCTCCTTTCCATTCGACACAACATGAAGTTTTGACAAAAACTTTCGGGGAAACGGAAAAACACATCCACTAAAAAGCACACTGCTGGTTGAAAATCTCGTTGAAATCTCCATCGAGGAATTTTCTACGGAATAAAAGAGTTGGAGGTGGAGGATAATTTGGGTGGTTCTGTTGGACGATGTGTTGGAAAGCTGTGGAGGATTCACGGCTGCCAAGAGGAGGTTCGTGTCCGCCCAACTCAACACCCACAACTATCCCTCTCCCCCAGCCGACGTCAAAATCCAGCATTCTGCCTCCATCCACTCCCCTGGCGGACTCCTTTTGACCCTCACTTCCTTTTTTTCTCAACAATGGCTCTCAGACGACCTCCTGCGACTCCCCTGACTCCCTGGTCACCACCGCCTCCACACCCTTCCGATGCAACCAGCAATGCAGGATCTGATTCCCTCTCTCCCCTCTGCTCTTCACTTCGCCCTAACTGCAGTCGACAAACAAACATTCCGGGGCCTCCTGCTGCCGCTGCATGGGTTTCCGGGCGCAGAATGGAAAGGCTTGAAGGGAGGAGGCGAGCGGGTTGGAGATCTTTCTCCAACAGGGAATCCAACATTAGCCTTCCATCGGTGTAAAGATCTCTCAATTCTCCTCCCATGAGGGTTCTCGAAGCGAAGGGAGGCAGTAAGTGTTATTATGGAGGAGGCTCTTGGCCAGTTTCGAACTTGCCCCGTGGGCGGAATAGAGACTTATAGAATGAGCTGGAGTGTTGGCGAGTCTAATGTGTGATGGAAGGGGGAGTAGTTTGAGGGCTTTTAGAGCAAATGGTTTGCTTCCGAATGGGCAATTCCAGGGTTTGGGTGCAAGACGTTGCTTAGTAAAAATCTGGATTTAAAATTGAAAATTTGTCTTAATTGAAATAAGTGATACCAATAGAAGTACATGGAGGATAACACTAGCCATGCGATTTTTAACAACATTAACATTAAAACTGTGTCGGTCTTCAACAGGCTGAGTTGCAAAACAGCAGCGTCGAGATATGCCGATTAAGCGGTTTCAAAAACTCGCTTTTCTTACCCGAACCTTAAACTTTAAATAATCTATTATTAAAAGTGCATTTAATGTTATTTTTGTTTGTTTAATAGACTGTATCAATATATCTTTAATGAAATATTGAAATCAAAGGATGTTTAATGCAATAATAATTATTTGCATCAAAGTTGTCATCATAAAGATCAACTTCACTCCGTGACTTTGAGCAGCATACATTAGGTACTTAAAATGCATTCTTCAATCCTTTCTTCTAATCCTAATTTTGTGGTTCATTGAGTTACATGGATTGGAAATCACTGTTCAATTATCGTGGAAATAATTCGAAGAAAGAGGTTATGAAATGTAATGATTACGAAACTTGTTGAATTGATACACGTAAATTCCCTTGAATAGATAATTCTCTATTCTTTGCTACGTCATTTGTTGTATTCTTGTTTGCTTACCAAAAGATAAGAATGTAAATAACTAAACAAAGCTTTGAATAAATCATAATAACTTTTGAAACAAGAAGAAATATAACATTATACGGAAGAATAATTGTGTTTGGCTATGAAATAATTCTACTTAAATAATATAAAATAGTAAAGGTCCCTTTGCAAAACGTATGTTGAATCTGGTTTTCTGACGAGATATTTCTAACTTGTGTAATTATTCGCTAATAGCAGTTTTTTGTGCTGAATAAAGGTTTTCATTAGCTCGTCCTCTTCTCTCTAGTGTTTCAGCGCTCTATTAAACCTTTAAATTGCCATAATTTGATGAGACCTAAAATTGACTCTGCTGCAGTTGACCCGATTTAATGGAAAATGAATTCTTTCCACTGCTCTAAATTTTTATCTAATTTTGCTAGAGACGATAATTAGCTTTTATCTGCCAAACAGGCATTTTTATCCTTTGTCGAATTTTCTACTCGTGATGTTAAAAGATTATTAAATTTGACCTTCGATTCCAAAAAATTAAATACTAGCTGACAATCAACTAGCTTTGTTAGAACTCACCACATTATATTTT
>KZ308601.1:27265-131641 GCA_000376725.2 Ladona fulva
AAAGATATAATTAATATCCCCCGAACTGTCTCATCACCAATGTAGGTCTATCAGACAGCAGCATTCCCCCTGCCACACGCCGGAAGGCGGCTTGCAGGGTATTTATGTAGATGTATCTCTGCCAGGTTAGACATCTCGACCACGGACAATCCTTAATTCAGAAAAAGATAAATACTTTCCTTACGAACAAGTATTGGTAAAAGAAACATCAATATTAAACATTTAAGCAAATATATTTATAACTTATTGTCACTATTATCATAGTTCTGGAAGTTCTTCGCAGTGGTCACAACCCTGAAAGTTTTACTTTTAATCAACCTGAATTGAAAATACTGAATTGAGGAAATATCATTTTACATTTCTATTTGTCTTGCAGCTCCATCCCTGTATCCGAAATAGAGGAATGGTTTGAACGTGCCAGAGGGAATTTTTTGATGCAGTTGGAATAGGACTTAAAGAGAAAAGTAAGGGATACTTACACGAGGGACGAAACTTAATTTCTTTGTGGGTACTCTTCTCCCTCCAGGATAGGGCAAAGGGGTCGGGAATAATGTTCCGTTTAAACTCTGGGTGGCGACACAGCGACGCCCGCTGGGTGTTAAATTCTTTTGGATGACGATAGAATTGTCCTCGAACCCTATCCCGCAACCATCTATTCATCTTTTTCCCTCCCTTTATTTCCTTCTTCATCCTATCGTCATCTTCTGACTGCCATTTCCACCCTTTATTCCCGTTATACATTTCATATGCGACCATTCTTCACTGGTATTTCGTTTCTCAATTCTCTCTGGAGAATAAAAGTAAAGAGGGTTATAACAACAGCTTGATCGTTAGTACGAAAATAAACCGTTTTCGTAATATTATCTCAAATTTTATTTTTTTCCGCTTGATTGAAGCGCAGCTTTAATTGAGTCTTCTACGACAATTTAGTTGTATAATTTAGTTATCCAACATCCAAAATGAATCGGTTTAAGGACAGAAGACGACTCAATGTCATACAAAGACTACAGACAGTACTGTAAATTCCACAGAACTGTTCAATATGGCATTTCTTGTCCACGTATATGAGCCGCAAAATCTGCAATATTAAATATCCATTTGAGAATGCCTCCATAGTTTTGACAGCAGCGGTACATTCCTTGATGACAGGTTCCTTTAATTAAATACTGCTGAGTGTATTCTTGCGCTTGCTTTATCATTTTTCGTCGAATCTGAACTTTAAATAGTTAAAATGAATACGGAACAAGGTAACACATAGAAGGAAAAGAGTTTAAAACTAATGAAAATTTCGTATTTTACGTCTCTTTTCTGAAACGTGGTACGTCATTTTCATCTAGACCAACCTTAACGGTCTCAAGTCCCATTTCTGTATCTTCAAGGCAATCAAATCCCGCCAATTTGCAAAGAGTTCGTTTTACTTACTCTTAGCACGCTACGAACACTAAGTTGATTGATGAATAGTTTATGAAACAATTGCATGTTTTATCTACAACTAAGCTAAATATTAAGAAAACAAAAAAGAAAAACAACATTAACCTGCACGAGTCCCATCATACAGACTCGTAAGTTCCATTAGCATCCTGCTGGTTGGGAAACTAAGACATAAGTAACCCTATCAAATCACAGGATAACCCAGGATTTGTGGTCAATTCAGAAATATTTTCCCTCGTAAGACTTAACTATCATTTTCGTAAATGATATTTACTTTCAAGCACATCATGTAAGAATATGGATAATTTATATTTATCAAAATAATTCAGAGCTATCTCTTACCTCTTCCAAAGTTCTGAATTTCAATCATTATGAAACTCTTAATGTTGCAACTCATTATTCAGTTTGCGTTCACACAGTTTAAATTCAAAAAGTCAATGTAGTCATTTAATATGATTTGTACCATGAATATCTTTAGTTCATCCTAAAATATGATATTATTGTTTTCACAAACTTAATGTAAGCAATCAGCTAATATAGTTGTTCCTGTAAGCCTCATACTTCTCTTATGCAATGTTCGGAAAGCGTAAAAGTGATTCTACATGGTCAGTAATGCGCTGAAAGTTTGAAAGACGATATTTTGAGGAACTTCTTTTATTTAATGTTTAAATTTGCGATCAGTTCTTGTATTGATATATTAATGCAATACAGATTTTCTTCTTGCTGCTAAACAAACAGCGATTTTGATTTCAATGCTACTTTAGCGTATATTTTGAGCTAGCAATAGAGGTTAAAGTTGAAACTCATATTAATAGATTTAAGGTTAATTTATTTAACAGTTTTCTAGTGTTCTAGAAGTATCCATTTAACAACTGTAGCTATATTTCATCATATTTTGCTAAAATTAAAATCTACTTCTATAGTTTTCTTTATCTGAGATTTTTATATCTGAAAAATTAAAAATGATAGTCGCGAAGCTTCTATAGACCATTAATAGTTTGTTATTTATTAAATGATAAACAATCAAATTTTTTGCAAAATTTTAACTCTTTTCTTTTAATTATAAACTGAAGTTGAAGCTCCCAACTCAAAACATTTGGCAGGTTTTAAATTTTCCCTACATAAAAATATCCGTCAGATATCTAACATTCAACATACAATTTTATCATAACCGGAAAGTAAAATCCAGGAAATTATGATAATTCCATATTTGTTACATCACTATAATTATTTCCAGGTTATCGATATAGGATAAAAATTATGGTGAAAATGCGATGTTTCTCATATATTTTTCTTAATAATAATTTTTTTTTAATTAAAAATTATTGTGAAGAAAGTAGCATTCGAAGAATCGATATATTTCGTAAGAATCAAAACAAGGAAGTAATGCTACGAGTGAAGTTAAAAACACTATGGAAAGGTCAAGGGTTAAAAAGTTCTACACTTCAGATTTAGTTAGAATAAATTTGAAGGAGAATGACATTTGATTCCGGTTGATTTCTAGGGTAAAATCTCTTCATTTGGCAGAGATAGCTCTCCTAATTAAAATACGCCATCAAGCTCCTAATTATCCTTGAAAATATTTTAAACAAAACTTTACTAACGCAATTAATTAGGTGAGAGAGTATACTTTCTTATCAATCGAAATTTAGGGTTGAAGTAACATAGGAATATTAATGTGAACAAAGAAGAAATTCTAGCTTGTAAATTGGCAATGCGGTATTTTCACGTTTTTCATAGATTATGGATACCTACAAAAACTTGATATCTTGCAAGTTGGAGATGTTGCGGAAGATGCGAGTCTAGCGCCTCCGTCGGAATTTTGTCGCACTATTTCAAAAATCTTTGAACGATTCTCTTCACGATAGCTAACTTGCAGGCTCCATCGAAGGATCGGACCTAAATATGTATGTTTACAGTCGATTTTAATGTTTCGTTTTATCTCCATCATATCAAATTCAAAAGATTTAACAGATACTAACTAATCCTGGTACCTAGATATCTTTCTGTTTAAGAAGCTGTTTACATGGATAAAGGCTTTGAGTAATGATAGAATCGAAAAATGAGCAACTTCCTCCGCGTGTCATCATTTTGGGTGCGAAAAACGTATACGAATATTCATTATATTTGATCGTGTTGTTCATATGTAAACGGATTATTTCTTGTGATATCCCGTGATGTTACGTCCTAATTTCTTACATTTGAAATTTAACTTTTCTTTAATTTTGTATAATTTGAATGCGTCTTATTTTTAATTTTATCGTCAAGGGAATGTCATAGTAGAAAGCTAAATTACGGAATTTGGAACGTTCTATGAGTATTCCAAATTCCGCACCCTATGTGTATTCCAAATACCGTAAATATTTGGAATCGGAACACTATGTAATATTTGATAATGAACGATATAGCTAGGTTCCACAAATTGAAGGCTGAGGTAGTTGATTATTTATATCTTTTTACCTCATAACGAACGTATAGCATGTTAACAATATCTTTGAGATGATTGTGTATAGCTTCGTTATTAACAACGATAACCAGATACTGAATACAGTTGAATTTTTTAGATGGAACTCTTCCTTCCTTTCGAACACAAAATATCAAATGAAACCATTCATAATATCATATGCTCTAATTCCAATTACGAATAAAATCATAGTAGGTAACGCTATAATAGCAACAGGAGTCTTCCGTACAATGACACTAAGGGAAGAAGTTAAGGAAGCCGTTTCATTGATCTCAAGGTTATGAAATACGATCAGAATAATACATTATTAACGACAATTATCATGATATCTGACTCAGCAACAAAACCATGTTCATAGTTTCGGGCTCAACTTTGTGGTAGCTCTCGATGAAGGTAGAGAAAACAGGATTATAAATAAGGGATATGAGCAATTTTTCACGTTCCGTGGCGTAGTGGTTAGCGTGCCAGCCTAACAACGCCGAGGTCCCGGGTTCAAATCCTGGTCAGGGCATGGATGTTTGTGTTCGTCTAGGTTAATTGCAAGAATGGTCTCAATAGACCAAAATTCTTCTAAATAAAGACCCTATTAATTTTTAATCTTCCGCGACCTGTTTCAACACATGGATGACGTTGAGACGTAGGTCGCGGATGGTTAAAATTTCAGTGATAACGTGTAAAGCTAAATATATTCCTCTATTATCAGAAACATAATATTCTAGAACGAAATACCCGTGAAAAGCAACGTTAAATAGTTATCTCTCAATATGTTACTATCCTATTTGGTGACTTTCACATCTGATCAGAATTCAAGGAGTAGATTTGGATACAAAATAGACGGAGAATAAACTAGTCCCCATATAGGCATTGTATTCGTGTTTGCAGTCGATAAAGGAGAATAAGCGCTTAAAGTAGATTCGGCGCTATTGATAAGTTAAAGAATTATTGATACTACCATAGACAGAGAACGAAATCAACTTTTAAGCGATGAAGACAATTTGGATATAATTTTACCCGCAAAGAGAAGTAATACATCAAAGAGAGAAGAGAGTACCTACCTACTTGTTATTTGAGAGAAAATGGTATTTCATTAAAGAATAAGTCCTTCTAACTTCCAAGAATAAAGAAGCGATAATAGCTGCGCTTGGCTGCAAAACACGCAAACTTCGATGAACTACAAACAGAGGATGACTTGCAATGGAATCGAAATGTAAGTTGAAGCCTTCGGAGAAAAATAGCGATTGATGCGGTGATCAAACCTCTTGACCACGGTACGTAACATCCAACGGGAAAAGGGTGTGATGTTCGTAAGAAGACCCACGTGGGTATCAATAGGCGGGATACTAAGATGAGCAGGCAGGTGGCAGGAGGGAGAGACGGAAGACTGAGGTCAGGAGGTTACGGAGATAGAGGGAGAGGCGAGGGAGGAGAATGGGAGGGGCCGTGGATGGGTGGAGCCCATTTGGGGTGGAGCCTGGCTCGCCTCCACTGTTGCATCGCCCTCCGATTGCTAGTAGTAGGGAGAGAGCAAGTGGATTGATGGAGAGGGGAGAGGGAAACAGACAGAAGAGGGCACCCATCCCACCCCCGCACTCCTTACCAAGGTTCCCTCATCCTACACAGAGGCCTGTTCCACCTTCGCCCCTCGCTCCTCGCACCCTTCAATCGATGCACAACCCCCACCTTTGCGTGCGCGCGCAATCCCGCACGAGGGATCCGTAAGGATCTTTAGAGGGGAAGGGTGTGTGGCGAGGTTAGGAGAGGGGGGATGCATCAAAGAGAGGGGAGGGAAGCAGGGTACGACGTGGTTGTGGTGCCGAGGGTTTGGAGGGGTGTGGGGAACGTGGGTTCCGGAAGAGGGGAGAAGGGGTGAGGGGATCCGGTCGTCCTCACACCCCAACCCCAAAACCCTCTTCTCTGTTGGGTCCCCTCTTACAAGTTCCCTTCTGCCCCTTTTTCACTCTTTCCCCTTCCTCCCAACCCCCGCCCACCCTCCGATATAAAAGCGAGAACCTCGTGTGGTTCACGACCAAAGCCCGGTCAGCTGTTTTGCTGGGTCGTCGCCTTAAAAACCCGACGCCCGCCACCGACGTTTTTAAAAGGTATCCGAAAGTTGCGCCGGAATCATTTCGGCACGCGTGGGATTTTGGGCAGAAAAATTCGCCACGTAAAAATTTCCCCTGAGACTCGAACTTACTCGGGTTCCTGGGACCACGCAGTAATCCCGCACTTTTATAGTTCGGGCAAGTTTACTTAAAAATTGTGAAAAATTCTTCGATGCATCTGTACTACCAAGGACTTGAACGAGATTAGTTGCGGGTGAGACGGAGTTTGCTAGCGCTGAGATAAAGGGAGAGGAAGGAAGTCAGTACGCCGACATCGCTTATGGAAAGATAGAAAATCAGAGGGAAACGCGGGAGGAATAAAAAAACACTGCTATTTTGCGCCGCGTCCGACCCGCGGAGCGTACTTTTTCAACTTTTTTCCCGCGCGTAGGAGGTGAGGGAGGAAAGCCGCCCGAAGAGAGGGGAAGGTTTTCCTAGTGTATGTGTGTGTGTGTTGCGCGCGCGCTCCGCCCACCGAAAAGGGGAAAACTCTCCCCCTTTGCCCCACCGCCCCGCCGGCCTGAAACCACCACGTGCCTCGCTTTACGGAACCAGCCAGGCTCACTCCCTAACCGGCCGTCGCCTGCGCGGGGGCTTTATCCCTACGAGAACTCTCTCTGTCTCTTTTTTCCTCTTTTTCCCGACACGCCGTCTATATTTTTCTCGGTTTCGACGCCCACCCTTGTCGCTTATAGCACCTCCTCCTCTTTCTACCAGAAGGACACTCCCCGCTTCCATTCTTTCCGCTTAAAGAAGCAACTCTTCTAATTTTTAAATGCCGATCGCCGAGGGAATCACCAGCGAGGTTTCTCATGAGCTCCGAAGACAACCGCCGCACAGCCGAAGTCTTCTGGACGTCCGCTCCCTCTTCTGCTGAACCCACGAAGGAGAGATCCGTCCCGACGGCTAACCCGCTGGACGGATGAGGAAGTCGAGCACGTCATACTCCGGAACCAAAGGCCCAGGGAGAGTTGAGGCAGTCGCCGGTATTTGGGGAAACTCCCGGCAAAGCGAGGGAAGTTCCACGTGGTCCATTGAGGAGGTGACGGCGGTGGAAGCCCCGCGGAAGACGAGGCGCCCTAGGAGGCGCAGGAGGAGGAGGGGGACGGAGATCCCCCGCACTAACGGGGGTACGTGACCAGACGTATCGACAAAGAAAAGCCACTCTTTCCGCAGAAGAGGTAAACAAAGAAAAACTCGCGCCTCGCCGCCTCGAGATTCTTTTGTTTTTATACAAAAAAGGGAACCGCAGCGAGCCGCGAATCTATCGCCGTCCTTCAAGAAAATATATACACAAATATATTAATATATTATACATATATAACTATATAAACGATTTGAAGCAAAGGATACTTTGCCAGAAGCAGATTTTTGTTGTAAAGGAACAAAAGAAGAGGAGACAAAAAAGATAAACAATTTCGAGGCCGTCCGCTACCCTCATCTGAAGCAACAAAGCGAAAAGTTGGTTCATTTCTCATTTTTTTGTTGACGCCAAAGATAATTCGAAGAATCTAGTCAAAGATGCCTCGCTGTTTGATGGCAAAGAAGTGGAAGTATCCTTGGGACAGGGAGAAGGCAGCCAGGGAATCCGAAGCGACTGCCGGAGAAACCAAAGGGTCCACAGCGACGGAGGAAGAGGCCAGATCTCCGTCTCCAACGCCATGGGGGCCGTCGAGCCCTACTGCAGGGGCTACGGCGCCGAGTCCGCCCCCGAACGCACCAGGAACTCCGGACAGGGTCGCTGTACTTTATAATGGTAAGCAGGCTTCTCTTTTTTATGCATGTCATTGTTTACCCTATCCAATTTGTATGTAGTTGCAATCGATAGGGAGTTAGTTGCGTTATCTGGTATGCAAAATGTAAACAATTTCAGTTTGCAAAACACATAAGGTTGCACTGAAATCCCCATAATTTCACAAATCCGACAATTAATGTATGCAATATGTGCTATTTCCACTAGAATATTCTTCTCATAAATTACCTTGTGTGTCAACTTCCCTAAAATGGCGGTGCAGTTTTGGAGTAAACAAATGTTGAAAACGTCTAATGTCGTCAATATCAAAGTCTACCATGCATATATGTCTAAATATTTGAGTAGACGTGGTCTAAATTATAAAAAAACTTACATTTCCTTCAAATAGAAACTTCCTCGGTAAAGATTGCGGATGCGAGACGTATTCCCGTCATAAGTTTTTAACTATAAGCTACAATTTGTTGAAGATAGATCTAGAAACTATGTATTACCTAGACAATTATATTGTCTAAGCAAATAAATATCTTTCAACCAACCTTGTTTTGCATAGTTCCTTGTTCGGCATATCTTAATGAATTAATTTTATTTTACTTTCCTTCAAAGTTATAACGTATTTGACAAGTATGACGAAGTGCTTTCTCCTTTCAAATATTCAACTTTCGATTTTAGCGCATTCCAAATCCATAGGACCTTCTCCTTTGGAACAGGTACGCTGTCTGTTCTTGTGCGTGCTGTTATTTTACTGTCTTGTTTATGCGAATAATCAGTAACTCGCTATATTCTATGTCGTTTTAATACCATCAATTATTAAGGCGCGTGTGTTATATATTTCATGATAGCGTTGTGATGGATTTCCTTTATTGCACGTTGAAGTAGAAATAAAACAAACACCATGTGTTCTTATGTTCTATGTTATTAACGAATAACGAACGTAGAGTATAAATGCACGATGATACGAAACATCAATCAAAACTATTGGATACAACTATTTGCAATATAATTGAATTAATATGCAACTAATGTAAAATACTACACATAAAATATTCAATCTCCATCAATCCTTACCAAATATCTCACTATTTCATATTTGCTTCTATCTGTTAGAAGACTGAAATTTTTAAACCAACAACGGGGAAAGTAATTTTTGGAACGAATTTTAAAAAGAGAACTTTGTTGGTTGAGTTTAATTGGAATGTACATTTTGATGGTTGTAAACACTCTCTCTTAAGAGCAGGTAATGTTCTTTTTATTTGAGTTAACAATTTTAAATCTAGAAACAGTACCTTGAAAGACTTCCTAAAATTTATTTATGGAAATTTTAATTATTTAATTCACAAACACCTCTTTTCACCAACAAAGCACGACAGTTAGAATTTTTAACTACACTAAAATATGGAATATTTGCTTAGATTTTACTAGATTATTTATGTTCTTTGTGGAGATTTTATATGAATTAAACTTAAGTCATTAAAATAGCATTAAAATTGCAATTAAAATTTTAACTTTTCTAACTTGGATTATCAATTCAGATGAATTACTTATCCTTAACTCTTACTTTTGATGATACTTTTCATGTAAATTCGAAACAGTCTCCTTTTGCATAGAATTCGATAATTGCTTCAATCTTTCTTTTCAATGTCGCCATTCCAGTATCATCTCAAAACACTAAACTGTCGACCGATTTGCGGAAATAAATCGACGATTTCACGCAATCTCTCAGTCCCTTATACCTTTCGTGTCCCATTCGTGAGAGAAGCAAATTAAAATTCCCAACATTAAAGTCAAAAAAGCGTTGTCAAGTTTACGCCTGGGAGTCGTCTGAGCCACGCAACACGTAGTGGAACGAGTCAAGAGATTCCGATAAGCGTAAGGCAGGCAAAGTAGGGCTAAAATTAGTTAAAATTCCCTTGTTGACTAGACGAAATATACGTTTCGAAGGGGTGGAACGTACGGAGAGTAGGGGAGGGAGGAAATCTCATCTATCAGTTCACTCTTGCCGTTTTTTTTAACACGGAAAGAACCTGCTAATGGGAACGATATGGATCGTTTTTTAACACTCCACCACCAAGGACAGCCTTCCAAACCAATGCTTAAGGAAGATAAGGAAAGGGAAAATAATGCTTGCATCAGAGAAATCTTCGATTCCTCGGAAAAGAATCCAAGCGAAATGGTTTTCTTATTCATTTGATACCGCAGGATTCGATTCGACAGAATTCTAATGCTACCGTAATATTTATTATGAATATCATTATAAAATTGAAATAAATAATGTAAAATAGTAAAGTAAATCGAAACAAATTATGTAAGCTATATTTTTATAACAGAATAGAGGGTACGCATAGCCTTTAGATCTTCTATCATCTTATATATTTATTATGTAATTACAGATAAATGTCAACGAAATGACTGTACTGCCAGCAATTAAACCTTTATTTAGGTTATATTTGCTAAGTCAAACATTTTCTATTACTTTTATGAAGATTCCAGTAGGAGTATAATCAGACTAGAATCCAAACTGCGTGCAACAACTTACACAGAAATAAAGTAGTCAGTACTGTAAGTTTGGCCATGAGTTATTCATTTTCAAGAAAGTAAACACTCCAGTAAGTATTACATACCTAATTTACCTTTATAAGGTACTGCATGATTATTAAATTTAATTTTCCTCTGCAGTAGTAGTTGTGGTTTTGGCAGTCTTCAAGAAAGCTTGAAGAGAGCTATGTTTGAAAAAGAAATTACCAGTTATCTACTCATAATGCAAAGAAGAATTGAATTTTATGGTAATAATTTTAAGATAATTACAAAATATTGGGTCAGCAACTATCCATCAACGTATTTTTATTTACTCAATGCTTTCATGTGAAATTTTTTTTAAACCTTATACTATGTACTATCACATGACGGAGATCTCGTGTAAGTTAATAATAACTTATACCTTTAATGATATATTTATTACAAGAATCTATCATAGTTTCAAACTTGTTCGGTTTAATTTAAATATTTGTACTCCATTGCCATAAATTCAGTATTTTGCTGCTATCCCATTTTTCTTACTACCGTCATTCATAATCGTTCACAAACAACATGTTGACTAAAAAACGGCCAGTTGCCAATTTAATCTCTAAATCCGAAACGCTAATTAGATGCAGTGGTGAATATGATGATTACGCAATCAGATACCCGTACTAACATATTTTTATTCAATATAACATGTAACTCCTACACAGATTTAACTTAGAATCTTACAAAGCATGCCAAGCTCAAGGCACAACAAGAAGCAAATCATAGGAAAACTTAATGCTTGAAAACAGTCCATTAATGACTTTACGAGACCGCATGGCACAGCTGCCGGAGCACGTGGTCTTCGCATTTGTATCGGAATTTCATTCCGATGCATAAGGAGAGCGTGCTTCATCTCATGAACTGAAAAAAACACCTGCACACCGGAACATTTCAAAACATCAGCAACAAATTGACCGAGGAACATCTGCAAAAGAAAAAGAGGAAGGAAAAAACAGAACACGGTGCCATCACACGCGAGTTCCATAACGATCGCTCGTAGGAATCCGCCATTTTGTCGTTCGAGGAGTTTTATGAGGGAGGGAGAGGAGAGGAAAGGAAGAGTTCAGAGGCGGAGATGTCGGAGAAGGAGGAGCCGCTGTTGGAAGGCGGTCCTCTACAGAGAGAGAGAGGAAGAGAGAGATAAGAGAGTAAGAGATGGAGAGAGGTCTAGCTGACGTAATGGTTACATAGGGTGAGATAATATGAGAAAGAAAAGCTGATAGACCTTCGGAATGACGTCACATCTTCCGTAAAAATCCCGGATTTGAACCCCGCCCTTGCGTATAACTCTCGGAAAAAAATCACCCCATCCCTTTCCCTAGTTTGTAACCCACGCAGTCTCCCTCTCCTAAAAACCTTCCCATCAACCCCTTCCCTCTCCGCTCCTCCCCTCCACTCCATTCTCTCTCCCCGCAGGTCCCAAATTCTGCACCGGCCGATTGCGACGGACTTCAGTCGCACCAAGATCGCGGTCTCGATAGGATAGGCAACGGGGATTTCGCCGAAGGCAGAGGGGGGCGGGGCCGGGGCACAGGAGGATGGGCAAAACGGTAGGTAAGGGCAGGAGCGAGGAGGGAATGATCCCGTTTTAATTGACGCGAAGAATCGTCAAATGTCGTCTCAGACTTACAGGAAGGTGGCAGAATCGGGGAGGGGGAAGTGGGATTCCGGCGGAATCTCAAGAGAAGAGTGCAAGCAAAGGAGCAGCAAGATGGTCGCAGGAGAAGGGCAGATGAGACGGTAAGGTCGATTTTACCTTCCTTTTTGCGTTGAAATCGCGACCTTTAGAGTCCAGAAAACCACGAAAAGAGGTTAAAATATTTTTTTCAGCGGGTTGCAGTAGGTCGGGAGATTCGTATCGATTCATTATTGGGACAGCTTCTTATTTGTCTAACCTTTACCCTTGACTATGTCTCCATGTGGTGCTAGTTCTAGAGTAATATGTATTTAATACTTCGGGAACAGTTCTAATTCAACTTTAAAATATCAGGGTTTTTTTAAAACTGGATTTCCTATTCCTCCATTCTGACTTCATTCATTGCACGTATGGCTGCATTCGACTACAAATGGCGTTCCCATAAGGCCAATTTATTGCCATGGCTTCCTACATTGCTCTTAAAATATGTTTAAATATTAGTTTATTGCAAAGACCATGAATTCCGCGACTCATGTTACGTAAAAAAGGATTAGTCTGAAATTTCATTCTTTTTCCGTTAATAGTGAAACAGAAATAAGATATAAACAATAAGTACCTGATAAGTCCTGAAACCCCATTTATTTCCACATATTTCTTTCCTTAATTTTTATGCAGTATAATATTCTTCAATCGTAGGAGATCGTGTGCATTAGACTGAGTACACTAAAAATAAGATGGCGTCGGGCACGGCTTAGGTCATGTATTAGTTTATTTTGCTACGCAATTGCTCAAAATAGGCAAAGATTTCTCTTATGGTTCACTTCAGTAAGGACTAATTTTCTCCAAATAAAATTTGCACCGTAAATAATAGACTTAACTCCAATTACTGTAGCTGATTTGTTTTTAGGGAATAATTTATAACTGATTACGTTTTGCACTTACAATATTCTTGTTCGATCAAGAAATAGCGTCAGATATTCACGAATGTCGAGCAAAGGTTGTTGTCATACAAATGATTAATTAATTATTTTCAAGAATACACGAGTTTTAAGTAGTTTTTCAATCGTGAATTAATGTATAAATTTAAATTGAATTAAGATAAATAGGAATGAGTGATGTTAAATTAAATATATGGCTAACTCAAAGAGTAAATAGCTACCATAAAATATTTTGTTTTTCCTGGGTAGAGACTTGAAACACATAAATATTATTCAAACTTTCGGGGGATAAGTTTCTCTAATACTTTTACAATAGATTTAATACTATTTACAATATTGAAGCTTTCCTGAAATGTGGACATTCGCATGGTAATCATATGCGCACATGAGCCAAATTTTAATGAAATCACAACTCAGTAATGGATTCATTGGTAAATAAAAATGACTACTTACATATTTTCCATTAATATAATCATTAACATTCCCTTTTTCTCAACTGAAGTATTTATAATCTATTCCTCATAAACCATTCTTGAGTGATTAATATGTTCTCAATAATTAACATATTCTATCGAACAAACTGACTGTAAAATAATGTTATCTCGGCATTATTTGTTCAGAATATCAGTAAAATACACCTAGAGGAGTTGATGCAAGATCAGTGGACTGAAAGTAGCAAATAGGGACCAAAGCAGGAAGTAATGACAGCACATGAAATCATAAGAATGCGTTCCATTTATTATACGATATTCGATGAATTTTACAGAATAGATGTAACTACTGAATTCTAAATATGTAAAATAGTTTAATTTCCAGTTTTAGATTTTTAAACGAAAAATAATTGTGGTATGGAATTCACAATGACTTAATATGCACGGAAATATTACACTAACGTCTATGACCTATTTAACTGTATATTATGATGTAAAATTCAATCAGAAACACTTCTATTCACTTTGATATCTGGCACCTATATTAAAAACAAGAAAAGTCAAGCATTATAGACAGTATTGTTCCTTACATTTCATACTTAAGAGAGGAATATCATAACATCCTATCGATAATCTGTGTTTTCATATTCTCTCTTCGCAAAGCACTGCTTCTTTCCTAATTAATACAGCAAGAAACGGAACCAGAACTTTCAAGAAGAAAATAAAACTTGGGTAGGGAAAGTGAGGGTCATCCTCTTGCTTGAAACGTAAAAAGGCTGCAAGAGTCTCCTCTACTCTTACAAAATACATAAAACACCCCAGAAAAGCGAAAATGGAAGGAGGAAAACACTTAAAACTAGGTGTTGCAGCGTGGCATTCCATAACCCTTTACCATTCCTTCCCCACTCCAAACAACTCCTTCATTTTCCTTGAACACACCAACGAATTCTTTTCCCTTGCATATCCCTACCGCGCGGAAAAAATAAGCTCCTAAGAAAAGATAATGTTTCTGGACAGGACCGTGGAATCCAACTCGAGGTGCTGGAAATACCTTGACGGTGTTAAAGATTGGGAAGACAAGGTGAAAAGGGGAGTAAGAAATGAATGGATGGGTCGCTTAGGAAGAGGGAAAGGGTTTGCGAGGATTTTAAGGAGAGCCATGCCTCGAGTTTTATCTCCATGAAACACGTACACAGAACCCGACGTTGTCTAGAGTCTAAAGAGATACGGCCGCAATTTCTGTCCATTGCCGCCGTCTTTCTCTCGTTAAGTCCACGCAAGTGTCCAGGGCTTATGATGGCGATGAGGTGACAAGGGACCTTTTCATAGTTCCATAGAGAAGAGAGTCTGACCGGGGGTTTCCGGAGGTTGGAAGACCCGGCTTCCTATCCCGGGATGTGCGCCACTGAAAATCTCGCGCTGAGACGGTCGACGGAGCCGATTTATCCGAAAGCGTGATGAGGCATTTTCGTGCGGAGTTTTTTGCGCATGGAAATGAAGGTATCGATTACATTTGGACGCGCACAACGATGGGAAAGGTTAATCAATATAGGATGTGTAATTACCTACGGATTCCTTTCCTTCAGTTTCAGCATTCGTTTCAACGCTAAATATTTTAATTAGATATGGCAAGAAATACTTCAGCACACCGGCTTAATTATAATCCAAGTCATTAAATAATTCAAACAATCGATTTTATGAGGCATTTGAAGTTTGTAAAGTTCGATAAAGTTTTACACAATCCAGAAAGTCTTAAATTCAGCAAAAAATAGTATAGATGCATCGTGAATGACGAATTCCTCACCTATAAGAAGATGGCGGAAAAATAATAAAACGCAAATTTATCCATGACAGATTTACGAGTAGTACTCATGGAAATCAATAAGTCTACAAGAATCAATCTACAAGAATACTCGTAAATTTCCCAATCTTCAATTTTGTCATAACTTTTGCATAAACTGATAGCTGAAATAATTAGTTATGATAAAAATTCCGGCAAAGAAAGGTTGCAGAAAATAAATGAAAAATTCACTAAATTATACTATGTACCGATTATAAACCACGATATAATTAATCAGTAACTTCCTATTTGAAACTCAAATTTAAATAAATACTGTTCGAAAATGACTTCCATCTTTTAATCAAAGTTTATTTCATTATAAAATGAGGATAACAACTAAACATAACATGTATGTATGTTATGATAAAAATTCCGGCAGAGAAAGGTTTCAGAAAATAAATGAAAAATTCACTAAATTATACTATGTACCGATTATAAACCACGATATAATTAATCAGTAACTTCCTATTTGAAACTCAAATTTAAATAAATACTGTTCGAAAATGACTTCCATCTTTTAATCAAAGTTTATTTCATTATAAAATGAGGATAACAACTAAACATAACATGTATGTATGTTATGATAAAAATTCCGGCAGAGAAAGGTTTCAGAAAATAAATGAAAAATTCACTAAATTATACTATGTACCGATTATAAACCACGATATAATTAATCAGTAACTTCCTATTTGAAACTCAAATTTAAATAAATACTGTTCGAAAATGACTTCCATCTTTTAATCAAAGTTTATTTCATTATAAAATGAGGATAACAACTAAACATAACATGTATGTATGTTATGATAAAAATTCCGGCAGAGAAAGGTTTCAGAAAATAAATGAAAAATTCACTAAATTATACTATGTACCGATTATAAACCACGATATAATTAATCAGTAACTTCCTATTTGAAACTCAAATTTAAATAAAAACTCTTCGAAAATGATTTCCATCCTTTAATCGAATTTTATTTCATTATACAATGAGGATAACAACTAATCATAACATGTATAAAAATATCTATAAGCAGAATATGTTTATTACTGCAGACATTTTTAAACTGAAAAAAGCAGTTTGATATAAATTTTAGAACGTATGGATTTAATGCTATTGAATCATGAATTCGAATTTTTCTAGTCTGACTTGGCAAAAATAAATAGAGCTCAATAAAAATTAAAAGATTTTGATATTATGAGTTTCATTTCAGAGCTTTTTGAAATCAATAAAGAAGTTTTCACTGTTTTCTACTGAACAATTTGACGAGGAAGGATCATAGACACATCGACACACACAAAAATAGTCCACATAGATTTAATCTCTTTTCTAGGGTCAATAAAGGACCTTTAAGTATCCCTATTAATATCCGTGACACCATTCTACAAAAACCCCGTATGAATGAGTATCTAAGATACTCCCTTCTTTCCATGCCAATACTTAATTTATTTTACTTTGACACTTGATATTCCTCTCTGATAAAACGGGTATAAATCAGTATAATTTAATGTCACCCGGTATTTGTTGTTGATAAATCAACATCTTGGTTTGTTTTTTCGCAAGTTTAGCGTATAATTGAATCCATCTATCAAACTTAACGTTGTAAAAATATTGTTAGAAAATTTTTGTTAGAAAATCACGGTTTAAATTAAAAAATGTTGACTATACATCCCCCTCACAAACTCAGTTGCTATTACTCTAAGGTTTTGAGGTATTTATGAAACTTGGTGAAACATAATATCCCTTAAAGAATTTATATCAGAACCTTTATTACCTCGTGAAAATTCACCTATTTCCCGTAAACAGATTAAAAGGCATATTAATCTCGAAATAAAATTTCGTCTACTTCTTTGAAGAATATAACTGTATTTTTGTTGAAAATATTCAAGAGTAGATAATACGTGAATATATTTGTACATCTTACCAAAAGTAAGCGACTTTATCTATACCTATTTTTATTATCAATAAATACCTATTACCTATTTTTGATATCAAATAAATGGAAAATCAATATCCGAGGAATTGTATATGCAAAGTTTCATCATGGTTTATTCTCTTTCAAAAAATTTCATTGATGAGTTTTATTTCCCTGTAAACATTTCGTAACCTCCGAAGAAATCAAAAGACAATTTACGGCTCTATTTTACTCATTTCGACGTCATAGACAATTATATGGCAGTTTTATTTTCAAATCGGAGCTATAATTTTTTTCTTAAAGATTTAAATGCTACCTTTCGTTCTGAATTAGATTACTTCATCTTATTTATGCGTTTACTATGAATTGCTTAACGATATAGTCAATAGGGAAGCGAAGTTTTAGTGGAAAGCCGTATTTGAAAAAAGTAAAATAATCACATTTCCATATCTTTCTCCGCTATTATTACTACCAGAGTACAGATGTTACGTCGCCAGTAAAATCTCTTCCCCGAAGTGACTTACGATTTCATCCATCACCTGACTTATTGCTATGAAAAAAATGGTAAGGAAATAGTTTTAATGCTGTTGTGAATCATCGCTGGCCGGACTTAGTAGTAAGACATGATGAGGAAGAGAAAAGAAAAACTTATTAATTCCTACAAGATTAAACCATGAAGACAGTTCCTGCCTTGTGTCTGAATATGGCGTTTTAGCTGAAACCCGTCGTTGCAAGTTAAACCTAGTGGAAAGTGGTAATTTTTTTCCTCTTCCTTCTTTTGTTTTAATGCTCTTAGTTCTTACACATTCATGGTAGCAGCTTCAATCACTTCGAGAAAACTGTCTCAAATCACTCTGCTTAGGGCGTTAAGGGATCCTGAGGTGCATTGGTTGAACATGATTTCGTCCGTGATAATATCCCTGAGCTATTATGGATCAATGAAAGTCAAAGGTGTCTGTGCCATTGATTTTTGTCATGTGGAGTCGCGCAGAAAAATTGCAAGATAATGAAGGCCTCTCCTCACGCCTATTATTCCCCAACTAGGACGTGCCAAAGCTCAGCTCAAACATCAAATTGATGGGATTAGGAATTTGCGGCAGCTCCGTAATCGTTAACTGCCCACCTCTTTGCTGACCTCGCAGACTGTCCGCTCGTTCGAGATAGAAAATCAAAGTGGGAGGCGATCTTCTCTAACCCTTCCGAAATCTCTCCCTCTATCCCGACAAAACCCTTCTCCTCGCAGGTTATGCGCCCAAATTTCCCTCACAGGCTATAAATTCCAACCCATCCACAACACCCCTACTATTCGATGAAGTGTCTGCCCGTAGAGCCAACGAGATTAGACCCGTTGACACAAAGTCTCCAACGCACAAACACCCCAACCTCCAGCAGCCAAAGCCCCGAACCATTCCTCTCCATTGTGCCATCCGCAATCCGCCACGCCACTCTTTCTCCCAATAAACCAAAGACCCCCGGTAAACCTTTGCTCCCTTCCAGGGCCGGTGTCATTTGTCCCCGTTTTTGTTTCCTCTCGTCCCAACTAATCTAAATTGGGATTAATCCCCAAAGTTCTTTTATTTGCAACGTCTCAGGTCCACCTGCCACCAGTAGAGAGAATCTTGTAATCGGGTTGACATATCGCCCCCCTCGCTAACTCGCGCCCCCCACTACTCCCAAAGGTCTAAAAACAACCCGGAATTTCTTCTCCATTCTTTCCTTCGCGTCGTCTGGATCCGTCTCTTGACGCGGATAATTAAACCAGTTTTCAGCGCAAAAAAGTCTCTGATTATGTCCCTGCGATTGTGTGTAAGAGTCCCGAGACGGGATCGATTTTACGGCAAGGGTGCTTTTGCTGCGAGTATGGGGTTGTTGGAGGAACGGGGGTTGGATTGAGGGTGAGAAGAGGGGGAGGAAGGGTTTGAAAAGGCGGGGCAATGGCTATCCTGGGAACTTCTACCCGACCCACTCACACACATACACACCCACGTGTGCACACACAAGCACACACCAGGACACATGCACAAACCCCACATAGTCTGCGGATCAATGCGAAAACCCTTGAAACACTCCCAGTGGCGGAGGGAGGGCGAGATGAGAGTGAAAAAATGCCGGGAATGCTGGTCCGATGTGGCCAATGCATCAGCATGACTTGAGGGAAATGTCTGCTCCTTCTGGGAGAAACCGTGGATGCGTCGGAATGGGACGAAAATCCATTAAATTCGAGACTTTTTAAATGGAAAAAATTTTCTTTGATGTAAGGGGGTCTCTCGCGTGCAAAAGGAAAAGGCCAGCGCCTCTTATCTTAAAAAATCAACTGGAAATTATGGGAATTTTAATGAGATATATTCAGATGTATGAATCTCTCGCCGCAATGCGGTAATTTTCTTATGATGGACGCATTCTCTACTGATCCTAATTAATTCCTTTCTTTGATGATTTGTGTGGTCTTTGGGTTGAGGGAGATCAATAAATCGAGATATCCCTTAAACTCCCTCAAGGAAATTCAATCCGAATGTTTTATCTCGGTTGACATCAGTAAAATATGTAGCAATTAACCTGAATAACTTATAAAATAATGAAAGAATTAAAAATTGCTTTAATTTCTTACAAAGTTGTCTACTTGAAAGAAAGTTAAAAGTTGTTTTTGCGTAGATCTTGAGATCCGATTACTATTTATCTCTAAGTTTTTTCAGCCATTTCATACTTCATACCAGGAACCTATTTCATGCAAGCTATCAATCTACTTAAGTTTCAATTAACCCTGAAATATCTAAATACCTGAATGTAATCGTTAATTTTTAGATGTCTTTATAGTCACAGAAGTAGACAAATCTTTACTAAAACATTTCATTGAAATGCTACTCAGCCATTTGGATTTAGTTTTCCACTGATATTGATTTTGGGAAAGTCCTCCTCTACATATTACACGCAATAACCTCAATCCTCATCACTTAATATGAGAAAACCCTCTACCGATTAAAATTTAAATGTTGGATATAGTCAGAAAAGACCGTTGTCAAATATTTTCCTATGAAGATTTGTTAGTTACAACATTTCAGTAATTACTCGGAGTATGGAATTCAAGTCTAAGGTTTCACTTGAAAGCATTCCTTTTTATAACCGCCCGTTAAAAAAATTTAAGGACTTACAGCGACAAGTAATATTTCCAAGACGTGATGAATTTCGGGAACACGCAGTGTAGTCAATATAAATGACGACATTTTGCCAACGATGCAGCTGCCTTCTTCATGTCAGAAAACTTCAGAACTTCAGGCTAAACGTCGTTATTTGACAACACTACGTGTTCTCGATAGTTATCACGTCATGGAGTCATCATACAGTGTAAGCCTTCATACGAAATATTTTACAAGATTTCTCGGAGATCGTGTTTCTGAAATAACCTGCAGCATCACCAATTCCCGATTCCAATGAAGATTATTCTCCCAAAACGATGAGTGTTCAAGACAAAGCTCTTTTTATTTTTGTCCGAACGAAATTTTAGTATGGCACAGAGGCGATCGTCTCCCTTCACAGCCTGAAGACGTTGCGGCCAAATCCCTAGTAATCCACGACGCCTTCTGAGAAAAACCATCTTGGAAGAGCCCAACTTTCGAAACGACTTGACGGAGTAGCTGACACCCGTAACATTCTGATCCTGCTGACGTTATGACATCCGAAGTAGGAAGAGTTTCATTTTAGTGGTTTTGTGTGGATAGCCGAATAAAAACTTTTGTCCAGCGTACACAATACCACGCAGAGTGAACCTTATTCTCCCCGTGGAGCAATCCATTTCATAAAACTTTCAGCCTAGAAGAATAATCGATGAGAAAACCACTCTAGCGAAGTTATTTTTATGTATTTACTGAAGAAAACGTTTTTCTTTAGACAAAGCGCACATTACTCGACAAGAATTTCGAGTACAAAGGATAAAATCCACCATATTCAGACATTTCTTTAAAAAATTTAAGAGTATGAAATAAAGGATAAGAAGGTACTCATATTTTACGCCAGGCTGTAGATTTATCTGCATAATTGCTTTATTGTATAATTTATTTGCTTAAATTGCTGTAATATTAACCTACTGTTTCCTAATTTAAACAAATGTCCAAAAGTTGTAAACTTTACTACGCCTTCATATTTCGTGGTGAATTCCAACCAAAATAAATAGTTTTAGAGGAAGAGCACCCGAGCTGAAATTGAGTAAAACGCAGGGAAGGAAGTTGGTGCAGAAATATGACGGAACGGCTAGGGGATTGTGGGTGGAATGCTCGAAAGAGAGTAAAGTTTCAGCATGACTGGCTCCCAACCAAGGGATGAGCAAATGAGGGGGTTTTGAAAGACGTGGAGTGCCAAGGAGAATGCGGGTTTCCCGTGTTTGCGGGGAGAGTGGATGGATGTCTTGAAGGAATGAAAGGGTGAGGAAAACATGAGGGAATGGAACTGGGAGACGGTAGTAAAGGAGGAAGTAGACAAACTGGAATGGAAGAACAGAGACAGATAAACGAATGAATATATTGAGAATAATGTTAGCAGAACGGCTGTTTTAATGCACATGGTGCAGTTAAAATCTCTGGAAAATGTATGTATATATCCGTTGATTCGTATTAGCGAAACATATATTGTACTATCGTAGACGCACCAAATACGGAAATCTTCAATTAAGTTCAAATTCAACATTTGCTAATTCATATAATCCTATTACCAGAGTTTTTTTCTTATTTTGTTAGCCTAGTGCTCTCTAAAGGAGGCACTGAGTGTAGAGCTTGTCGTCGACTATTATTATCAAAAAGCTATTGAATGGAAGAAGAACGCTTAAAGGATAGGTAACATGGGCGGCACCAAAGAAGAGAGGAGTTAACTTGAGCAAAGAGGAAGAAGTTAGGAGGAGGAGGTGGCGTCTTTGAAAGTTGGGAAATAAGGAGGAAGTGTCTTGGGAATGGCGAGGTGCTGTTTGAGGATAAGCTCATGAAAGTGGAGAACTCATGCATGCAATTTGGTAGAATGGCGGTAAGAGCTTCATAGAGAGGAGCAATCGGAACTTCAGACCGATCTTAATGATAATAAAGTGATGTAATGACCACACGGGAGCATTTTCGTGTAATTTGCCATCTTGAAGAGCTTATCACCAGCGTAAAGTTATCTGTTCAGTTTTAAGGCTTTAATGTTGTTTTTTATTTGCTGTTCAAGTCTCATCCATCATTATTTATTTAAATTGGTTCAGTTTTGTTAAAGAGCATTTAAAATCGACTGAAATTTAATTCATTTCCATATACATCTTCAATTAAGAGTAATCTCTAGGCATTTCTTTCTTTTCTTAGTTCGCTACTCGGTTCGCTCAACAGAACCAAACATGAAATTTCAACAAGAAGCAAATCTGTGTAATTTTAAATCTGTTTTCACAAGAGAAAAGGAACCTCTTAATTGGGAAGTTTTGGTGGCTAAGCAGAATTTTGAAGTTTGGAATTTGCATCGAGCAACTTTAGGGTGGCGGGTTAATCCGACCGTGAGATTTGCAAATCTCAGAGATAAGGAAAAGTCTGCTGAAAATTAAGAATATTTTAGTGCCACAGAATTAAAAAAAATAACACGGGTTTTTGAAATTTAAAAAAGTTGCGAGACTACCTCATGGCCAGAAGTCACTACATTCTCTGGATAAAGTTCACACATTTCGTTCACCTTTTCCTACTGTGGAGGATTCCTTAGCAAGGAGGAGTTGCATTAAAGACAAAACCATAATCGGATGGCGTCATCCGACGGAGATTTCGGAAGAACGACCACGAAAGACGCAGCAAAGTGAAAAAGCGAGGGGAACGGACTGAAGGAAGCTAATTCACTGCCTCAGCGTTCTACCAGGGTAAACTCCAGGGAGTTAGAAGCTCTCCAAGGAGTAGGATTTTTGATAAGGAAAGAGGTTAAGGATTGGAAGGACGCACGGGATCGCTGAAAACGGAGAAAAAGGAGAGAAATACCAAGGAAAAGAGGACAGTAAAGTGGAAAAGAATGAAGAAATAGAACATTTTCGTAAGTCGAAGCGAAACTGAGGAGCGGTGGGCGGAAAGTGGCGGTGGAAAGGGATTTCTGGGGATGAGTGAAACTGAGGCGAGAATGGACGTGAGGGTTAGAGGGATTGTGAAGAAGGAATGCCGAAGGGGAGTGGGGAACCAGGGGGTTCGCTTTCTCCCCTCTCCTTATAGAAGGAGTCCCCTGAGAGTCCAACAAGCAAACAAACCTCCCTCCTTCTATCATCCCATCTTCTTCTCACACCACCGACAAAGCCCTCTGGCCCATCATCTTCCCCTTCCTTGACGAGCAGCACACTGAAGGGAGAGAGGGAGAAATGTGGGAATCGAGACGTGCGAGTATTTGCACAGAATTCCCCGCCTCTTTCCAGTCATATCTCCATTCTTCTTCCTCAAATTCTCTCAGAGTTTCCAGGAAATCCTCGAGATTTCTCTCCCTTGCATCCATCCTTTCTTTTCACCACACGGTTTGCTTTCTTCCTGTGACGTCGGATTTACTTCGTCTGGTTTCTTTATACTCTTCATGACATACATTATGTACTGAAAAGAACTGTGTATACATTCTTTCGGTCGAATAATATCGCTCAAATTACCTTTGGGCAGTGAACTATTGAATTTAATTTTGACAAGAGGGGATGTTTTCACGAAATATAATATTCGATCGATGAGAGATTTTCTATAAGTCAAATTACTATGAAAATTACAACAAATAAAAAGTCCGTCTTTTAGAAAATCGGATCTAGAATTAATTAGTTAAGAATTTTAAAATATATAGCGTAATAACTGAAAAAATGCTCGGACACGGGATGAATTGCTTAAAAAATAATGTAAAGATATAATAATAGGAAAATTTGAGAAATTGAGGCGCTGCAAGAAACTACTTTAGGCTTCAGATTGAAATTAAATCCACGACGAGGACTACTAGTATGTGAATGACAAAGGCATGCGAGAATTTTTCACTCTATAACTGATGTACTTGGTAACTCTAACAGGAGAAGGATTTACTTAGGAATCACGTATAGGGTTAAAATAATGATTATGGGTCAAATTGTCGCAATTTTTCTCATATCCCACGATAAATTACAGCATAACAATAGCTCTGATATTCTTTTTCCTGTAACAGTAATTTTATAAGGTTACTTTCAAATTAATACGCGTTACTCAAGAGACAAAGATGTGCATAACTGCACCAATAGTATTTTAATGTTGGTTTCATAACAGCTGGTAAAATGTTACCTATTTCCATTTATATCTACGCTCCTTACTATAGGCCCGGTATTATAATGTATACTCAAATCTGCCTTTAAACTAAAGTGGACTTTAAGCTAAAGTGGTGTTTAAGTGTAAGGAGTGTATTATAAAACATTTTAGAGTCCTATTTACTTAGACGCCACTTTAAATATTAGATGCTTTGACTGAGAATACTTTTCATACCCGTTGCCGTGAGTGCCGTAAGGTTTGTTAGAAAAATATCGCATCGTAATACGGTAATACCGCGAAGCCCGTTTATTTTTAAGATTTGATAGTTTTTAAAAAAACGTAAAATATATTTTTTGAACTGATATGCATAGTAAAAGAAGCTGTAATTTTACAACTGATGAGCAGTTGACCCTTTTAAATTTGGTAGAGGAAAATAAAAGCATTCAAGAGAATAAATAAACGATGCATTCACTTGAAAGCAGAAGGTATGTTTAGTTGGATTGCTCTTGCTGATATTTATGTTGATGAGAAAGTGTTTGTAGATGCCTGTCGTGTATATGATAGGATGAGACATGGAAATCTATTAGCACAAGATTTAATGCTTCAAGTAAGTACTTTGAGGTCTTGGAATAAACTTCGGGAAAAGTATTACTCAATCAAATTGGTAACGAAATGTTGCGATTAAACGCCAAAATTTAATGAGAACCGGGGGTGGTGCTATGAGTTTAAATATTAAAAGCCATGCTTACGAAAAATATCTTGGATTGATTGGTTTAAATGGACGCGGATTGCACACAAGTTATCCGATCGCGCGGAAGCGCCGCAATCAGAATCTCGCCCAGGTCACGGGCATTAGGCGCACCTTAGGATTACTTTGTAGGCATTTGTAATCATTTACATTGTAGTGTTCCTCATTGATTTGGATCAGGACTACTTCTGACTGATTCATTGGCTCTGACTTTTTCTCTGGGTGAACGGAATGTGGTAAGAGACAGTCTCTCGTCGACGCTTGCCCTGTGAAATGCATCTCTCTGCTGCAATGCTCATTGCGATCACCAAAATTGTATATATTGGTAAATAAAGAGGTACATTAACTCCAACCAACTCATCTTTACCTAAGTGGTGATTCTTAACATATGTGATTGAGACGTGAATCGAGGCCGATAGTGAGTGAGTTCAAGCGCGAACGTGCACGCGCCGCAGTGAAGCAGTCAAAGGAGAAGAAAACCGACAGTATTTTCACAATTAAGGTTTGCATTAAGACGCTCATCCATAACTTAATTACATTGTGTAGGAAATTTGACTGAGGAGCTGATACCTTGTGATATTATTTTCACGTGGGTACAGTCTATGCATCTAAAGACTTTGGAAATGAACCAATTCATAAAAAATTTCGTGAGCATCACTCAATTCTATGATTAAAGATGGTGTTTTCACGTGAAGGGATCTTAATCCCGTCATTGCAAGGGTAATATTTTTAATGACTCTACTGGAAGTCGCTTTGTGAACATCACTGCGATGAATGAATGAATATTTCTTAGTTGCTTATTAATACGGTTATCTAAAATCAATTTTTACTTTAATTCCTCTTCTTCATCCTCAACATCTTCAAAAAAACTCACTACCTCCATGTCATCCGTCAGTACATTCTGTAATAATTACCTTTGCACGTTAGCAAAATTTCATAAGTAAACATGTACGATTTAACTTATATTGAAGTTATGTTTTATTTCATTATGAAATATTTCCCTTTCTTCCATTTTAGCTCAACTTACGAATAATTTCAAGCATATCAAAATATTACTGCTTCGGTCAATGAGAACGCTCATAATTTTCACAACATTTGTCGTTCCTTACCGGTTCCGATTTGAACAGCATTTTTTACGTCCAACCGCAAACAATAAATTCAATCGTGCAATAATTATGACGTGGAATCTGATACACAAATAACTTAAAGAAAAGATAAGTTTAATTACATTCCACACCTAGTGGCTACGTGAACGTACATCCAGTCTTTCACCAATTAACCTCTGTCGAAGCACTTGGGTTTTTGTTGTGAAAAATGCAAGTCATGAATATGCAACTTATACTAAATAATTTATTTCACTGCCCAAGCGTAAGTACTTATCACATTTATAAAATATCTTATAACTTAAAAATAAACTTCATGACACCCAACGTGCATGTGATGATTTATGCAGAGGAAAAAAGCCAATGCAACGAGAAATATCTATGTGTACGAAACATACCACTTTATTTTAAATATTCAAATGAGTTTTTCCTAGAAATTCCACAGGAGTCCATTTTAAGTATACATTATAATACCGGGCCTTAATCGCTTATATATTCTTCTTGAACAGAATTTTAAATTAATATCTTTCGTTTCACTCTCTTTATTTACAGGTTATGTCCAGGAACTTTCAACTCTGAACTATACTGCATACCTTCCAAGGATTCATCCGGTATTGGAGAGAGATGAGATGGGAATATCGCCTCATGGCGAATCCTACTCCTCACTCCTCCTGCAGAGTCCAGCCTATGCCCCGCCACCTCCACTCCCACTTCCCCAGCACCACCACCATCATCCCCCGCATCATCCCCACCAACCCCCGTACACCACACCACCTCCTCACCTAGCCCTACCTCCACCACCACCACCAATGCCACCGCACTCGCAGACCCCGGAAAGCAACGAGGAGGCGTGGAGGAGATGGGCGGAACACCACCACAACCAGAGCACATCTCCTCATTACCAACATCCGGTGCCTCCTCATCACCTCCAACCGCCACAGGCAAGTCCCCATTTCCATCCGTTCGTCCACCCGCAACACCAACTCCATTTGGCCTCTCTCCAACACCACCACCATCATCATCATCCCAGCGCCGTCCATCAACAACCCCACCATGAAACTTCTCCTGTTCAACCTCCATCCCGTCCGAGATCTGCCACTCCGAGACCATCGACTCCGGCAACCCAGCAGCAGGAGGATCAACAGCAACCTCCTCAGCCTTCGCAGCAAGAGAACAGTACTCCAGCCCCTCCACCCACGCAGCCACCCGTCCCAACACCAAGGAAATCTTTGGCGATGTGTTTCACCAGCACCGGAGCAGCACTATCCCTACCTCCGAAGAAGAAGGACATTTACCGTCCTTACTCCTTGGACGGACCTTCCGAACCTCAACCGGAGAGACAAAGGCCTCACACGGATATCACGGCCGCCCACGCCATCCTGGATCTTAGCTCCTCTACGACGGCTGTGGGTACTGAGGCAGGAGGACTTCACGTTGGCCCTGTCCAAGTTCCATCAGATGAAACCCAGAGACACAGTGTTCCTCCAACTCAAGATTTACCATCGCCTTCACCTGTCCACTCCCAACCTTTGTCTATCCATATGGACCACGACAGATCGGAAAACAACCAACCTTCCATTCTTCCCAGCCCTAATTCTGCTTCCAACAACAGTGTCGGGCACCATACTTCCAACCCAATTCCTCCCCTATCTCCCCAAACATCTCAGGTGTTCAGATTAAACCAAGGCAAAACGGTGGCATACACTTACGAGGCGTTTTTCGTGAGTGACGGAAGGTCCAAAAGGAAGTCGGGCTCTCTAACATCGATTGGAACCGTCGTTGCTGCGCCCAGCAACGAAAGACCGCGGTACACCTGTCCTGAGTGTGGCAAGAACTACGCCACTTCCTCGAATCTGTCAAGGCATAAGCAAACCCACCGAAGTCTTGACTCGCAGTCGGCGAAGAAGTGCAGCACGTGCGGAAAGGCTTACGTGAGCATGCCTGCCCTAGCTATGCACGTTCTGACGCACAGCTTGAGTCACGTATGCGGAGTGTGCGGCAAGGCCTTTTCTCGTCCATGGCTTCTGCAGGGCCATCTGAGGTCTCACACGGGAGAAAAACCGTACGGCTGTGCGCACTGCGGAAAGGCATTTGCTGACAGATCGAACCTGAGGGCTCATATGCAGACCCATTCAGCCGCTAAGAACTTCCGTTGCTCCCGTTGTCACAAATCTTTCGCCCTGAAGTCGTATCTCAACAAACACTATGAGTCTGCGTGCTTCAAGGATGGCTCGGAGGGTGCTGGAGACAGCGGAGATAGCTGCGAGGGATCCGTTCAACATCAATTGGGTCCAGAGTCACCATTGGTTGGACAGACGCAGCAGCAGCAACACCAGCAGCAAACACAGGGACCCTCTCCACTTGAACAGCCTCAGCAACACCATGCGTCCCATCAACTGTGTCATCCATCACTTCAAGTTCCTGACGGCCCTATGAACGGCTCTACGGTCCTGCCTTCACCCCAATCTCTGCATTATTCTCCTCCTCCTCTTACCGCTGTTTACCCTGGCTGAGGGAATCTTTTTGCTTGAGAGAAACAGGTGAATGAACCTTTTTCCGGCAGCGTTGCGTCCTCTTTTTATACGTAAGAGATTGAAGTTTTCATAAATTCAATAAGGAT
Source organism: Ladona fulva (assembly GCA_000376725.2). NCBI lineage: Eukaryota > Metazoa > Arthropoda > Insecta > Odonata > Libellulidae > Ladona > Ladona fulva. Next base: position 56,024 of record KZ308601.1, read on the forward strand.
AAGAAACCCTTTGCATCGGAGATGCAAGGCTCGAAATGGTATCGCTTTATTGTGTAAAGGGTATGTTGTACATACAAGTGTTCAGTGATTTATTGTAATCGCTCGATTGCAATGTGTTTGTTTTCTGAATGTATGAATGGTAATCGGGCGGATTGGGGGTATGAAACCTTGTAAATTCTGAGTTCAGATTTTTAACATGAGAGACGATATTAAAACGATGCAAAATGCGTCCAAGGCATTTTCTAAGCACGTTTTTAGAGCGCTTTTTTGTAACTATGAAGGAGAGCATGAAGGATTTATTACATAACGCAAGTGCCCTATTTACTGCAGCTATATCTGCTCTTATAAAAAGCCTTCACACCACAGGATATTATTGCAAGACAGCCTATTCAACTATATTATAAACATCTGCATAACATTTTAGTACACTAAAAAGAGAATTTATTAATATAGAGGAAGATTTTACTAGTTGAAACGAGAGAGATTTTTATACAAAGACTTAAGCTTGTACCTTGTAAAGGCATATAGTTTCAATACATAGATTGAGTACTTTTTAACTGCTGCATTACAATAGAGGCAGTTAGCAATAAGTTTCAAAGCAAGGGTTTTTATACACTGTAGATAATTAAACTTAAGGCAATAAGAATGCACTTTGTACAACTTAAGTTCCATTCATGCCCGTCTTCGACCGGTGGACTTGTAAATTTAGAAAAGGTAGTATTTCAAGAAAAATGACCGCTAAGGTCGCGTGCATTTCATTAAAGCACAAAAAAGCAATTAAATCCAATTTTTGTGCGCACAAGCAAGTGAAACTAAACGAAAACTCTTACAAGCCAATAATACAGCGCTTGATGTGATCAAAAGAAACGAAACCTCTGAAGATAGAGGATACTACAATATTTTGAAGCCGGCATTTATAAAAAATAAAACGGTGATACTTTTCAATAAATTTTGAAAGAGAATATAATTTTTATATATTTATTGAAAACAAAAGCCTCCCCCAGCTTGTCGGGTGGAAATGAGTGTTCCTTCATTTTACTTTTTGCGAGTCCAGGGATATCGGAGACGGTGTGAATGGAGTAATAATAAACTAAATCCGTTACAAGTAGTTTTTAGATTCCATCTGGTTTGAACCTGTTTATATTTTCAAACATTTATCCGAGTCTTGTCCCCGCGGACGAGCAGGGTTTCAAACACAACGAATTCTGTGAATATATTTATAGTTTATAAGTTAACCGAATCTAGTGAGAGACCTAGTCATTAGTGAAATGCATTCAAGTGAAGCGCCTTTTGTTGCCATGGTGACGGATGGACGCCAGAGATGATGAAGCTGTGTAGGACACTGAATATATTCTGCAAACGCTTCCCATATCCTTGGCCGATAGCCATAATTATATTCAATAGAGCCGAAAACCGATAAACTCCGTTTGAGCCTATATTTACAAATGGCATGTCATGGTGACTTAAAAGGAGCATACGTTTTATTCACATATTATGGTTTACAATATATTGATGACTATTTTAAACATGTTAAACAGATTTTTAACGGTAATATTTATATTCTGATAGAGAAAGATTCATATGAATTCCTTTTGTTAGCTGAATTTTTAAAGTGTAAAATAAAATAGTTTACGAAATGATCTCGTGTTCACTTTTAGAGCGCGTGTCTTAACGACCCGTCATCTCTCCACTTCGATAAACATTCCATTGTGCACGAACTTTAAGAATAAGACAAATGAAGAGACTTTTTAACTCACGGAGAAGATTTGTGAAAATTTTAGGTGACGCCTTTAGCCGTTAATATGAATTTTTTTATGGAAAGTCAAGAATCTCATAGTTCATGCAATATTTTTGCAAATACGTGTACATTTTAAATATAGCCACGAAAAATTAGTATATATCTATATACAATTAAATTATATATAGATATTAAAGCTAGGGAGATAGTGCAATATTTTATCTGTACATAGATTATTATAATTATAATAATTTAAATGAGTTTCTTAAGGCCCATGCTGGTCCAGTGATGTCATTGAGGGGTAAATCCGTGGATTTCCTTTCACTTCGACAACGTAACATTTTGTTCCGGTTTGCGTCATCAATGTTTTGGAATAAAGCGTAACCCAACATTGTTATACATTTTCACGATTGAGCCAACCAATCTGAAAGCGGTCTTTCAAGAGCAAAATATTTACTGTTTTCAAAATAAACCATTTTTTAATATCTGGGAATAATGGCATAGTTTATCATATCCCATGCAAACGCCTCTTCGTTAAGTTTTCTCCTAAGCAGGGGGCACTAGGGTGCTCCTCTTCGCGAAATCCCGAGGGTCTTCAGCCAATCCACGATGCACTCAAACCTTCTGCAAATACCTTTCTCAAACACACAAAAGCATCGGAGACCCACTTCTCTATCCCTATTTTGGGCTCAGCTCGAGAATCGATCCCTATCCAACCATCTCTCAACCCTCTAAAACAGATTCCATCGGGATGCGTAACCCAATAGAGTTCTACGCTTTAGAGCGCGGAAGCTTCGGAAAAGAGAGAGTGATAGCGTAACATATGAGCGAGAAAATGAAGCGGAGATTATAGGTATTACATTCTCTAGGGGATCAATGCGTTCATTTATCTTCATTAACGCTACTTAAGCCTACTTATTTTGCTTCCCTTCGTTGAGATAAAAATTAATAGCATCCGAAAAGTAAATCTGTCAGCAGATGTGCAAGAAATCAGATTGGGCTACCTTTATGCAATCAGTAAAAGCGAAACGGAGTAACAGTCAGTCAAATTTAGGCAAACATTTATAGATATGATTAACAAATTAGATAAAGCTAAATTAAGCTCTTTTATCTTTCAATGGGTGCCTTGAAATCAGTTAATGGAATCTCTTTAGCTGCGAGATAAAAATACATAAAAATCAGTCCACTAAGTCGGAAGGGCTTTCAAAAGGAAGAAGGTTAAATCAAGAAGGGAATATGGCGGAAGATGATGGGAACCTTAAGAGAGGCGGGAGACAAGAGAGGGAGGATGAACGAAGTTCTTGCGAGAATAAAGAAAACTTCGATTGTTTTCCTTTCATCCGAAAACAGTCATAATAGCTCCTGAGGGACGGGACAAAGGCTGAAGAGATAGAGGGGAAGGATTCTGGAAGGGCAGAAGGCAACAACGGGGAAAGGGAAGGATTTTAGAGTGAAGAGAGATGTAGAGGCAGCATTTTTGGTGAGAAAAAGACAATTCATATCCAAAGAAATGTAGACAAAGGAAAAAGGAAGGAGAATTTTAATGATTCAGGATTTTAAATGAGAACTTTCTTAATTGGTAAAACAGATAACCGAGGCAAATATAATTGATAAATTGGGGTAGATGAGGATAAACCCGAGAGGAAAGTGGATGAAAGGAGAGAACTACTATATAGGCGTAAGCAACGCAAGATATCTCTTTGTAACAGAAGTGTGAGATACTACAGTGAAGTTTAGATAGCAATAAGTAAATAGAAATGTAACTAGAATGGATTTTCATTTCATCTTAACCGACTAGGAAGTGACATGAACAGAGTTTTGGATTGGTTCATTGTGTTTTGAATAATATAAAGCGAAAATAACACACCCAGGAGTTGGCAATTCATGCAATCAGTATTTTTTGTTCAAGGAGTAATTTTTCAGAAAATTGCTTTTAAAGTGACGTTATATCGTATCGTTTCACATTATCCGTGTCGCCGGACGTTTAATTAATGCTCAGCAAACTTTTAATTAGTGGATGGGGTTAGAAAAGCGATGATTTACTAAGGAGGGAAATTCAGGAGAGTGACGCATCTAGTAAAATGTAATATTCGACTATAAAGGTTGGGTAGGAGGAACCGTAGGGGAGGGGAAAATTAAGGGTGAGAGAGAAAGGAGATGCGTCAGCTGAGATGGTTTCCTGCCCCTACCATGGAACCCCCTCTGTTACTTACCCCTCTACCCTCTTTCCCCTGAAATCCTGTTTGTTTTTAATTTTGTGGAACCGACTGTTGCCATCCCACACCCTTTATCTTTGTCCCTCCCATAGCACTCCTCGCACACACCCTTCCCCATTTCACATTGCTTTCTTCCCTCATCTGTGCCTTAAAGCGCGTATTACTACCTTACTAGCTATCCCCTCCGTGTATGGAACGCTACTCGTTGCAATAACTCTTAGAGTCTGAAAGCCTCATACGGAGTAGGAGAAAAGTGACGCATTCAACTACCATCGTCCGTTTCAGCTTATTTCCCACTAAATTTTTTAATTGTAGCCTTCTTAAAAGAGAATGGACACGAAGAGGCGTTAAGTGAAGATGAAATTTATTTAAAAGTATTTTGTCTAAATTTATGCTTGCGAATAGTGGTGTGGACATTACTTTGATGTATCTTTTGACGTAATATTCATAAAATTACCAAGTGGCTCTTATTTACTTGAAACAATTACATAAATGGCGCAATGAAACGGAAGAGAATGTTAACTTGACGAAAAATGTCGATTTGGACCAGCTACGGATTGAGTGTGAAATCTAGTCAAATATGAGAGAGAATCCAAAGCGGCTCCAATGTACTTAAATGGATGCGAGTCATTGACAACATATGTTGTCGCGTGATTTTTTGTAGAACCTCCGCAGTCTTACCTCCGAAGTTCGAAAACCCCGAGCAATTAAACAGCGTGAGTGCTTGCGTGTACGAGGACATGTGGAATTATATCGTATTTAACCGCCTTACCTTATAGTTAATTTAATATTTACTTATCTCTTCGTTATGATTTGCTAAGCGTAAGCTATTCTAAGTAATTTGTAAAAGGCAAAGCATTTATACTCGTTCAACAAGAGTTTTTACAAAAGTGATATATAATTGTGGATATGTGTGTATGCGATTGTCTGTGTCATATGGTTCCTTGGCAAAGACGCAAATTCGCCCGGACATGTTTCGGGTGTCATTATTGGATTCTAAAGGCGATCCAGTTAATACTCGATTTTTGCAGCTAATTTAATTCAAATTTCTTCTCCCTTTTCGAATATATTTGACTGATTATAACCACCAGCATTTGACAAATAAATGAATCCTGTAAAATGCTTCTCTAGGACGTGTTCCTTTTCTTAAAAGTTGACCTAATAGAAGACGTAGGTTTTTTCACTATAATAAAACCATAGTATTAATGCTATTTAACTTTCCCCATTTTGTGAGATAAACCATAGCCTTACTTCAAAATAGTCAATGTTATAGCTACAAGTAGAAGGGCTATTTGTTGTCCCATTCGAGACCATCGAAGTCCTATTTCGTTTCCATTGAATGGATCCTCCAGCGATGCTGGTTTCATCTTAAAGCGTGTATGATTGCTATTCCATTTTCGCAATTAATGAGTGAGTGAATGACCTCAGGAGTTGGGTAGACCAGAGGTCTCATTATCAAGGAGATTGGAGACTCGAAATCACCGGAAACTGGGAGCCTGCATCGTGGGTGCGTTTGGTGATTTTAAGGGAAGGCTAATGAAGGGCGTCGCTACTTCCCCAACAGTCTCATCCCCAGTTCCTATCTTTGGAGATCTACTTTCTTCGAGGGATCAACTAACGGCTCTTTCACCAAAGGACTGTAGTTTTCCTCTGATGATCCCTTCTTCATTTTAGCAGTTCCGTTCGGATGTAAATGAAATCTCACTATCGTTCCGCAGCATCTTTTGCTTCTGCTCCGTTTTGACATTGAATTACAATTGGAAATCGAGTGAATCTGGATATCAAAGTGAAACAAAACCGAGGAAATATTTAAAAGATGCGTAGCTGTAGCCTCACCGTGTGCCTTCCAATTCTTTGCTCTTTGTTCAAGGAAGATGTGCATTATATTATGCAAGGTTAGAATGCATACATCGGTGAGAAGGTCGTAGATAAAACCGTTCGTTTTCTAGAAATCCCTTCTGGTAAATACAGACTGAAACAAATTCGTAATTATTTACATGAATCGGTTCTAGCCATGCATGCGTGTAAACAAAACGGGAGCTTCGGCTCTCTGTGTTTTTTACCACATAAGAAAATATACAATAGAAATTTGTATTAAATAAACAATATTTTATAGATGAAATTGAATTCTTGTTTTTTTGAGGAAATGTTCCATATTAGGGCGATATGAAGTGAAAAAGTGCGATTGGTTGTACATTGAGCTTTTTAGCTGGAGACTCTTGNCATATCAAAATATTACTGCTTCGGTCAATGAGAACGCTTATAATTTTCACAACATTTGTCGTTCCTTACCGGTTCCGACTTGAACAGCATTTTTTACGTCCAACCGCAAACAAAATATTAAATAATCGTGCAATAATTATAACGTGGAGTCTGATACACAAATAACTTAAAGAAAAGATAAGCTCAATTACATTCCACACAGTGGCTACGTAAACGTACATGCAGTCTTTCGTTAATTCACCTCTGTCGAAATACTTGTGTCTTTGTTGTGATTTAATGCATGTCATTAATATGCGGCTTTATACTAAATAACTTATTTCACTGCCAAAGCGTAAGTACTCACATTTATAAAATATCTTATAACTTAAAAATAAACTTCATGACACCCAACGTGCATGTGATGATTTATGCAGAGGAAAAAAGCCAATGCAACGAGAAATATCTATGTGTACGAAACATACCACTTTATTTTAAATATTCAAATGAGTTTTTCCTAGAAATTCCACAGGAGTCCATTTTAAGTATACATTATAATACCGGGCCTTAATCGCTTATATATTCTTCTTGAACAGAATTTTAAATTAATATCTTTCGTTTCACTCTCTTTATTTACAGGTTATGTCCAGGAACTTTCAACTCTGAACTATACTGCATACCTTCCAAGGATTCATCCGGTATTGGAGAGAGATGAGATGGGAATATCGCCTCATGGCGAATCCTACTCCTCACTCCTCCTGCAGAGTCCAGCCTATGCCCCGCCACCTCCACTCCCACTTCCCCAGCACCACCACCATCATCCCCCGCATCATCCCCACCAACCCCCGTACACCACACCACCTCCTCACCTAGCCCTACCTCCACCACCACCACCAATGCCACCGCACTCGCAGACCCCGGAAAGCAACGAGGAGGCGTGGAGGAGATGGGCGGAACACCACCACAACCAGAGCACATCTCCTCATTACCAACATCCGGTGCCTCCTCATCACCTCCAACCGCCACAGGCAAGTCCCCATTTCCATCCGTTCGTCCACCCGCAACACCAACTCCATTTGGCCTCTCTCCAACACCACCACCATCATCATCATCCCAGCGCCGTCCATCAACAACCCCACCATGAAACTTCTCCTGTTCAACCTCCATCCCGTCCGAGATCTGCCACTCCGAGACCATCGACTCCGGCAACCCAGCAGCAGGAGGATCAACAGCAACCTCCTCAGCCTTCGCAGCAAGAGAACAGTACTCCAGCCCCTCCACCCACGCAGCCACCCGTCCCAACACCAAGGAAATCTTTGGCGATGTGTTTCACCAGCACCGGAGCAGCACTATCCCTACCTCCGAAGAAGAAGGACATTTACCGTCCTTACTCCTTGGACGGACCTTCCGAACCTCAACCGGAGAGACAAAGGCCTCACACGGATATCACGGCCGCCCACGCCATCCTGGATCTTAGCTCCTCTACGACGGCTGTGGGTACTGAGGCAGGAGGACTTCACGTTGGCCCTGTCCAAGTTCCATCAGATGAAACCCAGAGACACAGTGTTCCTCCAACTCAAGATTTACCATCGCCTTCACCTGTCCACTCCCAACCTTTGTCTATCCATATGGACCACGACAGATCGGAAAACAACCAACCTTCCATTCTTCCCAGCCCTAATTCTGCTTCCAACAACAGTGTCGGGCACCACACTTCCAACCCAATTCCTCCCCTATCTCCCCAAACATCTCAGGTGTTCAGATTAAACCAAGGCAAAACGGTGGCATACACTTACGAGGCGTTTTTCGTGAGTGACGGAAGGTCCAAAAGGAAGTCGGGCTCTCTAACATCGATTGGAACCGTCGTTGCTGCGCCCAGCAACGAAAGACCGCGGTACACCTGTCCTGAGTGTGGCAAGAACTACGCCACTTCCTCGAATCTGTCAAGGCATAAGCAAACCCACCGAAGTCTTGACTCGCAGTCGGCGAAGAAGTGCAGCACGTGCGGAAAGGCTTACGTGAGCATGCCTGCCCTAGCTATGCACGTTCTGACGCACAGCTTGAGTCACGTATGCGGAGTGTGCGGCAAGGCCTTTTCTCGTCCATGGCTTCTGCAGGGCCATCTGAGGTCTCACACGGGAGAAAAACCGTACGGCTGTGCGCACTGCGGAAAGGCATTTGCTGACAGATCGAACCTGAGGGCTCATATGCAGACCCATTCAGCCGCTAAGAACTTCCGTTGCTCCCGTTGTCACAAATCTTTCGCCCTGAAGTCGTATCTCAACAAACACTATGAGTCTGCGTGCTTCAAGGATGGCTCGGAGGGTGCTGGAGACAGCGGAGATAGCTGCGAGGGATCCGTTCAACATCAATTGGGTCCAGAGTCACCATTGGTTGGACAGACGCAGCAGCAGCAACACCAGCAGCAAACACAGGGACCCTCTCCACTTGAACAGCCTCAGCAACACCATGCGTCCCATCAACTGTGTCATCCATCACTTCAAGTTCCTGACGGCCCTATGAACGGCTCTACGGTCCTGCCTTCACCCCAATCTCTGCATTATTCTCCTCCTCCTCTTACCGCTGTTTACCCTGGCTGAGGGAATCTTTTTGCTTGAGAGAAACAGGTGAATGAACCTTTTTCCGGCAGCGTTGCGTCCTCTTTTTATACGTAAGAGATTGAAGTTTTCATAAATTCAATAAGGATAAGAAACCCTTTGCATCGGAGATGCAAGGCTCGAAATGGTATCGCTTTATTGTGTAAAGGGTATGTTGTACATACAAGTGTTCAGTGATTTATTGTAATCGCTCGATTGCAATGTGTTTGTTTTCTGAATGTATGAATGGTAATCGGGCGGATTGGGGGTATGAAACCTTGTAAATTCTGAGTTCAGATTTTTAACATGAGAGACGATATTAAAACGATGCAAAATGCGTCCAAGGCATTTTCTAAGCACGTTTTTAGAGCGCTTTTTTGTAACTATGAAGGAGAGCATGAAGGATTTATTACATAACGCAAGTGCCCTATTTACTGCAGCTATATCTGCTCTTATAAAAAGCCTTCACACCACAGGATATTATTGCAAGACAGCCTATTCAACTATATTATAAACATCTGCATAACATTTTAGTACACTAAAAAGAGAATTTATTAATATAGAGGAAGATTTTACTAGTTGAAACGAGAGAGATTTTTATACAAAGACTTAAGCTTGTACCTTGTAAAGGCATATAGTTTCAATACATAGATTGAGTACTTTTTAACTGCTGCATTACAATAGAGGCAGTTAGCAATAAGTTTCAAAGCAAGGGTTTTTATACACTGTAGATAATTAAACTTAAGGCAATAAGAATGCACTTTGTACAACTTAAGTTCCATTCATGCCCGTCTTCGACCGGTGGACTTGTAAATTTAGAAAAGGTAGTATTTCAAGAAAAATGACCGCTAAGGTCGCGTGCATTTCATTAAAGCACAAAAAAGCAATTAAATCCAATTTTTGTGCGCACAAGCAAGTGAAACTAAACGAAAACTCTTACAAGCCAATAATACAGCGCTTGATGTGATCAAAAGAAACGAAACCTCTGAAGATAGAGGATACTACAATATTTTGAAGCCGGCATTTATAAAAAATAAAACGGTGATACTTTTCAATAAATTTTGAAAGAGAATATAATTTTTATATATTTATTGAAAACAAAAGCCTCCCCCAGCTTGTCGGGTGGAAATGAGTGTTCCTTCATTTTACTTTTTGCGAGTCCAGGGATATCGGAGACGGTGTGAATGGAGTAATAATAAACTAAATCCGTTACAAGTAGTTTTTAGATTCCATCTGGTTTGAACCTGTTTATATTTTCAAACATTTATCCGAGTCTTGTCCCCGCGGACGAGCAGGGTTTCAAACACAACGAATTCTGTGAATATATTTATAGTTTATAAGTTAACCGAATCTAGTGAGAGACCTAGTCATTAGTGAAATGCATTCAAGTGAAGCGCCTTTTGTTGCCATGGTGACGGATGGACGCCAGAGATGATGAAGCTGTGTAGGACACTGAATATATTCTGCAAACGCTTCCCATATCCTTGGCCGATAGCCATAATTATATTCAATAGAGCCGAAAACCGATAAACTCCGTTTGAGCCTATATTTACAAATGGCATGTCATGGTGACTTAAAAGGAGCATACGTTTTATTCACATATTATGGTTTACAATATATTGATGACTATTTTAAACATGTTAAACAGATTTTTAACGGTAATATTTATATTCTGATAGAGAAAGATTCATATGAATTCCTTTTGTTAGCTGAATTTTTAAAGTGTAAAATAAAATAGTTTACGAAATGATCTCGTGTTCACTTTTAGAGCGCGTGTCTTAACGACCCGTCATCTCTCCACTTCGATAAACATTCCATTGTGCACGAACTTTAAGAATAAGACAAATGAAGAGACTTTTTAACTCACGGAGAAGATTTGTGAAAATTTTAGGTGACGCCTTTAGCCGTTAATATGAATTTTTTTATGGAAAGTCAAGAATCTCATAGTTCATGCAATATTTTTGCAAATACGTGTACATTTTAAATATAGCCACGAAAAATTAGTATATATCTATATACAATTAAATTATATATAGATATTAAAGCTAGGGAGATAGTGCAATATTTTATCTGTACATAGATTATTATAATTATAATAATTTAAATGAGTTTCTTAAGGCCCATGCTGGTCCAGTGATGTCATTGAGGGGTAAATCCGTGGATTTCCTTTCACTTCGACAACGTAACATTTTGTTCCGGTTTGCGTCATCAATGTTTTGGAATAAAGCGTAACCCAACATTGTTATACATTTTCACGATTGAGCCAACCAATCTGAAAGCGGTCTTTCAAGAGCAAAATATTTACTGTTTTCAAAATAAACCATTTTTTAATATCTGGGAATAATGGCATAGTTTATCATATCCCATGCAAACGCCTCTTCGTTAAGTTTTCTCCTAAGCAGGGGGCACTAGGGTGCTCCTCTTCGCGAAATCCCGAGGGTCTTCAGCCAATCCACGATGCACTCAAACCTTCTGCAAATACCTTTCTCAAACACACAAAAGCATCGGAGACCCACTTCTCTATCCCTATTTTGGGCTCAGCTCGAGAATCGATCCCTATCCAACCATCTCTCAACCCTCTAAAACAGATTCCATCGGGATGCGTAACCCAATAGAGTTCTACGCTTTAGAGCGCGGAAGCTTCGGAAAAGAGAGAGTGATAGCGTAACATATGAGCGAGAAAATGAAGCGGAGATTATAGGTATTACATTCTCTAGGGGATCAATGCGTTCATTTATCTTCATTAACGCTACTTAAGCCTACTTATTTTGCTTCCCTTCGTTGAGATAAAAATTAATAGCATCCGAAAAGTAAATCTGTCAGCAGATGTGCAAGAAATCAGATTGGGCTACCTTTATGCAATCAGTAAAAGCGAAACGGAGTAACAGTCAGTCAAATTTAGGCAAACATTTATAGATATGATTAACAAATTAGATAAAGCTAAATCAAGCTCTTTTATCTTTCAATGGGTGTCTTGAAATCAGTTAATGGAATCTCTTTAGCTGCGAGATAAAAATACATAAAAATCAGTCCACTAAGTCGGAAGGGCTTTCAAAAGGAAGAAGGTTAAATCAAGAAGGGAATATGGCGGAAGATGATGGGAACCTTAAGAGAGGCGGGAGACAAGAGAGGGAGGATGAACGAAGTTCTTGCGAGAATAAAGAAAACTTCGATTGTTTTCCTTTCATCCGAAAACAGTCATAATAGCTCCTGAGGGACGGGACAAAGGCTGAAGAGATAGAGGGGAAGGATTCTGGAAGGGCAGAAGGCAACAACGGGGAAAGGGAAGGATTTTAGAGTGAAGAGAGATGTAGAGGCAGCATTTTTGGTGAGAAAAAGNAAAAAAAAACAAAAATTGTGGAAGAGGTTTAAACATGACATTTGAGTACACGGAGGCTTGTGAGTCCAAGTAGATGCTTGGTTTGCCTTTGCCTTCCCGAAAAATGACGAGTAAAGAGGATTTTTTCGGATTGTAAATTTGTGAGCGCAAATGTGTGAGTGTCTGTAAAAAGATGATTACTTTTATGGAATAAAAGGAACGTATTTGGATGATTGTGTGTAAATATGTACATAAATACATATATTTAAATCAACAATATAGATTCGAGTGTTTATGCAGGATTTGTCCGTGAAGGACACCATGCACTGATTATTTAATACATTCCACTGGCAATAACTGGGCAATCTGAGGCTTCTTGGATAAGGGGTCAGGGAAGCCTGAGTCCTTTAGGCCGCAGGAACCTATTGCAATAATTGAGAAAATTTAGCAATAACTACTGTGTGATCTACCCGAAGGAGCATGACGAACCCAGGAAAATGCCGGGTATTCCAAAGCAATAAAACCGTAGTATGGGCAATCCAGGGAGAAGGTCAAATAGCCCTAAATATTCTCCCTGAATAACTGCCCAGAACTTAGAGCAATAGTTATATAAATTTCATGATAAGTATTAGGGCGATGGTGAGGAGGAGTATGAGAAGTCTTATCAAGTATGCAGTATAACATGATAAGCTTCATTCACATACATTGTAGATACAGAGTCATTATGTAGATCTAGTCTTCAATTAGTCTTAGCACCCCAAGTCCACAGGTAGCTACATAAAATTCAAATGCAATAAGGCATTTCTTTGAAGGTCTTAGTTTGCCATAAGTATCAGAAGCCGAGTTTATGACTAGAAATATTCATCTTGCAAAAGCAATATTTTGAATAAGGTCACAAGAAAAATAACAAAAATATGCTGTTCCGAGACGAAAATAGCAATTTTAATGAGACCAGTAATTCATTGTCGTTCTATCTATTTATTATTTATTCGATCGATTGTTTGATTGTTTTTTAAATTGTATTGTTGTGTCTTTGTAATGTTATTCTTAAATTATGCTGATTTTAATACGATGAAAACGTTCTTCTTTTTACTGTCTTGTTTCTCGTGTTTTTGAAGTCATTTTCTGGAGTAATGTCAAAGAATATGAGGGTTGGTGAAAATCAACTCAACTGTTACTTTCCAAGAGCAGTTTGTTAATTTTGTGTGTAAGACAAGCAATTACATTTTTGTGAAAGCAAATGCTAGTCAAATGTGTATGTTTCTACTGTTGTGTTATTTTACAATTCGACTGTGTCACCTTTTCCACGTGTTTGCAGTGAGAGCAATATTTGGTGGAGAAGTCAGATTTTGTTACAATAACTGAAAAATGACTATCTTTTGCCGGAAAGCCTAATTTCCGTGTGTGATTGAGATTGTACATCAGCGGCTTCTCTAAAAAAATAACTTTGCTCAAATGTACATTCGGCACTCCGGTAACACCACTATTTCCATTCATGTAATCCTATTCTCTGTCTTGCAAAATATATACTATCATGTGACCAGCATGCCGTAAATGCAAGAACTCAACATAGTAAGTTTTGTATTTATATTTTCATAATAAATAGTGTAGAAAAATATCTGTTGTCTTTTTATTCTTTATGCCTCTTATACAGAACCCTAAACTCCTCATCTTGGACATCAGTTCTTCAAATAAGACTAAAATAATGTTCAGTGGCATTAACGTACCTACTCTGATTCTATGTCAATGATGACTTAACAACCAACCATTTTTGAAGGTGTTGATTTTGACTCACTTATGATTAACTAAGCCTACTATTAGATGCATTAACAACTCCACAGTTGCTGGCGATGTTTTGTGGAAATACATCATGAAGAGAATGATAATAGTTGTATTTTTTCAAAAAGTACAACTATTCTCATTCTCTTTACGAATTAACAACTGTTTATCTTATAAAATATTAATATAATTCACTGAAATATATCATTCATTTACTACACATATGGAGATTAATCACTCTCAGAAAAAAATTCGCAGTTTTTCATGCTTAAAAAGAAAATATTATCAACTATAGTTTTTTGTGATCAACTATAAAATTTTACTGATGGAACAATGTAATTCGATGCAGTTATTCGGCAAGATGAAGATAAATCATTTTGGACCGAAAAGAAATTATTAATAATTCCTAATAGTACGCCCTATTCTAAAGGTTTGAAAAGCGGCCATAAATACTTCAAGTTGAATGTAACTAAAAGATAAAGCATGTTTCTGAATTATATGCAACATTTGGCTTTGACAATCTCAACAGCAAACTGAAAATGTATACTAATTATCGGTCTTAATTATATCCATGATTAAAGAGGCCATTAATAAGTGCATTGGGTACGAAAAACAACATGTCCGATATAATAACAGAGAGTGGTAGCCTTGGGAAAGAAAAACAAGCAAGAATTGAATATGCCCTGCGTCAAAAATGCAGGGCCAATAAGCAATCGGTTTCATTAAGGCTCCCTCAGATTCCCGACGGGTGTGTATGGGAGGGCATTGGTGCAAAACCGTGACTCACGTAATCGGGAAAACGAACCAGAGCGGCAGCTGAAACGATTGCCGCATAGGATCATTAATAAATTAATTGGTTCCATCCGAAATAACGAAGGCCTCTCGAGTGTGCCTCCAGCCTTATCCTTCATCCAACCATTGGCTATACATTTTACCACATAAGAAAATATACAATAGAAATTTGTATTAAATAAACAATATTTTATAGATGAAATTGAATTCTTGTTTTTTTGAGGAAATGTTCCATATTAGGGCGATATGAAGTGAAAAAGTGCGATTGGTTGTACATTGAGCTTTTTAGCTGGAGACTCTTGTTGAATAATGTTACTTGTAATTGCAAAAAAAAACAAAAATTGTGGAAGAGGTTTAAACATGACATTTGAGTACACGGAGGCTTGTGAGTCCAAGTAGATGCTTGGTTTGCCTTTGCCTTCCCGAAAAATGACGAGTAAAGAGGATTTTTTCGGATTGTAAATTTGTGAGCGCAAATGTGTGAGTGTCTGTAAAAAGATGATTACTTTTATGGAATAAAAGGAACGTATTTGGGTGAATGTGTGTAAATATATACATAAATACATATATTTAAATCAACAATATAGATTCGAGTGTTTATGCAGGATTTGTCCGTGAAGGACACCATGCACTGATTATTTAATACATTCCACTGGCAATAACTGGGCAATCTGAGGCTTCTTGGATAAGGGGTCAGGGAAGCCTGAGTCCTTTAGGCCGCAGGAACCTATTGCAATAATTGAGAAAATTTAGCAATAACTACTGTGTGATCTACCCGAAGGAGCATGACGAACCCAGGAAAATGCCGGGTATTCCAAAGCAATAAAACCGTAGTATGGGCAATCCAGGGAGAAGGTCAAATAGCCCTAAATATTCTCCCTGAATAACTGCCCAGAACTTAGAGCAATAGTTATATAAATTTCATGATAAGTATTAGGGCGATGGTGAGGAGGAGTATGAGAAGTCTTATCAAGTATGCAGTATAACATGATAAGCTTCATTCACATACATTGTAGATACAGAGTCATTATGTAGATCTAGTCTTCAATTAGTCTTAGCACCCCAAGTCCACAGGTAGCTACATAAAATTCAAATGCAATAAGGCATTTCTTTGAAGGTCTTAGTTTGCCATAAGTATCAGAAGCCGAGTTTATGACTAGAAATATTCATCTTGCAAAAGCAATATTTTGAATAAGGTCACAAGAAAAATAACAAAAATATGCTGTTCCGAGACGAAAATAGCAATTTTAATGAGACCAGTAATTCATTGTCGTTCTATCTATTTATTATTTATTCGATCGATTGTTTGATTGTTTTTTAAATTGTATTGTTGTGTCTTTGTAATGTTATTCTTAAATTATGCTGATTTTAATACGATGAAAACATTCTTCTTTTTACTGTCTTGTTTCTCGTGTTTTTGAAGTCATTTTCTGGAGTAATGTCAAAGAATATGAGGGTTGGTGAAAATCAACTCAACTGTTACTTTCCAAGAGCAGTTTGTTAATTTTGTGTGTAAGACAAGCAATTACATTTTTGTGAAAGCAAATGCTAGTCAAATGTGTATGTTTCTACTGTTGTGTTATTTTACAATTCGACTGTGTCACCTTTTCCACGTGTTTGCAGTGAGAGCAATATTTGGTGGAGAAGTCAGATTTTGTTACAATAACTGAAAAATGACTATCTTTTGCCGGAAAGCCTAATTTCCGTGTGTGATTGAGATTGTACATCAGCGGCTTCTCTAAAAAAATAACTTTGCTCAAATGTACATTCGGCACTCCGGTAACACCACTATTTCCATTCATGTAATCCTATTCTCTGTCTTGCAAAATATATACTATCATGTGACCAGCATGCCGTAAATGCAAGAACTCAACATAGTAAGTTTTGTATTTATATTTTCATAATAAATAGTGTAGAAAAATATCTGTTGTCTTTTTATTCTTTATGCCTCTTATACAGAACCCTAAACTCCTCATCTTGGACATCAGTTCTTCAAATAAGACTAAAATAATGTTCAGTGGCATTAACGTACCTACTCTGATTCTATGTCAATGATGACTTAATAACCAACCATTTTTGAAGGTGTTGATTTTGACTCACTTATGATTAACTAAGCCTACTATTAGATGCATTAACAACTCCACAGTTGCTGGCGATGTTTTGTGGAAATACATCATGAAGAGAATGATAATAGTTGTATTTTTTCAAAAAGTACAACTATTCTCATTCTCTTTACGAATTAACAACTGTTTATCTTATAAAATATTAATATAATTCACTGAAATATATCATTCATTTACTACACATATGGAGATTAATCACTCTCAGAAAAAAATTCGCAGTTTTTCATGCTTAAAAAGAAAATATTATCAACTATAGTTTTTTGTGATCAACTATAAAATTTTACTGATGGAACAATGTAATTCGATGCAGTTATTCGGCAAGATGAAGATAAATCATTTTGGACCGAAAAGAAATTATTAATAATTCCTAATAGTACGCCCTATTCTAAAGGTTTGAAAAGCGGCCATAAATACTTCAAGTTGAATGTAACTAAAAGATAAAGCATGTTTCTGAATTATATGCAACATTTGGCTTTGACAATCTCAACAGCAAACTGAAAATGTATACTAATTATCGGTCTTAATTATATCCATGATTAAAGAGGCCATTAATAAGTGCATTGGGTACGAAAAACAACATGTCCGATATAATAACAGAGAGTGGTAGCCTTGGGAAAGAAAAACAAGCAAGAATTGAATATGCCCTGCGTCAAAAATGCAGGGCCAATAAGCAATCGGTTTCATTAAGGCTCCCTCAGATTCCCGACGGGTGTGTATGGGAGGGCATTGGTGCAAAACCGTGACTCACGTAATCGGGAAAACGAACCAAAGCGGCAGCTGAAACGATTGCCGCATAGGATCATTAATAAATTAATTGGTTCCATCCGAAATAACGAAGGCCTCCCGAGTGTGCCTCCAGCCTTATCCTTCATCCAACCATTGGCTATACAGTCTATATCCCATTCATTATCCATCAGCTCCTCGCACATCTATTGTGGTGAAGACCACCTGTCGAAGCCGAAGCTGGATTTTTAATGCCAGAAGGAAGCAATCATGAAATCCGTTGTGACCGAATTCGAACTTTTGAAATAATCAGCTCGCTTGACATGGACAAAGCGAAATTAAATTTACGTTACGTAAATTCTATAGGCGTGTTTCTCATACATATCTAATAGAAGTATCCTTTAATTAAGTTTGCTTGTAAACAAATCAATGGAAAATAACTTTTTGCTGTCACTGATAATAATTATCACTATTTTCCTGAATTATTTAAAAGTTGGAGGGGATATTTGTACAACTGTCTCGTTCCCGGGAGCTCCCTGACTGAATTAATTCTTTCTGGGAATTCGTTGTTTGCGAAGATACAGTTTCGTTTATTTATTCCTAATTATCCAAATTGATATTTTACATAATTAGATATGTCAGGCTCCCATAAGCCCGCGTCGTAAATTACGCCTAACGAGCACCGGAATCAACTGTCGAATTTGAATAAGCAGCGAACCCTAAAACCCTTACCCAGTTATATAGCTGGAGCGAAGTGGACGTAAGGCATTACTAAATAAAACAAGCCCCCTTCCATCTCTTTTCCCCATTTCCCCTACTTCATCCCATGCAGTTTACACCGCTGATTCCACTCTTTTCAATTCCATCCTATCCCTATGCAGTCGATTGGGTCCCCCCCCCCCTTCCTCTGCTTCTCCCGTGGGATGCGATAGGAAAAGGGATGGGGCAGAAAGAATTGCAGGAGAGGGTTGAGATGGAATGGGGGATGGAGGGGAGAGGAGGTGGGGGTGCGAGAGAAAGAAACTCACAAAGGGATGGAGAAGCAGATAAGGAGAGAAACGGGACGAATGAAAAAGGGTTGGGGAATCGTTACGATTGAAGGGATGGGGGTTGGCAGAGTGGGGAAGAAAGGGAGGGGTGGACGAAGGATATAACGAGATTTTTGGGATTGGTAAGAGAGCGAGTTGCACGCTTTGACCAGGAAGTAGCCATCGAAACCGAGAATAGGAAAGAGATGGAAAGAGAGAAAGGGAAAGAGGGATGAGGAAGGTTCGAAAGCAATGAGAAAAATGCTTTACAGATACTCGAATACACTCCTTTTTTAATCTCGAAAAACGGTACGTAATCAACTTCCACTTGCCTGAAAATGGGTTTGTATTTTTACGAAACTTTTTTCTTCATTCGTTGCTGATATAAAGAGATTTTCGTGTGATTTCCTGGAAATAATGGGTATTGCCGCATCTCGAAATATATATCTCTTTTTGGAGAGCTTTCGGTTCATCTTTTCACGCACTCCTTTCTACTTTAGCCGATCGTATTCAAAGTCGGATGGGTCGTGGTCGGGTTTTGACCGGTTTAGCTAGGTTCTGAACGATTATGTTCGTTCCACCATATATTCAAACATGGATGTATTTCAAAAGTGGGATCTATGAAATATCTTATCGTTTTGGGTTGTTACTGGCGTTTTAAAAGTAAGGGAAGTTCTATGATGTTTCCACAAAAGGAATAGTCATCATCATTTTTCAAATAAGGATTCTTATTCAAATTTATATTCTTATTCAAAAACAACGAGTGATCATTTAAGACTAGAGTCATATTCCATGAAAGAATCTCGTTTCCCTTACCTAAGAAGGAAAATGTCTACATTTTTCAGTCATATAGTTGGAAATTTATAAGTTAATAACGCATTACCCTAAAATAATTGGTAAAATATTTCTATCTACTCGAAGAGATTAACATAGAATATACAAAAGTCAGTGAATAAATTATAAATCTAGGATAAACTCGACGGAACGGCGATTTACTTTGTAGTATTCCATAACGAAATGGTGAAAAAAATATGTCGACGCATCAGCGTCATTTTCAAGTGTGAAGAGCAAGAAAAGCAGAGCCAACCATGAAACCAAGGTTCCTTGGTTGCTCTGGTTCCTTGGTCGACACATGTCGTCTCCCTAAAGACTTTCTCTTTTCTGTTCTTCTGTAATATTTTGAAAAGGTACTTTGAATAAAATAATACCAGTTTCTTTTTGAAAAGTGGTCATATTTCATTCACCATTTCGTTTTAAATGTAGGGAAAATGCATTGAAAAATCATAAAGATTTTTATTCAATCGTTTTAACTTGTTTTTCCAACGTAAATTTTTCTGTTCCTGTATATCAGCTGAAGTTGGATACCCAGAAAGAAAACAACCTTGAAGTGAGATATGTTTTCACTATTAATATCGTATAAATTTGCTATATGTAACTGATTTGAATCTGAGGAGTGTTTGAAGTTTTTGAAGTTTCAAGTGAAGTTCATTTGAAGTTTCAATACAGAAAAGTTTAATCTCCATAACTCCATACATCTCGCTCGAAGAAGCTCTCTTGGTATTTTAATTCTCTCGTTTCTCTCAATTTACACGGTAAATCTTTTATATAAGTGCTTGAATTCCTTACCTTCTGCTGACTTCCTTAATAATGTTATTCACTACTCCCTCCAACCTAATTTTTTATAATTAATACCTGTTGTCAAGCAAAACTAATAAAAATTTCTTGAAAATTTCATGCGTATCTAGGAATAAGGATAATAAATCGATGAAGTTAATTGATAGTCATTTTCGCTGGGCAATTCAACAAAATATATTAAATGGTATATTTCTGTCCATTTTTCAATCCGAAGGCTGGTTTGAACCTCATCCCTTCGCCATAAGCAACGAAAAGCCGTGGAGAGAGGGCTGAGGCGACTAGGCAGAATGAAGAGTGAGGTAGTTCGCTAAGCCGGACAAGTTCGCATAAAAGAAATACAGTTACTCTAAAAGTAACACTTTTCATAGTATTCAAAAAGGAGAGACCTTAATCAGTGTCATTATTCAGCATTACTCATACCTCAGTAGATTTCATATTATCACAGCCATGAACAATGATTACGTAAAAGATAATAAAATATACATTTTTCTCTACTCTTTACATATATGAAAATGAAAAATATTCCATTCATCAGGATATGGTAGCATGATCATGATACATTTACGAAATATTAAATATTGAATTTATTTTTAAATTACTATCAATTCTTAGACCTTTTTAGGATTTTTGTTTTGAATTTACTGATGCTTCTTGATCAGGTAATAAATTAATATGAACAACNAATTTCTATGAAAAAAATAATATAGGTTATTATTCATTAAATTTTTTCTTAAAGTATTGCAACTATAATAAAATGCAAAGTCTTTGAACCATATCTAGACATTGATACAGCCTGCCAACAACAAGAATTCACATAAGATTTACTATGGGAAGAAAAGCAAATTTTTTATCTTAAATTTTACTTACCTCTGAGCCATACATTATTGTTTTTTTTTCACCAAATACATTAATTTTATTAATTTCATGAGTATCTTTCACGATTAAAATTATTTTCACAATACTAAGAGTACTAAGAATGGAATATTGTTTTGGCTAGAAAAAGTTTTCATAAATTTTACCCTGAAAATTTCTATCCACTCGTGTTCGGAAGTGAAGATATTTTAAGAACAGGTTTATGAGCATCACCAAAGTGATTCACCAATTTAATACAATTTTCTTCTATAAGTCTATTGTGCACATGTATTAGTGTTTTTAAACTTTAAAGCAGAATTTTTACTGCTGAAGAAAATGCTAAGTAAAATTAAGAATCTATAACCTATAATTTGAGAATAATAAAAACCAATATTATAAATAAGTGAATATTATAATTTTCATGGAAGACTAACCAGTATGACGTTTTGAAATTATGAAATTTAGGAAAATCAATCCAAGATTCCCTACGTTTGTATTTCTTCTCGTACTCTTAATACATAAAAAAATATATGGATCTTCCAATAATTCGCCTTTACGAGCATCTGTATCGATATTGATATCTTAAAATCCAGTTTCTTTTTGTAAAGTCTCAAACGAAAAAAAGAGGAAATCACTACTGAAATTGCTTTTGGTTTTCTGCTAATAGAGTTTTCAATACATAGAAAGTAAGAAAGAAAGCAGAGAAGCATGAGTTTTTAATTTTAATGAGCTTTTCTTATCTGACGGCAGAGTATAATCATACATATCATTCATCTATATTCGATGCTAGCGAAGAAGAAGATTTTAAAGCTCTTCTTTTTTTTCAGTGTCTAGTACAGTGCCACCTTTTAATTAGTTATGTTATTAGTTATGATATGTTTATTAGTGACGTCAGTTTCTTTTTCCAGCAACTTTTCCATGGTCCATCGCCTGTCCTCAAGCAACGAATGACATTTTTTGCAAAAAAAACAATGCCAATTGATGAAGAAGGATGTTAAAAAGATACGTTTAATACTGTTTAAAACTCGAAATCCTGACTAATTTAATATAATTGTTTACGAAAGATTCTAATGATCACTTTTCCTGTTGCAAAGAATTTCTTCTGCCGAAAATGAATACCGGAATAAACCCTAATAAAGTTCAAATCGATTCAAACTCGTTCCTTGAAAAGGGTATCTAATAAATAACTCATTTAAATACGAGGAATAAATATTTCTGATAATCAGAGTTACCGAAGTCTGGACTTACAGGCTTGCAAGAAATATTGTTTAGTTCTGAAATGGGCAAACTTTTAAAGTAACCAAAGCCTTTCGTTAATTTCACTGAGACCCTTTACCGATCGATATCTAATTTTCTGATCCCGGTTGGCCAAAAAATGCCCACCAGGTTACGCTACGGTTTAATTTAACTTTTCGAGGGCTTGACTCAACAATCGTCTAACCCGAAAGTCACGTCTGAATTTCGTCCGCGGGAGGGAATCCATATCGCTCGCCTTTCGTTTTTAGCCCGCACTAATAAATCAGCGCAAATCATGCACCGGGGAGACGTAATGCGCAGAGACAAAAGGCTTGGACTGCTCTTATTTTTGTGGAACGCACCGTATATTGCACGCAGCAGATAAATCACGTCGGATCCATATTAATGAGGCAATGCCGGGAATTCGAATTAGTTAGGCGCCCCGAATTCAATTGGGTACTGGATCCACGTCAAAAACGCCGCGCATGTTTGCGCGAGATTCGGCTGGAATGGCACACGAGAAACGTCCACTATTTCCTTAAGGAATTGCACGCTGGAGTGTAACGGCGAGCAAACGTTAGGGCGGTGTGATCGATGGTGCGGGCATTATTCAAAAGGTCCCCGCGTATATGTGTTTGGAAGCAGTAATTCAACAGATGAATGGCGAGTATCGAATCGGATTTTGGATTTGCGTTCTCAAATGCACTTACCGTGCTCGGTAATCGATAGCTGGCTTTTGACCGGGTGGAAATTTCCATTTATAAAACTCCCCCTTCCCTACCTTCCCTTCATACTCGGACTCTTCAAAGCCGAAACTCCGCTTGAACAAATAATTGATGCCATGTTTGCCGATCGTCGAGTAAATAAATGTGCGAGCGGGCGTTCGACTTTATTGATAATCGAAGAGAAAGCCGTCGTTTGTGCGAAAACAGTCGTGGAAGGATAGAGGTGCCGTATTATTGATATCTTTTACCCCCATGGGTTTGTGGGCGTCCTGTTTACAATCGCATGATTAAAATAATTGGACGACATAATTACTGAGCGTAACTTTTTGATTTAACCCCGTTTAAGAAAATGATTACGTGGGTTCGACTGCCGGAATAATTTTCTGCCACGTGCTCCTAAAACATTTATGAGAGTGAAAGGGATGATTTCGAATGAGGATTGCAGCAAACAAAATTTCCTCCTTTAATAATAGTGGAGGAAATTATTCGCTAACACAACGTCCGCTCAGTCCTTAATTTCCTTTCGCAATGCATAATTTGCTATTTTGCTGCTGTAGACGGGAAAGTAGATCACTTTTCGTCTACGGTCGGGTAAATTAAGTATAAGCTCGGCTGCTGAAGCAATAAAATAACCATGATTGTTTGGAGAAATGGGAACTGCAAGAACAAAATATGCGTTACCGCCAGTTCTCTGTGAGCAGCACCTACATCATATTTTCTCTTGAGTTAGAGATTTTGAATGGCTTTGAGGTTGTAACATTCGTAACTTAATTAATTTGATCGTGCATTTTTGGATAAGTTATTCAGTGAGGTTTAATTAAAATTAATAATAAATTATGATTCAATTTCAATGTAAGAATAAAAAGAGGGATAAAACATATTTGGGTCTGACGATACCGTACAGATAAACACTTTGTGAGTTCCACGAAAAATATTTTCATTCTTATACACGACCGGTTTCATTATGCAGTAACATCATTAGGAGATATGAATTTTTTTCTTTCAGAGCAACGTAACATCGCCCGGTGTAATCGTGATACTGAAACCAGTCGTGCATAAGAATAAAAATTCTTTTCAAGGAACTCGCCAAGTGTTTCTCTTTACGGCATCGTCATGGAGAAGCTCCAATGAGTAACATCTGAATATGTTAATTTTATAAAAGGATGTTATCTTCTTCTGGGTATGATAGGAAGGTGGAAATTATGCGGTGTTAACTATAGTAATTAGTAAAGGAGAGTGATAGTTAGTTGAAAATTATGTGGAACTAACCATATTAGTTACTGATAATTGTGACCAGCATCGCTTCCCTTAATGTGCTGAACCTCTTTCACAACAACAACCCACTGCAATTGGTTTATCTATCGAAAATAATCTACCTTTGTTCTTCACGATAACCTATATTAGGCAATTCCTGCCTTATTATTATAAATAAATACGTTATTTATTTATTTGTGATAGTAAGGCAGGGAATGCCTAATATAGGTTATCGTGAAGAACAAAGGTTGACAATTTTCGATAGATAAATCAATTTCAGTGGGTTGTTGTTGTAAAAGAGGTTCAGAACAATAAAGTAAGCGATGCTGATCACAATTATATTGTGAAAAATTACTCTGAAAACAAGATGGCTTCAATCAACTTAAGGAGATATAGGAAGTAGTAATCCAGGGAAAGATTGACGCAACGTATTACTAGGGAGATGACTTGATACAACGTTAGGCATTGATATAGATAGTAAAAATTCGATCGGATACTTTGCCACTTGCAAGAACTTTCCCGAATAACTTTTCCGCACTCAATGTATACAATAGAATACTTTTTCACGCTTGTTCTTTCTTATACAATAGAATTTTTTTTATTTTATCAACAACTTAAGATGTTAACAAGAATCGCTAAAATACAATGTTACAAGGACTAAAACGAGTAATAATTTTCACTGAAAGATTTTTGCTGTTTTTCCTTCATACGTTATTTCGAAACCATGTCCGAATTTCGTACTTGTAGTCAGTCAATTTCTTTACAATTCGCATCCTTGCTCCCGTAACTACCGTTTTCATATATCCTATGTCCAATTAATTCTTGTTCTGTGAAAAACATCAGAAGGAATTTCCTGCGCTGAATTTTATTGCCATTTCTTTGATAATCTTTATGAATGCAGAAATATATTCATGTTAACTAAATTGCAAAATTACCATTGAAAAAGAAGTGCATCGGTTTGCAGGTTTGCAGTCAAGGTCTGCTTTTCCTTTGGGGCCAAAATTCAAAGAACCATACCCCGAATTCTCGGAATTCCCGTTCTTAGCTTCAGACTGTTTGGCTGAAGGCTCCCAACTTTATCGATTGAGGGAAAAGAGTTGGTGAGACGAGGATTCGGAAGAAGCACAAAAAGGATGCGCGGCGAAGAATGGCGGAGAGTATGGAAAGGGTCCATGGGGGGAAGAGATGTAGAGACATGAGAGAAAAAAGGAAGAAAGAGGAGAGGAAGAAGGGGGAGGCGCAAAAAGGAAGAGAATACGCGGAATGAAAGAGGGATGGCGAGAGAGATGGGGAACTTCGTTGGAAAGGCGTTTATTATTAATTTCCATCTCCGGTAGTTGGTGTTTCAACCCCTCTCCTCAATCCCACACCTATCCATTGCCCTCCATGAAACCGAAACACATTCCAGAATTTCGCTCCTCCTACTACGCTCTCAGAAGGTGCTGTTGAGTGATCATTCGAAGTTCAGACACGCATTAGGGTGCTGATATTAAAAATACAAATCAAGGGAAATATTTTATCAGAAAGATTCGATTTCTACACTCCCTCTCCATTAAATTTAAAGTTATAATACCAAGATGAAAAATTAACTTTATAGGCAGGTTTTGGAGATGAAGAAGGCAAAGACAGGAAGGATATCGGCAGAACCCGTGAATTTAAAGGTTGGAAAAGGAACAAACTAGTCAGTAACTTTCCAGGTTTTCTTTTTTTTACTGAGTATTAGAATGCTGAACAACGAAAACATTGAAGAGGATTGAGGAGAGAACACTGACCTTTAAAACAAGATGATTCGACTCAATGCTACATTTATGTCCATAAAGAGATTGCAAATACATGATTGATGACTTTCTATCCAATCGTGCATTAGAATGAATATTTTGACTTTAACCTTAACTTCCATCGGTTTCTTCATGATCCCGAGCTACTAGAAGCAAATGATACTCATAGAAATTGATCTTAACTATCAAATATTATATATTAAGATTAACATAGCCTTACTCATTATAAACAAATGCTGTAAGTTCTAATATAATCACTTATACCTCAAAGAGAATATGTTGATATAATTCGCATTAATAAGACAACAATTCTCCCAATTTCCTTGCATTTGTAAAAGTCACGAAATATTATAATTCTTGTGAATTTATCCCTCACTTCCATCAACAGGGCGAAAACATTTCATTCTGTGGAAGATAATTGCTCCGAAGAATAAGTTAAAGACAGTATCTTCACCACCAAAAATTTCTAACCTTTTTGTCCCCTTCTAAGCCATGCTACTCGGAATTTCAGGTGACGAAGCGTTACATAGCGAGAGGAATTCCAGGATCCACGCAAGGAAAAGCTGAGCGTTCCCTCCTTCGAATTCTCGATAAGCGCGGAAGCAGTTTTGGATGTCCTCGCATCCTACGGAGAAAATTTACGACTCCGTCGTATTTCCCATCCCCTCATCCTCCCCTCGCATAACCATACCTCCTCAGCCCATCTTAAATTCCCTTCCCTCGTAGATGTATATTCTTCGAGTACGCACGAGCCGTCCCCTGTCCGGTGCGGGGGCTGGAAGGAGGGCCATAACACTAACTCTTCGAAATAAAGGGGTGTGCCGAGAGAGGGAATGAAGAAGGGGCAGAAGGGACTTTATAGAGGCGGAGAAGGGTAAGGAAGAGAAGGAGAGGAGATAAGATTCTGTAGAGGATGATGGTGGTGCAAAATAGCGCAAAATTGAAGGGGAAGGAGATAGCCAGTGGAAGTACATACAATATAGAGAAAATGGTATGGCTAGCGGATTTTGGCTTTAAAATGAATCACCGTAGAAGGCTACACCGGCATAGTTTCAGCTGAAATACTTTAGTGTGTAGTACTGTTTACTCTTTTACGAAACCTAAGTTAGGCAATCGTGTGCCAACGATTAGTATATTCCTATATCAGATGAAGTGGTTTTGCAGCATGGGCCAGTTCCGTTATTAAGGACTATTCCATCATTAGTAATATTTATATTCTCAATAACCCTAGTTTTATTGGTAATACCATAGTTTTTTATTTTAGAAATTTCCAATGAGCAGTTACCGAAACAAGATGAGGTCTTCGTCAAACGAGCTGAATTCTTGGCTTAGTTGAATCTTTAAGGGTTGACACTTCCGATTTCCATGTTCGATAAAAAACATGGTTCATACTTACTAGAAATAGGTGATGTTTTCCCCCCTTTTACTAAATTATATCGTAATTATGCTCATTATAGATGGTATTTTAAAAGAAACTTAAAGTTAATGCCCATACATTTTAAATTTTAGAGATTACTGTATACTCTTTTAAAATGTATATGGATTTCTGTAATGAATGTATATGCATTCTCAGGGTAATTGTGTGAAAAATTCTATGCCATTCACGATAACAAAATTCTAAAAACGTAAAAGACGGTCGGATGGACGATTCTTAATGCTGAAGTAATTGCAGATCAGATTTCGCTTACCCTTACTTATTTGATTACTTCGGGAAATTACTTCCGTAAGATTACTTTGAGGATAGCTCTGTATTCACAACTAAAAATAATGAACATTTACAGGAATAAGGAGTGTCTTTTCCACAGTAACAAAAACCAATGATGTCATTCGGTAAGTCGTTTAAAATCGTGAAGGCGTTTGTAATGAATTTTGATTTTATTATATAACCGGTATGAGAACGATACGTGAATCTGTAGAATAAATATTTGCTCTGAATGATGAATGATGATTGATTAGTAGATTAACTGATCTAATTCTTTTATCAGCCTTGTACTGGAAATAAATGCGTGATAAAAATTGCTATTGAGGGAGGTGAGCGTATTGCGTGAGAGGTTTGCACCGCTTCTAATTGTACGCTTCTGACTACGAAGGATGCTTAGAAAAGTGAACCTTTTAATCGATGCTAAAGAGATGTTTTAGTTATTCAGGGAGATTCATCAAATATATGTAGAATATTGAAAGTATGGGAGTCTCACGTAGAAATTCACAGGTTCGTATCTTCAAATTCATTCCTCGTTTCTTGAACATTTCACTAAGTGATACTCTCTTTCATAATAAAGTACTTTTCTATTCTCATTCCGTATGAAAAAGAAAGAAAACCTTTCGTTGCCTGAAATATGGTTTTAGCATATCTCTCGGTTTTATAGTTGACATAAATACAAAATGCTGCACAAGCCATGATAAATGGAGCATTTTACACTAGGTTACAGTGTTTTCATAAATTCTGTTCGGTTGATTGTTAATCATTTGGCTGACTATTTTGATCTTCCCCGTGAATAACCTCCAGCGCAAACGAAATGAAACCCGTAAAATCTTGCGAGACCAAATTACGACGAAGGCTCAGGATGGCGAGAGTGACCTAAAGGAGTGACCGTAGAGACAAAATGACGACGCTGAGAATGTGGACGTAAAAGTAATTGGCGGATCAAGACTGCAGGGATGGCGGTGAGATGAACTAACGGAGGGAAAGAGTTGTCCTTACGGAGTGCGTCGGTTCGAAGAGAAAAACGATCCGTGTGTGCCGTCTGAAGCAGCGACCCCACCTTAAACCTCTTCCCAAAGTGGCTCTGCTCCTTCTCAGGGAGGAAATGAGGTAGGCGAGCTTAAGGGACCAGAGTGGAGGGAACAAGTAGGATCCATTAGGTTTAACTCGGTGGCATGTCCCGTGGTCTCTCTCATCCTCTCTCTTAACGTTTCATTTTTGTTCCTCGAGTTAGTATTTTATGCCCTCAGGGCAGCTTCGTAAAACTAGAATGGGAAGGTGAGAAAGGGGTGAAGGGCGACGGGATGAGTAGGTTGGGTGAATACCCTCTTTTTTTTTAGTCCCTTCTCCGTTAAGGGAGGATGAGACGCTCAACATGTGGACCCTTTTTGGGCGGAACTGATGGCTCCTGGGTGACCGATATTGTGCGAATCGAATTTGTTTCGGGGAAAGTTATGTTCCAGATAAGGAGAGCTGTTGCTACGGGAAATTGGTGGAGGAATAAACTAGGGAACGGAGAAAGTATCATTTCCTTCCCTGAAATACGGCATGCAAGTAAAGAAGTTTGAGGGTCCACAAGGTCTCAAATATTGAAGAACCTTGAAATGGGAAGTATTTGCGTCGCAGAATTGCTGGGAGGCCATTTTTTCTTCTGATGGAATGTATTTAAGCCCAGAGTGGAAGGTTTCGGTTGTCATCGTGACTGTAATTTGAAAAATTCTCCATTGTGGCTATAAGGAATTTTATGTTGAAAAAGTGAGCAAATACTAAGATACAAGATTAAAATGAAAAACCTTCGAATGCAGCCCCTGTGAAGATTTTCCGATTCATGAAAGCTTTTGTGTAATTGGAATAATTTATTTAAAAAATTACCCAGGTATAAAAGCATAAACATTTTCGAATTACAGTCACNAACCTATTTCCAAAAGTTTAACTATTTAAAAAAAAACATTTGATGTAATGATGCTACATTTCTTTAATATCTTTTTTGTAGTAGGGGAACATATAAGCTCAAAAATTATTTAAAATTTTAGTTAGTATTGACTTTGATTGTATGCCCTTCCCGCGAATGTATAAGATAGAAAGGAAGCATAATAATCTAGCAAGGGGTCAGATGTTTTTATTATTTATCGGTGACTATGCTTCGTGCATATTTAAGACCTTTTCCGGTGAAATTACTATAGGTTGCAATTCGTGATCAAAATTAAATTGATAACTAAAAGAGAAGACGAAACTACAATGGCTTCTTACGGATTACCTTAATTTTGAGCGAGGATAAGTAAAAATAAATATTTAAAATCTAAAGCAGATGATCTCCAATAATATTTCCTTGATGAAAGATGAAAAGAGAAAACAATTTACGATCCTTTTATCCTAACCAAAAAAGAGTCTATATTGCTTTAATGGAAACGATTATAAACTCATTCCCTTCACGCAACTTTCTGGTTAGGAATCCAAATTAATCCCTAAACGCCGAATGCACTTCGTGACGCAAAAGGAAAGCTCATTTGAGCGGACGGGGTCGGCAGAAAGGGAACCTACATCCGAAAACAAAAGAGAAAAGCATGATCCGCCTCGGTGACGAGCTTTCAACGACGGCGACCCCTTGGAAAAGGTGGCTGCAAAACTCCTCCATTTTTGCAGCCTATTGTCTTCTAATTTGCTTGCGTGAGTTGCGTTCCCTCCAAAGGGCCCGCTCCTAAAATTCTCCTTTCCCTTCGCCTCTCCGCATCCTGCATCCCGTTCCCTTCTGATCCCTTACCGAAAGAAGTGATCTCACTCTCGCACCTGCCCCTTTTTAAACCATGCCCTCCCCTCCTCGCGTAGGTTAACACCCTGCTGCCTTTTGCTATAACCTCGCTTATATTCCTCCCCGAACCCCCGGTAGATAAATGTTGTTCCGGCCCCTGCGGATCGGTGTTGGATGTGCTCGGTTGTGAGGGGGAGAGGGAAAGAAAGATGGCTTAGGCCGTGAGGGTCCCGTAAGGTATAAAAACGACACCGATTACATCGAGCCCTATCCTAATTACGCTACTCGAACGGGACTAATAAGGCCATTGCCGGCAGGGCGTCAAGGGAGTTCATAAATAAAGCTTCCGTCGGTGAGCAAATAGTTTGCGCATATTTGTCACGCGGGTGAAAAATTGTTTGCGCGATCTGCTCTGATGAATACGATGTTTGCGATGCCGTTTATCTTGGCTAAGTCCTTTCCAGTTTTTGCTGCCTCATTGTTATGGGTGGCTTTATGTAGGCTACGTTAGATTTCGCGTGTTCCGGTGATTGAAGTCGACAATTGATTAGTTTGCGTTGGATACGCGGATGCAATTTAGTCTGTTTGGTTAGCAGGAGTTTGTGTTGATCTATTTCTAACGCATACAACCTACAAGGAAGAGATTTTTTGTTATGACGCAGTACATGATTTCCCAAACACCGCTTTAAGATCTGACCAATAAACTTTAATTGAAACAACAACTAGTTCAACACCAACGTTGATAATTGTTATTTAGGCTAAAAAACGTTCAAATTAAAAGAAAAATTTACAATCGCAGTTATCTCCCTTTTAGAAAATTTATTCTCTTTGAATGATACTGAACATTAGCGGTTTATAGGTTAATTAGTGGTTTATTAGGTGACTATGTTTTAATCATAATGAGAGAAGAATGAAAACCAATTTTAAAAATTAGCACAGAAGTAAAAGTAGTTTTTATTCTTATGTCATATGAGCTATCATAAAGTTAATAGTGGACTTTGGTATCAGAATCACTTTAAATTGGGTGAAATTGTTAGCTTTTCTGCTCTATTTAGCATTCACCTGACTGAAAAGCTAAAGGAAATTCTCTAAATTGAGTAAAGTTTCGAGTATGATACTGATATATCTTACGGTTTGGATCGAAAGATTGTGAACCCAGATTTTAGTCCAGCTCCGTGATTATAAGATATAAAATGTGTGATGTTAATACTTTATTGAAAATGGTTTTTAGTTGGAAATGAAAAGAAATGTTTTTATGGTTATTATTTCAGAGTAATGTTAAACTTTTCAGTACATGAGCGACAATGAGTTACTATTTGAAGCAATGTATTGCAAAATTGAATGAGTTTCTTACATTATATTTTATGTTTTGAAGATTTTATGGAAGGGTTGGATGTTAAAAAGACAGCATTATCAACGAAATAGCGATATAAAAATTCGTAATTTCATTTAGACGTATATACTCGAGGATGATTAAGCGTTTCTGGATAAAGTTCCCTGCGACCGTCAATATTTAACCACAATGAGATAATCTGCACGGAGAGGCAAGACACGCAATGAGTGCGCCGCCTCGGTTCTTTGCATGGCCAAATGCCGAATGTCTCGCCCAAACCCTTAGATCATCAGCTGTCGTAAAAATCCGGACCAGATGCCGTGTTACCCTGATTTGCATAAGAGTCAGTGTGTTGATAATCTGGTGTAGATAGGAGAAAATAAAAACCGTTGTTTGGAATGGAGCTAACGTAAGGAGGCGTGAAATCGCGATGCGTGGGTAACCGGACTCCAATTTACGTGAAACTTATCAGCATATAAAAGACATTCTGCTATTTTTACAGCAAAACCCGAAAGGCCGGGAAAGAACCTGTGCGCTGGCTCGTGACAAATCTAACAACTGAAAATAAATTTACACCTAATACACCGCCATTTTTAAGGGAATCAATTTGACCTTAAAATTAAATTACAGAATGAAAAAAACGACTTTTTTAAAAAGATTGTAATTTTGAAGTTTTAAAATAATTGATAATAGAGCCTATTTACGTTAAGATGTTATACACTTCGTTGTTTGTTGTATATATTTTAAATATTTTATGTGCATTACATTACTGATGAAAAAACACTTTGCTCAATAAGATATTCCTACCGAGGAGGAATTATTACAAGCATAAGATAATAATCGAGGCTAAAATTATAAAAAGTGATTTAAAAGTGGAAAATCCTTCTTTAGATTGTAATTTAACTTCATTTTAATAAAGGTATCGCATAAACTTAGCGTAAAATTTAACCATAAATGATTGTAAAATGAAAAATCTAAACCTGTGGAGGAAGAGTTTGAGATTATATTTACATACAGTATGAGAGGAGACGAAAAGAAAGTGGTTCCTCAATTTATTTTGATCATGATCACCTTCAAACTTGAACAATACCAGCCGACTATGGTGAACATTGATCCTGAGTTCTACCTTCAATTATCTTCTATAATAATCCCTGCAATTTCAATAATTGACCAGCTCATTTTTATGCCTCCTTTTAATTCTTAGATTACCTATGAATGGTTTTTCATACGTGATACCTCCATAACTTCCTCGTTTGTCCTTCTATTTGGCTTACGTTTTCCGTTTTAGATTTTAATTAAAGGAATAAATAAAGCTTTATATTCTATGAATTGTGTAGGATAAAAATTAAATAGCCACAAAAGTGATAACGATTTAATTATGCCATGAATTTAAAGTAAAAATTATGAAGTCTCCAGTTTTTTATAACATGTGAATGGAAGAAATGTTTATAGTAGAAAGTACTGAGAAGTATAGAAATAGGTAAGTGGATTAAGCTGGCGGGAACATAACGTTGTCAGACGATAAAACTATTGTACATTACGCTAAAAAGGGTTTTCCATTAAGAATAAGTGCAGGAAATGATAAAACTAGAGATTCTATAATAACATTAATATGGGCAGATGTACACCCTCACCCTCGGGCCTACCTAATTTCTTTAAATCTCCTCATTCCTTAAGGTTCGGGTATTAAACCCGTATGGTAAAGTTTCCAACTATGAATTTTACCAATCTTTTTTCTAATTTTCTTTCCAAGGCCCTCTATCTTTAGAACCTTTCGCTTCATGAAATCTTTGAAGCTATTTCTATTCTTCCTCTACCTCATTTGCGCCCTTCCCGTTCCAAAAAATATACAACTCAATAAGGGGAATCGTTTTACTTGCTCTATATCCCTCTGTCTAACCTGATAAACTGTTAGTTTAACCTTCTTTTCCTGCGTGAATGTAATGACTATATTTCTGCTGATATTTATTTTATTATAGAGTACCTAGTTTTATCATTTCGTGCGCTCATTCTTTTTAGCAAACCCTTTTCAGAATAATATACAGTTGTTTTATCGTCTGACAACGCTATATTCCCGCCAGCTTTCTCCCATTATCTATTTTCGTACTTCTCAGGACTTACCGCTGTAACCATTTCTTCCTTTCACATGTTATAAATAGCTGTAGACTTGAGTATTTTTCACTCTTATTCCATGGCATAATTAAATCATTATCACTTTCGTGGCTATTTCATTTTTATCCTACATAATTCATTGAATTTAAAGCTTTATTCATTCCATTAATTAAAATCTAAAACGGAAAACGTAAGCCAAATAGAAGGATAAACGAGGAAGTTATGGAGGTATCACGTATGAAAAAACATTCTCATCTAAAAAATCAAATACTGTGATAAGCATTTCCCTATGGTATCCTTCAATTTACTGACTACTTACAGATAAAAATACACTAAAATAATTCCGTCTGGCAACAGATAACTTACATAGTTTTCGAACAACCCCCCCGAAATTCGCGTCCCATGTAATAAACTTATGTATCCCTAAACACACCCAGCTTAACGACATCCACAGTTAATGAAGCGCGCGGTTGCTTGCAAATAGAGGACGTGCTTTCCGTAGCAACGAAAATCGTCAACTACTAACTGAGCAGTGTGCGCCGCTAAGCGAGAAATTTTGGGCGAAGTAAAAGGAAATTCAAACGTTTCGACTCGGCCTCAGTGAGGTGGCAAATCACCCAGCCGAAGAACAAAAGGCGCTCAAGCGATTCGCCTCTCATTTTTGTCCCTCGCGAACGAATTGCATTAATCGAGCGAAGCAGCTTGCGTTCAAGCAAAATAGCTTTCTGGGAATTGTCTTCCATATTTTCTCCCCATATAAAACGCGAAAGTTCTCACCAAGAAGCAAGAGAAGAAGTATACTCACAGAATCTCTGATATTAAAGAGAAAGAAGGGTGGATTGGGTAGAGACAAGCTTGGAGGCTTAGGCGAAGTACTGTACACCACTGGACATACCAGGCTTATTGGGTGTAATTGGAGAGTCTAAAAAAGCGGATTGCGGAATCACCTTCTGTCATGCATGTATCTCTTCTAATGCTTTACGCCCACACATGCAGTTTACATTCCTAACCCTAATGTCCAGACCAATACCTTTTTCTCGTCCAAAGTATGTTTTCACATGCCCGACGTCAGCTCTAGGTGTCCATCTATTATTAACAAAAGTACTGCACCATCTTTAAAACTTCCAGTTACATTTGCGCACAATTGATGAAGCCGAGAATGCAAATACACTCGTTTCCGAAACTAAACTCAACTCTGGAAGTAATCCTCTTCTCTTTCCTTCCCGTGCACAGATGTCAACGGAATAAGGAAGCCCTTAATTCCCCAATAGACTTAATGTCTTAGCCATCTGAGTTCACTCGGGATCTCGATTTACATTTTGGGTTCATATGATTACCCTTCTGGTCTAAAATGTGTCCAATCTACTCCCAAGTTCCGCAGAATACTTAGTAGTTGGTAATATCTGCACTTATTTTTTCAGTTTTCTTCGTTTAATATTATGTGTTATTAGATTTTTATTTTAGCTAGTTACTAAAGGGTTTCTATCTAATCGTTACCGAGTCACCAGTACGACTTTCAATGACTTTCTATTGATTCAAGTATCGTAAGATAATCTTAATATATTGCAGTGAAATTCCGTATATGCTTTGAACAGTTTTAGAATCGCTTCATTTTTATCAATACTACTGTAATCACTTGATTCACACCATTATTGTATTTCACTATGTTTTATTACAGAGGTGAGAATGAAAATTATAATTTTTTAACTAATTTTTCTCACCATCTTAAATACAAAAAAAGTGGAGGGTTTTAAGATTTTCACAAAAAGGAAATGGAAATGTATGGGTATTTTAAACAACATTAATATTAATTTCGTTTGGAATATAAATTATTCTTTACCTCCCTGGAAAACGAAATCCGAGAGTAAAACTAATGCTTGATTAAAAAAAATAATATAAAAAGTTGTATGATTTCACATGGAAAATGTTAAAGACTTTTTTTTAGAGGGAATCAATTTGACCTTAAAATTAAATTACAGATTGAAAAACGCTACTTTTTTAAAAAGATTGTAATTTTGAAGTTTTAAAATAATTGATAATAGAGCCTATTTACGTTAAGATGTTATACACTTCGTTGTTTGTTGTATATATTTTAAATATTTTATGTGCATTACATTACTGATGAAAAAACACTTTGCTCAATAAGATATTCCTACCGAGGAGGAATTATTACAAGCATAAGATAATAATCGAGGCTAAAATTATAAAAAGTGATTTAAAAGTGGAAAATCCTTCTTTAGATTGTAATTTAACTTCATTTTAATAAAGGTATCGCATAAACTTAGCGTAAAATTTAACCATAAATGATTGTAAAATGAAAAATCTAAANCTATTGGTAGAATTTCTTAAATAATGTCTATTAAGGTCGCTAAGTCCTGCAAGTGTTTAGATCAGTATATACCAAATACTTTTATTGTAATGCAAGACAACTTATCTTGAATTTACATTATATCAAGTGTATGAATCGTTAATAATATTAAAAATTGAAAAACCATAGTAAGAAATTATACAGGTGCTTCATTAAGAAAAATATTAACGAAATACATGTAATAAACGACTACTGAACACTTCTTTTCCCCTCCTCTTTGCCGTCAGCCAAAGACTGCTCATACTTGAAGTTCAGCTTCTGATCACAAAAGAGCGACTCATTTCGACATTCGCCTCATTTCTTCCTCGCATACATTCGCACGATACTCCCCTCTCATTCCCCTTAAGAGTGAGTCGGAGGCGGAGATTTCGCCAGCAAGACCGGATGCTACCGAAACGATCGCCACCTGGGCCTCCCCGGAGTAGTAAAAATAAAAACGAATGACGAATAAATAACCCCTTTATAAACTTTTATGCCTTCGATACTGCCGTTCTCTACCTTCCCAGGCACCTTCCGTTCCTACCCTCTCCAGTTGCCATAACAAGGAAGGAATCAGAAACTTTATGGTGGAGACGGGATTGCGCAGTAAGTACACTTCTTCGATATGGCAGCGATTAACTTGACCGAAGATGATAAAAACCCGTCAAATAATTTTAACTGAGAATGATCCCGGGAGTCCAGTGAGAAAAACTGGGATCGGAAAAATATTTCCAAAAGAATAAAGATATTCACGGGATTATTTAAGGGTGGAATTTAAGGGATGAAGTTTTTATCGATTTAGAACTAAGGAAGGGCGGAATAAAATAGTTTGATGTTGAAAGCGTAAAAATCGCATAGGAAGCAATCTTAGTGAACTAATTCATCGATACTTGAAATCATTACCGCATCAAGTAAGAGGTCCGACTATTCCGTTTAGTCTTCTTAATTCGTACTCGTATATACGTATATGAAAAATACGTACATCGATGGATGGTGATCGGCCGGTGATTAGGGAAATTACGGAAAATTTAAGTTCAAGTTTTTAACGTGAGTTGATAGGAAGGTCTTCGACGCCATATATATTTGCGTACTCAGCCCGGAAGTAAATTCCGCTTCTATGCCTATTATTTATAAACAAAATTATTATTCGCATACATTTTTAAGAAAAGTATGTCCTTGTTTTTATATCTACGAAAAAGATAAAGATTATAATTATGTAAAGCGTTCCAAATTTCTATGTTCACTGTTATAATTTCAGCCTTGTAAATATGTAGTATCATTTGAAATTCTAGACTGAAATTTTAAAACTGCTGCCGTGATTTCTTTTATCAATAGATTAATGTACGAAATGCAAGGAATTGCAATATTTAATCTTCAGCTGCTAAGGATTACTTAACAACGTTTTAATCCAGACTGTTATTTCATTTCTCACAGGATATTTATTAAAATTCATTCAGGATAACCGTAAATAAAAACGAAACGAAATAACGTTTGTAAATTTCGCAAAAATTTAGCTGTTTAAACCGATGGGATTGTTCCGAAACTTTATTTCGACTGCAAAATAAGAGGAATCTCAGAGTGAACAAAACTTGTTCTTTCCGGTCTCTAACGTGGAATCCAGATAAGACCTGTTGTAGCATGCGCCCTGAAATTAGTTGCGAGACTATTGTAACCTCGACTTGTTAGACATTAAAATACTAGAACTGAGTCTCCGAATTTGGTCAAGCTCACGTTTCAGTGATGCATTTAAACCCCACGTCCCCCTGCAAGTAACACGTAATTGTGCAACGCTTAGAAATCTCGCAGACTGTTGCAGCTATCCGTCAACCTCTCCTGCATAAAACCGAGCAGATTAATAGCCGGAGCAATCAGTGAAAATAAATTACGAGGAAACGAATATTCAAAGGAGGAAGTTAGAGAATGCACGAGCTAACCATTACAGTTTTATGTGAAGCAATTTTTTCCCTTCGCAATCGCAATTCACTTGTTTTTTTGCATTGTCCTCCAGCCGTGGTTCTCGCCTAACTACGACTTTATTTCATCGTCGGCGACCGGCGCAACAATTTTCTTTTATTTTTTAAACGGCGAGTCCCCCTAGTGGTGAACTACCGGCGATAAAAAAAGCAACAAGGTGGGTCGTTAAGGGGAGTATAAAAAATAAAAGTGAAGCGATATGCGGAGAAACGGCGGAAAACGAACTACTGCCGGAGCGAAGGAATAACGGAACGGAAGGAAAAAAGGATTCTGAGATATAGAGAAGGATCGAGGAAATCAGTACGTGACCGTTTGGACTGAATTTATGTGCTCGTCTATGGTCGATTTTCCGAAATTTTTCTTACTTCCCTTTCCCTCAGATAAAACGATGTTATGAGTGAAATTCCTTATATTAAGTTTAGCACGGAGTGCATTTTTATGTCTTTATCGATTGATGCGCACTATGGATAACTTCAGTAGCTTCTGAATGAAGCATATAAGAAATCTGTTCTTGACCTGAAATTATGTTTTAAACCTTGCCTGAGGAATTGGCTCGTAAATGTCTTAAGTTTACGCCAGAGGAAGTTAACATCAGCACTACAAATAAGTCCAATTTATCATAAATACTTAATAACTAGATAGTTTCTAGCTTCTTGAAACCAAGAACTTCAATATAACAGAAGTAGGTACACGAACTCCATATTTTTACATGAATTTCTCCAAATCACCGAAGAGTTCTATGTGAGAGACTAGGATATTTCTAATATATTATCGCTCTCCACGGCTATAAAACCAAGGCAACTAGATGATCATCCACAGATACTGCAGACATTGCACTCAACTTACCCGTTTACGAATTCTCGTGACACTGCAATATTCTATAGACATAATTTTAGTAAATTATACCATTCTAAAGACCTCAATACATACAACAACATTATCACAATGTATATTGATTTACAGGTTGTATTTTTATAAAAGGATATCTTTAGCATCTAGCGTGTCAAGTAAATGAAAATTTGTGAAATATCATTAACCATTAATCAATTTATTAATAAAAGTAGCATACTACGTTTCAAAGGTGTGGTTTGTGTAGGTAAGTATTCATGACATCTTACAGTTTAACGGGGTCCAAATTCAGGGGAATTCCGAGGCTTGAATACTTTAAAAGTAAAGTGAAAAATCATGCGTCATTAAAGACTCCAACTCGCCGAATCCCTTTGGGGTTTTTTCATCTATACACTTCCGGAATGGATCCATTTCGAATCCTCGCTCGCAAAGCCGAGGATCAAGGGGTCGATTTTGTATTTTCTATTCCAGGGTACACGGGTGGACGGCGCTCCCACCAGTGGAAGAAGTCATCCTACTTCCTCTTTTTCGCCCTTGTTCAGAATCCCCAGCGACGTCGTTCCGCATCGAAATGGATCGTAGTGTTCAATCTCTTCCAATTTCCTTTATTCTCTTTCGGACCATAAAGCTATCCACTCTCGCAATGATTTTTTCCGAAGGACGTAATGCCCCCTGCGTGAATTTAGGTTTTGCATTTGAACATTCGATTCACGTGAACGCAGGTACATCAAAGCTTTGGCTGCAAAGAAATGCAATAAAGGAGCGAAATAGCGTAGAGTCCATTACCATAGCATTTTTCGGATTGCCTTCATTTTTTACCTCTCTCATAACTCAAAAAATACAGTTAAGCTCTTCGCTCAGAAATAGAATTTTGCAATGACAAGACTTGCGTGCGCGTATAAACGAAATGTATGCTCTGGGAAATAAAACTCTTATTCCGTGACTTTTATAAACAAAGACTCCTTTTGAATTATGGTTGGCTATGGCAGATTAATGGATTGAACTTGCATCAAGGATCGTAAATCCTCATCCTAACGTTGATCTTGAAATAATATTAACGGAATTATTTAAACAACAAGGAATGTTCTGCGCGCGTTCGAATGAATCGATTTTTACAAAATATAAATTTATGACTTAAAAAAACTTTGATTGCACATTGAAATCGGAGTCCCTAATAACCGTATTTTTCTAGTTCTGTTACCGAAATATATTTATTTTATTTAAGAAAAGGATTCCTTTTCATCTTTAACTTACACCACGGGAAGTTTTTCTGTTTACTAAACACCAAATTCTCTGTAAAGTAAACATAAATTAAGATGTTCATATACACGTATATACCACCCACGATGTGGATTAATATAATGTGGATTCCCTTTGCATTAAAGCCTCCAGCATTAAGTATTTATTATTGTTCAATTTTAAATATCAGAAAAATAAGCGTTTTTCACGTGTGAACAAAAGTTTTATAAAAGGAGAAATGTTATGGATGTGATCTAACTTAACTTGGTGGGACGCCTTAGAGATAAAAAAATAAAAATAATGGTGTTGGAAAGGAAATAACATAGTAAGGGAAACCATGCGGCAGAATCTCTAGGATACACAGGTACGAGATGATAAATAGCAACACGGGAAACCTCACCAGGCCCAGACACCGGTAGGATTGACAGAATAAGAGCTCTTTCTTGAGTCGGTATTATTTCACGAATATTCGTGCGGAAACTACTTAAAATTAAGTGTATAGGAGGCTAATAAATATTACTAAGAAATTGCAAAATTAAGGAAAACTTATTTATAATTGAGAAGAGAATGTTATTTTCCTTGATAGTGATTATTAATAAGAAATCAAAAATATGGAATCTAATGTTTACGATGATAGCAAATAAAATCAAAGTATATTCTCGTGGACAAAAAACATATACATCTATATAAACATGCCGCTTTTTGGCGTGAGGCTTGGGATGTAAATACCAACAGTTTGAGTGAGCTCATTAGCTTATTGCTGTCGCGTGTCGTTCGCGGAAAGAATGAATCCCTAAAACTAGTTGTCCTCGTATGAATTTCCCAGATTTTACGCTCACTGTAGGATTGTCTGAGGTAGCCCGGGCGTCGATTTGGTCCTCCGAAAATGAACTTATTTACACTTGGAACTTTGTATAAAATACTTTCCATACTTGAGGCAGAATTCATTGATCTTATTTTGAAATACCACTTTGAAATATTTTCTGAAATTTACCAAATAATATTTACTGCATTAGGTTCTCTTTTCCTAACATGATGCTTTATTTTTAAACAAAATGTTCACAAGTCAAAACTACAGTTGGAATTAGATTTTGACATCGGCTCGTTTGTCTTCGTGACGCACTCCTGTTTATATATCCTCGCGATTACTTCGCACGACGGGGATTCATGAAAGGCAATTTACACACTGCATTAAATCGAGCAAACAAATGATAAAGCACTAAATACTTGCCTGCGTGTCGATCATGACAGCATCCGCAACATTTCTACCGAAGATAACGAAAGTCACATCCCATCAAAATACCGTTCACGTTTTTGGCTCATGTTTCATATCTCTAAAATCTTCAACACCAAGAGTTTTTAATCACGGAGAGAACTCTTATCTGTCGCCCACAAAACGGCAGATGCGTGGCTCGTGTTGTGCAGACCGTCAAACAAAATAACAGCGTGCTCCGAAAGAGATTAAATTGAAAGGGGCTCGATTATGTAAACCACGTGCCCCGACAAACAACACGTCACGGGCGCGTGCCGACACGCCTGCACGCTTCCACCTTGGTCCCATTGCACAGTGCTGGAAAGGGGAAATGATCTGGTCGCAGGAGGTAAGTAAAATTGGAGTAGATGATGTGTGGGGGTGGTCGTGCAGCGCTGCAGAAGGCCTCAACACCTGGCGGATTGGCAGGTCACCAACCCCTTCGACTGGACCCTCGGAAGGGTGAGAAGAAGCGAATTAAGAGAGGGTTGAGTTCACCTTTCGTGTAGAAATTTTCAAAGGGGCGGTTTTCGAAATGAGACATTTGGACGAATATTTTCCGGATGTGCCGGAAAAACAGCTGACCGCTGCGCTTTTACGGAGTGGGGAGAAAAAAGTATTGTACGAATCCAGGATGGCCCTGAATAGCCTGGAAGGTTTTCTGTCAAAAGTTGGTATGGCTCTAGTGTTTGAAAGGTAGGTAACAAACAAATTAGTAGACGATTGGAAGCTTTTATTTTTGTAATACTTGTACATTGAAATTTGTCATTACTCCAACGTCTAGATCTAACGATATTAAAATTGCAAATTTACCCCGGGAAATGTTTATAATTAATTTTAAATTTTTCCAAAAATCGGGTAGTAAAAATCAAAACTCTTTAAATATGGCGTAAATATATTTATTATTGTATTTTATTTTAACCCTACGCGTCTGACTGTGGCACTGACATCCAATGAAAAATCATAAAGAGAAAAATGCAAGATAAAGTTCGCACCATCTCCTATCAAGGTTTATAAGGTACAAGGTAAGCTTACGTCCATTTTAAGAGATATTTGATTACCATCTTGAACGTCATATAAACTGTATATCTACCTAAGATTTCATCCTTAACTCCCGAAAATGTAATCATTAATTCCTGAGTATAAAATAAGTAATAAATATAGTAACTCACCCTATCCATGAAGAAAAGTCATTTCTTGAAGCGGACACATCTGGGTGGATTAAAGAGAGTTATCATCTTTACAAGCAAAGATGATCGTGCCATAGAGCTAACCTGTAATTACAATGCCATACGGAACCCTAAATTAAGCTTCTTTACATATAAATGCGTGAAATCTACCCACGGTGATTGTTCCGTAGTCCAAATTTGCTGAAAAAATATTTCAACGGTAACCGTTCATTTTACCGCTCACTTAAGCCGTTCCGCCTCCCGCAAAATATCAAAATTATGAGAAAATACCTCGGCCGGTGAGGTGGCTCCCCACTCAATTTGACTTAATACAAGTTAATGCCACGGATCTCTCGTAAAGTACGAGCCACTCCTGAATTAAAGGGGCGTTCCTCCGACCTTCCTCCTCTCCAACTCCTTAAGAGGTTTTTCGCTCTCTTCTCAACCTCTTTATTTCCCTCACCCAAATGGAAATTTCATAGCAGATGAGGGAAAAAGAGAGCAGACTTTCGCCCTGTGCATAGCGGTGTTAACGCACCTGCCTCGCGGCCCAAGGCACAAGGGTTCGTTCCGGAATAGGGTCGGTGAGTGACCCTTAGAGGGTGATTTTTTAAGACCCCTACCCCTTTCTCTTTCCGAATACATTCCTCCCCCCGAAGCACCGCGCTAACCACTCTAGTTTTGGGAGACCCATATGCTGGCAGACCGAAAGAGGTCGGGACGGGGAAAGGGAGACCTCGTTCACAATGGATTAGTGAGCGGCGGAGGTTGGGTAGGAAAGGGTGAAGGTGTTGTGGAGCTACGACGATAATACCAGGTGAGAGAGGAGGCGAGGATGTTGCAAAAGGTTCCGCGAGTAAATTGCCAGCACGCACTCTCGCTTCATCTCCCTCCGCCTTGTTTATCCCAAACAGTTTACAGTTTGTGACCATGGAGGGGGAAAAGTATAGGGCATGCAAGGGTTTTGATTGCTCGTTTGAGATACGCAACAAGTAAACCGAGGAGTTGAAGGAAACGTAAGCGGGAATGACTCGCAGTTAAGGCTGAATCATGAACGATTGAATAACGCGGTTCGAGGATTTCTCAACATCTAAGTTTCGAAAGATCAGGAGGTTTCGGTTGTGATCACAAGAACTGTAGGATATGAATGCTATCGGAATACTGCTGCAGTGTAAGATCCACAGAAGGAAAACCCACGTACTCAAAGGATGAAACTTTGGGCATTTCCACACAAATTTAAAATAATTAGATGTTTTTAGGAGCATAACATCAGTTTGATTTAAAATCTTAAGGATTTAGAATATCGATGAAAATATAAGTAAAAGCTGCAAGACCATTTTAATATTTCATCCAAGGATTGTGGCAGATGTTTAAGAATGTAGTAGTAGTATTTTTAAAAGTGTTTCGACTGCTTAGGTCATTTCACAGTTGGACCCACCGGGAATCGAGCCCGGGACCGCTTTCAACGAAGTCGAACGCGTTGCCCATTTGGCTATCAGGGAGCTATTAATGAACATAATCCGTATGAAAAGTGTTAAGAGTATGATTTAAAAATTTCACTATAGATCGTAATCAGCAGACACTCTTTATTTTAATCTCAATACTTGAGAATTACAGTAAAATGAGATGAGCTATACGGTATTAAAAGTTCGATTTGGATTTCTCTCATCAGGCGTTTATACAAAATCATATTTTCCAGAAAGTTCGTTTTAAAAATTATATTAATTGCCCTTAATTCTAAAATTAGAAGCTTAGTTTGAAGCTGCATGAGGATAAAACGTGTACTCCTTGAAGCTGTAGAATGTGATATAATGTGATAAATTCATCTAGCCTTCTCGTTTCCATGAGAAAGTGAAAAATCCTTATGATATACGAGTAAACTACTGCAAAGGAAACAGCAATGGAAATGAGAGTAAAATTTGACACAGAAACAATTTGGTAGTGTTTTTTCGAATTAATATTTCCTTAATCTTTCACTAAGACGAGGTTTTTATTGGAAAATTAACACGCATGTCGAGTTTACTTAATTATTTTGGAAAGAAAAACTCCTTGAGGACATCTAAAGATCGTTGGAGCGGCAGCTATCGAGAGCTTCTGGGAAATAGGGTTGTTA
Source organism: Ladona fulva (assembly GCA_000376725.2). Classification (NCBI taxonomy): domain Eukaryota; kingdom Metazoa; phylum Arthropoda; class Insecta; order Odonata; family Libellulidae; genus Ladona; species Ladona fulva. The sequence goes on from KZ308601.1 coordinate 100,857, forward strand.
GGAAAGGCATATTGGTCGCGTGGCGGATGAACGGATCCACTACCCTCTTCCCCTTCCAAATATCTTGCAGCAAAAAAGGTAGACCCTTGATACAGTCAGTTTCCATTTCTCTTCTTCCCTAAATAATTTGATGGCCAATTTCTACCTCCTATAATGAGGGGTCGTCAATAAAGTAGGGTATCGTGAACTAAGTCACAATAAACAAGTTATTCAGTAAGGTATGATTGTATCGTAATACAACCTGCTATCTCGTATCAGAAATTAATCGTAAGAGAGGTATAGGAGTAGGAGAGGAGTAATATGGTAGTCCAATTTTCCTACAGCCAGTTCACTTATAAGTGAACGTGATATTTCCAAATAATCCAATGAATTTTGGTTTAGGGCAATTCTTATAGCAAGAACCTAAGAATCAGAATACTCGAACATCCATTCTATTTAATTTAGGTAATGTAAGTAAAAAATACAAAAAATAAAAAATAACAAAATAAATATTATTAACATAATTTTAATACTACAGAATGAATAAATATTGTATGAAATATATAACAGATAATATAAAATATCGAAGCCAAGGCTATAAAATTATCTGATTCTAATACTCAGTAATAAAGTGAAATTTCTTAAGCACCTCCGTGCCGTTTATCTACAAAGGAAAGCCTATTGAGTAAGAAACGCTATTTGTAATTGTCTGTACCAACAGCTTACCTGTCGTTAATGTTTACGAAAAAATAATAAAAATAAAACCTGCCTAAATACCACGGGTGCAACTGTGAATAGTGGATATTTTATTAATGATTTTATTTAGCATTTCTATGACATTTGCCATATACTTACTATCAAATATGAATGGGCGGAAGTCACTTATATTAATGTGGGAAAACCTAGCTCCAAGCACATTTCTATTTCAGTAAACCTTAGTAATGACAGGATGTCACTTCCTCGCTCCCTTTCACGCGTTCTCCGGTTGCGGACAGTTGGACCGGACGGCGATGACCCATCCGCTTTAGCCTCCCTTTGTTGGCATCTATTTCAGTAGCATTTAAACTGACATCTGTTGAGTACGCCCCCTTATTGAAAATAAATGCTTGATCCATGAAGGCAGTGCTAGTTAGCGACATATAAAATGGCACTATCATTTCAATTTATGAAGTCTGTCATACAAAACCTGAGGTCAGGACATGAATTTCACTAAATATTTTAGCAATAGAAGCTGTTATCAAATTAATAAGTCCTCATCGTTACACACATCTTAACTCAACACGGTTTTTTTTGATTAAATATTGATTTGATTGATTCAAATAAAACTAAGCAAATATCAAAAGAAATAAAACCAACGATTAAAACTAACCTACGAAATTCACATAGGTCTAAAAATAATATTAAAATTCGATACCTCTGTTAGTGGTTATATTAAAAGCGCTTCGACTGCGTTAGTTATTCCTCTTGCAAACCCTCACCAAGAACCGAACCCGGAACACCTTTCACCGAAGTCAAACACGTTACTCACACTAGTATCCGGAGGCCATTTGGTACATTTAATAACAGTCGCAATTTTCGCAATTTCAACATCGATGTCACGCCAGATTGATTTGCCAGTGGCCTGGCTTCCGTGTGTATGAGTCCAGGGAACGTAAACCACCTCTTCCCATCCCAATTCCAATATGTTTCCTTTCTGACGGACTTATTTACCTTTCCATATCTACATCCCTGCCATATTAATAAACATTCTTTTATTTTGCTTTTGTTCTATAGACTTCTATTAGTTTACCAAGGCGTCATCATCCAATTCAATTATCCCACCCACGGACCTCATGGGTATTTATATTTGTATATGCAAAGTCTTGAAATATAATAATGTATCTAAAGATAAAAAGAGTAGGCGAGGTCTTATTGGCACAGAAAACGATTGAGAAATTGATCTTCGAATATATCAAATAAAAATCGGACTTAAAGAGTTTCTAATAAATTAAGATATCGTGATAAAAAACGAATACGATAAATAAAGTATTCTTAATTAAAATAAACCTGTTAATCATAAATAGTAACAGTTTATCAATTAAAAACTATTATATCTACTTCTTTTACACTAAGAAACGACGATAAATTTCCATTGCAATCTCAAACTTTAAATAAAAAATGATGTTTTAAAACTGAAATACTTATACGCCAGAAACGTAAAACAGTTACGGACCCACAAATTAATTATATTGAGAAGGAGCTCTAAGGACTAACCAAACTCGCGCAGCTCCGAAGCTTTACGCTGTAACCCCCGAGAACTGATTAAAAAGTGAGCGCTACCTCAGATTTCCGTGGAACACGCAATGACGCCGCCATCTCATTATGCGCTTCGCTTGAAAACGGAGGCATAAAATGAAAAAGAGAGGCGGGAGGTTGCAGAATTTTTCGCCACCTCTTCCACAACGAGCTTAATTTATGGGCGCGGTGAACGGAACGAACACCCTGGGCTATACACCTCGTGCACGTCGAACCCCGGGGAACCCGCTGCCCATTCCACTGCTCCGTTCCCGAAACTTACAGACCCAACCCAGCGCTCTCACCGCAAGCAGACGATCGGTCGCCGTACGAAACCCGCAGATGCGCCTCCCCGTCTTTTTTTTCGCACTGCTTAAAAGCGTACATGTATGAGAAGGCAACTCGGTCAGTGGAGGGGGTACGGGACTAACCTCTCCCAACCTCAAAAATAGACCCTCACAGGTGCGTTATCCTGCATCATAACCGGCCCTCTTAAAGGGCAACCCACCTTCCCATACCCCAGATACCTTCAGCTGCTTGAGATTTCCCGCCATTTTCGCATGGGCGAGGAGGGAATAAGCCGCCATTCCTCACACCGCGGCCCCTTCACTAACTAAGCGAGACTCACACCACTCCGATCTGCCATTTTAGCGTCGAGGAGTGCGCGCGCGCCAGACGAAAATGCACCGGTTCTCGAATCCACTTTTATATTCCTTTGGAGGGTGGGCGTGTGTGTATATTCCCTCACTACTAAAGGTTCTCATACCCTTGTGTCTCACCCATAAGACCCCGAAGTAGGAGAGCAGACGCCGGGTGCATCGGCCTGAGGTGGGGCAGTTTTTAAGGGTGCGCCCCAAAGGGTGAGTTTTCTGGTAGAATGGGTGGGGCGGGGTTGAGAGGACGGAAAGGGTAAGTATCGGCACACGACCTCACCTGCATATCTACAAGTATTTTTTGTCGACTCAGGGACTACTCTTAGGTCATAATGGATTTTAGATACCAGTTGCAATATTCCAGCAGGTAAAATAATTTTGGGATTATAACACATGCGGGGCGAATTATGTAATAAAATTTCCCCCTTCGAGGTAAATCTTCATTAAATGGAATATGAACTATGGATCGGAAAGTTGGCATCATCCCTCGTCTAAATTGGAGCGCAGTGTGATAGGCATATGGAAAAGCAGCCTTAAATATAAGGAACGGGTTCGGCATTATTTATCGGTAGTATGAAGGGAATACAATTTGCTCTAGCCTCCTGATACCCAACCTTTTACCTGCGGTGTGCCGCACTAGGTACGAATTCTTCCTTCACTACTTATGAAGTATAGCATAACTTCGCTTTTCATACACATGATTATAGATAGCAAGACCGATTTTGGAGTATTCCCTTTCAATTTAGGAACGTCCTGATAATTATTACGTTTAGAGCATTGAAAATGTCCAGCGTAAGGCTGCAAGGTTTCTGATAGATTTGATGGAACCTATAGCGTCAAAATGTTGTATAAATGGGAAACCATAGAGAAAAGAAAGTAAATAAATAGATTATTATTATTTACTGTGCTTTGGGAAATACCCATAAGAGCAAGAATAATTTCAATCATGTGTCAGTCCAGACAGAGGTAATTAATATAGAGGAGTTAAATGAGGAAATAATAAACAGAATTAATTCAATGCCAATTACATGTAGAATATAAGTTTAGAGAATATTTATAGAACCAGACAAATAAGAAAATAGCAAACATATCTATAAAGAAACAAAGAAATCGGACATATATCCTAAATAAGCAGGAAAATCAATCAAAATTGAAGAACGGGTGAATGAATAATTACCCTTAAAGGACCTTACCGGGGTGGAGTTTTTAATATAATCCATAGAGGATGCCAAAAATTATTTTTCTTTGTGTGGTTTTACCTCGCATATACGGGTGAACCTGCCTGAATAGAATTCATCTGATGTCAGTAACTCCCATAAGAAATCTTAATAACCATTTAATACCCAAATTTTCAAACCAAAAGTATCCTTGGTTCGGCTCCAGATGACTCGAAACCCTCCCGTAAGAAACGCACTTAAGATTTGTTTTGATGAATTGCAGTCTTTTTTTCTTTTGCAAAATTAAATTAGAAATTATGATGTATAATTTAATCAAGAGTTTATGTATATTTTAGGGTAGTTTTCAAACATGACTTTCTCATTTGAAATTCAGATATCGAGGACAGAAGGTTGTATGGATTGCTAAACTAGTTGTATGGTTGTAAGGAATTAGCCACAAACCACATGAAATTGTCCCAGAAGAACCGCTTGCGGCGGAAAAGCCCTCCCTGTTCTAAGATGTTAATAGTAAAATATAATGCCAATACATATTAACTGGCACGTACATACACTTCTGGTAATTTAGAAATTTATTTATTTATTACCCAATTCCCCCACAAATATCCATTTACTGGACCATAAAAGTGGTGGGCTTCAAAAAATAATAAACGCACGCACGAAAAACACGCACGACCATTCCCTAACCGGAAAATTCGACTAGCAAGGATTCGAACCTGGAACCTTGGGGTTGGAGCGCTAATGTGCAAGCACGCTAACTACCGATGTGAGAAAGAGTTGAACCATTGCGTACTTATCATATTATTTTAATAATGGGCATGCTCAATTCTTTGATAAATCAATATAAAGGGTGAAAGGAAACTTTGTACATTAAGACATTTTTACGTTACGGCGTACATTTTGGAATAGGAAAATCAGACATGAAAAATGACTGACAAGTTCAGTACTCCAACCCCCAATTCAACTATCTGGCCAGACTATTTTCATGTTTTTAACTTTTTTTCATGTCCGTTATTCTTTGATAATAGTTTCAAATCCAAAGTCTTACTGATTCTTAACAAAACGGATTCGTTTTACTGACTTATTTTTACATTCGCGTGAAGTACTACTTATAAGAACTAAGTTTAATAATTTTCCCCTTCTATTATTAAATTCCGAAAGATAACTTATCTTTCCATAACATTTATTAATAAAAGAACCATAATATTTTTTAAATGCTTGTCTCTCCTGGCCCATATGACACATTTTTTTATAAAAAATATATCTGAAAACCGATGTCTGAAGAGTTGCAACAATAACTCAAGCGTTACATTCGATATTTAAAGATTAGAGAAATCCCTTCTGGGATGAAATGCCGGATATAATTGTACTAAGATATTAAGGTGTGAAGGAACATTTGATCTTGATTGTTTGCAAGTGGATAAATATTTCTAATAGCGAGGTAAAAACTATACTCGTAAAATTTAAGAGTCCATTCTGGTCATTAGGCTGGAAATCAATGAATATGGAGATTTAAGGTGTGTGAAATGTTTTGACGAAACTGCAAATTGAAAATCGTAAAAACAAGGAAGTAAAGAGCCTTTGAAGTCGGCCGTGCATTTCAGCGCCTACTGCGTCTGGCGACCGCTCACCACATTTATACGGAGCTCGCGATAAAATACGCTTATTTATCGTTATTAGCTCGAAATATTTAAATTTGACTTCCTAACACCAGAGCTCCAATTCTGACTGTTCTGTGCCCCTTTCAATTCCATTTTAGGCAAGTTGTAGTTCATTTAAAAACATTTGTCACGAAAAATAAGGCTTCGACGACGACGACGACGAATAAATTCACTTCCTTCCGGAAAACTTATGTTCATGGCTCCTGACTCGGGGTCTTATCCATGGTTTTATATTAATCACTTTATGTTCACTTTCTTTTTGCTGAAGATCACGGGTTAGGGGAGAACGTCTGGCTCGGATTAAAGGACGAAAAATGAGGCTTCGAAAGAATCTGTAAAGCATCCTATTCACCGAAATGTGCGGAAATTGGTATTCAAACGAAAACGAATTGGAGTACAATATCACTTAGGCAAAAAGCTATTACCGTTATTAATCAAAAATTAATATTTAATTATTAATTAAAATCGAAGATGGGGACACGAAGATGTTCAAGACTCTACTGGAACAGGATGCAGGGGTCGAGAAGAAGGAGGGCATTAACCATCTACAAAAACAAAAGGGCACGAGACTGTAAAGTTAAAAATAAAAAAAGACGACGTGGCGATGGAAAGGTAACGGACAAACTCATGAATGATTTGACAACTTATTATGGACTCAGTAAGAAGGAACACGAAATCGGTTGAAAATGTGATAAACAAGGCGAGGGCAAATTTTGAACATAAAATTTCTACAAATAAGAAATCGATGTATGAGTGCTGACTAAAAGGGATTGATTTTTAAGGCAAAACGAGGCAAGATTTAATGGCTAGAACTTATGTTAGAAAGATCTCAACCTCGACTTTAAAGAGCAAGAATTAATTCGGCCAACTTATGTCGTCAGCGTACGATTTGCTGAATCACTATCGTGGGGATTTACTCAGAATGACAACGAAATTTTCAATCAAATACCAAAAATATCAGTTAGTTCTTTTCCAAAAATATTTAACACTCAACGTGTTTCGCGAGCGTGGTTGAATCTGGTGGCACCTGAAGATGCCACTTGCAAAACTGATTGAGTGTTAAAATATTCACTGAAATGTACTATTTGTTATTTTTGGTGATGTCTTCCCACGAAGTCACATCGATTTTTATTCATTGAAGAGGATATGGCAGTTGCCCCGAAGCACATTTTTTGTTGCTCAAACATTATTGAAATAGCCACATTCAACCTGTATTTTCATTGGTCTTCACACCAAAATAGATAAGTGTGGAAAAAATGGGCTACACTATCGGCCCATGCGCAAAGCAGAACGGATAAAGGATACCCAGTGTTGGACAAAATATTCATTCAACGGAGTGCAAATATCCCAAAGAATCGATAAACTGAAAGCGCAACGAAATTTTGAGGTAACTGGGGGGCTGTTTCATGGTCCTAGAATAAGTGATTAATCGTAATAATCGAGAAACAAATGTTTATAACAAAAAAGGCGCGTTATAAACTTCATACGCGATTCTCTCAGAACAGTGTTCAAGCCAGCAGAATTTCTCGAAAGTTTCAACTAGTCACGCCTTATATTTTTCAAAATGTAGAGAATTTTTGTGTCTATGGAATAGACTAGAAGTGAAATATGGTAAATACTGGGTCTCCATAGATCCCGAGGAAATACGTCGCATGTATGTAGTTGCAAATGAAACCATTACAAACATTTCTAATTAATAATTTATATTTACGAACATTTCTCCGGTAGTTTACTTTTCAAATACATTATATCGGCAAGTCTTTGCATTTATTTTATGTTTTCGTATGTGATGATGGCTTTAGAGATGTACTAAAATGTCATTAATAGCCCCTCCGATGATGTAAAAATATGTTCGTTTCTGTTTGCTTATTGATCTTCAAAATTCAAGAGCTTTCAATTCAAGGCCTTTATATTTTATCTGAATTTTGGAAGGCTTGTTTATACATAGCGTTTAACTATATGCGACATTACATGTTATAACATATTCCTTTCAACTGCTACCTAAAGCGAGCCTTTTCTTATGCAAAGATAGTTGATTCTTTTGGATTATATTTTTAAGTTGGAACGTACAGTAATATGTCAACAGATAAATATTTTTTCGAACGGAATTTTATTTCTGTAATATTTCAATCTTTTTTCCTTCAATAATCCCGAATTTTGTGTATTGTTTCTGTAAGGAACATTTTCATTGCGTTTATCACGCCATATTAGTTAATGAAAATGCCTTACATAACTAATCAGAGCAGTGAATGTTGGACAAAATCTAAACTTATTAAGAGGAAGCTTCCATAAAAACAGACTCGATGTATATGAAAGAAGCATACATATGAGTAACTACTACTAGTAGATATTTGCAACATGCAAGATTTTCGCGCCAATCAGATAACAGAGGATTAAGGCCTTCCCGGATATCACATTCTGACAAAACATCAGATGTTCGTCATCACATTGTGGTGTTTTCTTCTCTTTGACGTGAATTCTGTTGTTGCTCAAAGAATCGCTTTTCGGTAGCTATCACCTGGAATGTCCGTGAGCACCTTTGCAGCGAAACTTATGGATTATGGGGGAGGATGAAAGGCTGTGATCGGAGAGGGTGAGGACGTATGGGAGGAAGTGATGTGTGCAAGGGACGGAAGCGGATCGAAATAGTACGGTCGGAAATAAAAGGAAAGGTGGAATCTGTACCACATCCTTGTCTACCGTCGCTTCTTACTTCTCTAGGGTTTATTTCATCTCTCATTCAGTTTTTATTTGAATGCACGAGAAGCTATTACCTAGACATTCATACATATACCATAATACCTTGCTAGCATCGTGCACATTTAGCGCAAGAAATACTGTTAGAATACTAAAAGTTTCAAAAAAAGTTTCCTGTGAAATGTGAGAAACAAACTCTCCCAGCATTCTAACATTATAATTTCATGTTTAATGAAATCTGTAAAAGGTATATTGTTTATGTTTTTCTATTAATGGTTTTTGGAATGTTTTTCTTTTTGTAATGTGGATGTTCAAATATATTTTTCTAGGTTACTGAAATTCATCTATACTTTAGATCTGTTGAACTTTAGTTAAGTTTTTCCCAATTATTTTGCGCCCTTCCCCTGATTCTATAATTATTGCCCCTAACCAGGATCTATTAAGTTTATACTGTATTAGAACTAATGGAGGAATTAATTTCTCATGAATGGGCTGGTAAAACCATAGCTACATAATTAAAAAGAGATTTAAAGACAATTTATTGTTTTCAGTGACCCAGTATACATTATTTTTGTTGATTTCTTTATCTACATTTACGAGTAAACTTACATAAATAACCTGAAAACAGCTTTACGGCGTATGGCAGGGGGTGTTAACACCTAGCGTTCGAGTTACTTCTTCAGCTTGTATCGTTCGCGAAATGAATGGGCCTCTGAAACAACCTTATCACCTTCTCATCCTTTTTTTTTAGATAAACCAAGTATCATTTTTGGGACGATAATATCAAAGTTGGAAAGCACCAATACATTTTCTGCATCCATTACACTCAAGTTTCGAAATTAAATAGAACCGATATATGCAACATGTAAAGACAGTCTCTCATTTTCTCAAACAGCTCCAAGTCGCGATAGCAAGTATTGACTAACATCTTATCAGGACAAATGTGAAGTAATTTTATGCAAACCATGAAAATGCAATACAAATATTCAGACACATAAACCTACCCTGTAGGTGAATTAAGTTAACCATTTCAATAATACTGAGATAGTCCCAGATGCATCAGCCTAACGAGACATTTCTCGACAATCTTGCAGCTGGGCTCCGGGATAGCCAAGTGGGGAACGCGTTCGTCTTCGGTGTAAGCGGTCCCGGGTTCGATTCCCGGTGGGGGGCATACGTGCAAAAATGATCTAAGCTGTCGAAACACTTTTAACGATACCACTACTACCAACGAAACCAGATGAATAAGATTGAAGCTGTTGCTTCAATCTTATTCATCTGGTGGTGGATTTCATTATCTAGTTTTCCTCAATTAGCCTCTCCTTTACTTATTGTTTTGTCTCTTTTGAAGCTTTTCCGACAAATTTTCTGAATAATTCATCTAATATACATATGTTTTTTTAAGAATGAAAGTTTAATGTTACGGCTGATATATAATGCTAATATATAATTCTGAAAAAACACTTAAAACAAAAAATGAAATTATGGCCACTAACATTGGATTAGAATTTATGCTCGACAAATTTTAAGTATAAAATAAAAAATGTTAAATGTTTTAATTAATAAGAAACCAAAAACACAACATCCACTCCATTTCTGCAATTTAATAGCACCCTACTCATGAATCAGAGTATATTTCATATGCTTATAAATTATAAATGCACAGGCATATATGTATGCATTTGCTATATATACTCATGCATCACAGTATTCATCCTTCAACGAGAACGAGTCATTTCTGGTTTAATTGAAAAAAATGACAATCTTATTATCTTGACTGAAATTCTTAGCAATATATACCCTTGAATGAATGATAAATCGCAGTACATTTATTATCTTCAATCCAAAACAAAAAAGGCCGCCTCTTCGCCCCTCCAAATGCAGCTCCCAATAAGACTGTAATGACCTTTCCCCATAGCCGATTAACATATTCCTGTCTGTATAAAATGCTCTTGCTTTGACTCCTTCTGTCTTTCTCGCTTTCCTTCACCACCCTTCAACGACAAACAATAAACACACCCTCCCCTCGACACACACTCCCCCCGATATGCGGACCTCCCGCCAGCCGCCCCACAATAGCCGCTGCCGGGGCACTGGGTCGCCCGCCCCTCCGCATCTGCCTGTCGCCGCTCATTGACAATGCCTCACTCACGGAACAGCCTCCACGACCTGTGGACCACGCCATGACCTCCCTCCCATTCACTCGCAACGCGTCTCAAACCGGTGATAACTGAACAGCTGATTTCCAGGTAGTGCTGTGCGCATTTGTTTGGTACGTTGGAGATCGACGAAATGTGGTGGGGACGCCTGTTGAATTAGCAATGTGTTGTCGGAAGGAAGCCGTAAATTAAAAGGACGTGCGGATGGATAAGAGAACAAGTAAAGTAAGTGGTAGTACAATGTGAGAACATAAGTCACTATAAACCACTAGGATTTCTAGATATATGTATCGAGTGCGTTGGAAAACGATAGAAGCATTTCAAAAAATAAGGGAAAAAACACGGAGGGCAAAACGGCAAAGCTTCTGCATACCGATGCATACCAAATTAAAAACGTAAAAATTTCAAGGCAGAAATGAAAGAGAAAAAAATCTGCCTTAGCCGGGAATCGAACCCGGGTCCCCCCATCCGGGCAGGTGCTCCAAATTTAATGTACGTAGGGAAAGTGGGGGACCTGGGTTCGATTCCCGGCTAAGGCAGACTTTGTCTCTTTCATTTCTATCTCTAAATTGAAGCATGTGAACTACGTGTTTCTCATTGCTTATAAAACTTTAGAATTAAGATACTGGAATACTTTGCTATAAAATCACGCATCTCGAGTTTGACGACTTTATGTGTAGAGGAAAACTTACCTATCAATTCCGAGCACAAATGATTAATAGCCAATCTTGTTCGTAGGGCTCTTAGAATGATGTCTTTAGATGTAGATATGCTTTTCAAAACAGTGGATGTAGGGTTATATATGCTGGTCATAGACAAACGTCTAGAATGGAAGTCAAAATGCTAATATCCTTCACGGATCCTAAGAAATACTTATCTACGTTTCCGTATCGAAGCCACAATTTCGTACAAGTTTAATTTCTGCCAGTATCCTCTAAGCTACTAAAATTGAATGCAAAAATGAGGTTTCACTTCCAAACTGATCTCCGCTGCTAGTGTCTGAAAATTTTTAACCGAACCATCACTAGAACTTACATTTAGCCTTTAAGGTAAATGATACATACCATTTATTTTGATTGTGATACAAGCTCAGCATACTTTTATGTAAGAGCATATTGTTATCAAAAGGTTTTGATTATTCTTACTTACTACGAATCATTTCTGTAGTATCCTGCCCCATCTTAATGCTGTATCAAGCCCAATCTTAATGAATGTAATATTTTTAGTATATTGCAAGATAATGGAAAACATGTCTTTGTTTTACTTTAGTCTCAGACTTGTCCATGCCAGTGGATATATCAACGCTTCTGAGTAATTAATGGTACTGCTATATGACAGTCGAATTGTTGACTCCTTATTGCCGTGATGATATTACTATAGGGTCATAGAGTTATTCGTAGGGAACTTCTTTACACTTATATAGACTATTTTAACTGATAGCATTCCGGTTCATTAAGGATTACAAACATGAACTTCATACCTCATCTTGCCTAGGATGCCCTCTCTCCTGTGTTTTGGAAGCTAAAGGTGGGGGTATAAGGTCCAAACCGACCTCCCGAAAAAATATTGCTAAGAGAGTTATTTTAATCGGGTTGCGGAGTATAAATTACAATGGTATCGATACTTTTTAAAATGTATATTAATTAGCAATTTTGAAAAAATATACGGAAATTTTTACTCATTTTTTTAAAATTAAATGTCTGGCATTATATATAAGTATTTGCTTATGGTCTTCAGTTTACTTGTTTTTAACTTTAATTTTTTTATAAGTTGAAAGTAAACTCCAAAAACCATCAAAATTAAACTTACGCGCTATACGTATTTCAATTCCAAAGGAAACATCTTCAGGCTTAGGCAGACTGTGAAAGACTGCGAAGGGAAAGGGGGACAACCGATAGAATGGAAGTAAAACAAGTGACAACTGGAAGCGTTAGCGGTCCAATAATTTGAAAAGTGTTTTATTAAAGTCTAAGTCCTGATTCATCAAATCGTCTTTATTCTTATAAATGTACAAATTCTCCAGTGCGTTAAGATGCGCGTGTGAGTTATGTGCCAGTTTTAAGTTATCTATTGAAATAAAATGTCCAGTATCATGCATATGTTTAGCTACACTGGATATTTGCGTTCTGCCGAATCTAAAATCCTTCTATGAATTCTATGGATATTTTATAGTGGTTTCTATAGTATTATCTAAATGCATTTGATAAAAATCGTAATTTGGTCCATAAAAGTAAAGTAATCCGATGTGTTTCTTTAATATTAATAATAATACATATTTATCAAATTTCAAAATCAATTAATAAAAAATCCGCGAATGTTGCGTGAATCAGAAATCCATCATTTCGTAGACAGAATGATCCCAAAATGCAAAATATGTTAACAAAGAATTTCTCAATTTCTTATAAACAGCGAATTAACGTAATTTATTATCGATTCCCCATTAATAGCCTCCCGAAAAACCGCAAAGGTAAAATACCATAGATAAATGCATTCCCATCCACGTGAGCGAAGCCACATCAAGATACACAGAAATATGCGCCCAAATAAATTACCCTCGGCATTATTAGCATCCAAAATGCTTAAAATTCACACATAAACTCCGCTCCCGAAAACTTAGAGCGGCGGCGGTAAATATATAATGTTTACCAATTACAGCAGCGGGGCCATTTAATAACATTCATACGAACGATATCGTGTCTGGTCGGAGGTTCCATTCCTCGCATAACGGGGGTTGGCAAACGAGAACTGGGGGTCCCAAAACTGCCGTCAGCAGCAGATGCCCATCCTCGCACCGCACCAATTCCACCCCCTTCCTCCGCACCCTTTCAGCGTTATTCCGCTCCCCGTGTCCTCTATATTTCCTCCACTCCCCATCCAAACCCCCCATCCCATTGGATTCCCCATCTCACTCCACGGCCTTCATTTTGCCCACTACCGAGTTGACCCCCTCGATTCCAGCTGGTACAAACGCCGCATACAGCACCGGCCCTGGGCGGAGGAGGGGTATATGGCCGTAACGGGGAACGGGGACCCGAAGGGAAAACACAAGGTGGGTTATGAGAATGGGTGTGAGGGATAGTGGAGGAGGAACGGGGTCTACATATATATACGGAACAGAATGAAACTGGATGTAGGGGGTGGGGACACGTATACACCAGAGGATGGCATTTGGAGGGTTGGAGGGGAAGGTTCGCCACGGTCCTCTGGGGGTGTGGTAGCGTATGGAATTGTACGTGGAGAACGAGGGGGAGGGAGGGGGTAGACAGCTGGCGACGAAGAGCAAGGGAGGAAAAAATATTGAAACGGGAATGAAGTATATAAGAGGTGGGGGAGGAGGCGGTGAGTGCTTCGTTTTTATTAAAGAATACATGGAATCGAAGGGGAGGAAGTGATAGTGGAGTCGCAAGGAGCAGAAGGAGTCTCTTCGTCCGCAGACGAGAGCGAAGGCATGTTTCATCATGTGACGATTTTCGCCATTTCATGTGGGAATGTACTCTTAAGTGGAGAGCAGATCTCTCCCGCAATATTAAATATTTGTCGGGCGTCTAGGGATAGTTAATTATACACCGATCATTGATTTCAGCATCAAGCATTTGCTCAGAATCATCTAAATAATTTATGAGAGAAACAATAAAAAACATCATTAAGATGTTCTAGGAAAGTTTGATGTTAGGAGACTATAAATGCTAAGCGTTGTCGATCGTTTAGGGAGGATTTGATATCTTTCAGTATCGAAGTAATTTATATTTCTTCTTTTCTAATTGATATAAATGAAATATTCAAGTAAAACCTGCTACGAAAAACCAATTTTCTAGGAAAATTTAGCAAAACTAGACGTTAAAATAACCATTAAAGTTATATATTCCAAAAATATTGTTTGGGATGATTGTGAGATCATTCATCCATCAAGTTGAACAGCCAAGAACAACTCATAACTGAGAATAGCACGAGATTATTGAAGAATGATTGAATGGTTAAGTAAGACGGCGGACTGAATCTCGAGATGAATTTCTGATTAAATATATGTCCCTTGTTACGATATGACAAATGATTCGGCCGTTGCCCTGTAATTCCTGTTGCTAGCATGCTCTTGACCTTGTGTATGTGTCACTACCTGAATGGAAATTACTGTCATCGATGGACTCGATATTTCATTCCTTTATAAGCCATTACTCACGACAAGAACGCACTCCCGACCGCTTCAATCGTGAGCATCAAACCGTGACAAAAGGGTGGGAGAAGGGAAGTAACACAGACATCTTAAGTATAGCTCCAGAATGAGTAACCAAGGAACACCTTGAGGTAGGCAAAGACACACCCACACCCTTTTTCACTCCTGACGAAATCGTTTACAGTCCATTAAAAAAACGGCATGTTTTAGTTTGCTCTACGCTTTGGGCTCCTTGGGAGGAAGCCCAATAAGGCGAGAATAAATGGATGGGTGGGTATTTCTAGATGGGTAGTTAACGACCCGAACAAAAAACGAGAAGGAGGTGGCGGAAGGAGAGATGAGGAAGAAGATTGAGGGTAGAGGCTGATGGCAGTCGCTCACTCAGCCATCGAAGCGAAGGTGAGTGTGATGGATGACCTTAAGTGGGCAGGAAAGGGTGATACAGGATGCTGGAAAACAAAGGAAGTTGGGAACCGTGGAATTTGATAGAAGTGTTTGCGGTATCGATCAAGATTCTCCGGCATCCTTGAAAACAGTCTAAGACTTCCATGGATGACTTCCTCTATATTAAGAAAAAGATTCTAAATCTTATGAATGGGAATAACTTCTGCCATTATTAATTGTATTCTACCTTTGGTGACTAATTGGACCTTGAGTATAATTTCATTACACTGTAGCCTACACTTTTTTACGAATAGAAACCTATAGGATTGTGGACATTTTCAAATAGTTCAACAAATTTTGTGTGCTATTTAAGAAAGACTGAGCATCTATTATTTACTCCAAAAGTTAATTACAAATTATCTCACGAAACAGAGAGAGAGAGAGGAACATAAGCGAAGAGGTTTATATGGGTGTATGACACAAACTTCGAATATCTTTCTTCAAAAACCTTATTGTTATGACTAAAAAAATAGGAAAAACAAGATTACATAACTTTGCGTATATGAAATTCCTTAAAATAACATTTACTTTCATTTCATCAAATTACGCTACAAGCCTTGCAAGCCACCTATCCTCACGTGGGAGACCATATCGCACAAAAGCTTTAAAATGCTTTTATAATATATAATGCGGCAAACATTTATGGCCATCATGTAATGCTACTGCGTCTACTTTTCCCTGTGAATGAATACTTCCTTTAAAACCTGGGAGGCATGTGAAGAAGTGGTTTTGACTGTACTTAAGATGGAATCTTT
Source organism: Ladona fulva (assembly GCA_000376725.2). Classification (NCBI taxonomy): domain Eukaryota; kingdom Metazoa; phylum Arthropoda; class Insecta; order Odonata; family Libellulidae; genus Ladona; species Ladona fulva. The sequence continues at coordinate 116,825 of KZ308601.1, forward strand.
ACCTTAAACACGCTTGGACAAGCATTTGACTCCACTTTCTTACCCATGTCTTCCTGCAGGTAAAGTTTCTCCCTACCCACTTATGAATGACATTAACCACACTTCTCGCATGGAATACTATGACCCTCTTCGTTCATCCAGTTTATAGAGGAGAACCGACCTCTTCTGCCTGACTCTATTCAATGGCCTTAAGAAGAAAGAGGGGGATTTCTGTGTCGTGAATGGCAGAAGAAAAGAATGTTGCCGTAGAAGTTCATCGCGTTTAAAAGGAGACAGATTTTCTCGGATTTGTGAATGAAAGAAAAACAAGTATACTATGCCCAGGCTATACGAAAAATGAGAGGAGTTTTTTCTTAGCTAATGGGTACTAAGGGACTACTAACCGTTTTCCGGTCGAATGGATGTTAAAAAATCCACTTCCTGAATGATTTGATGCTCAGATTTAAAAACCGTGATAAAGTAAACAGGAAAATAATGCCCATGACCATGTTATCCATAAGCACATGGAGCGTGAGTGAAGAACGCATAAGCATATTGTATGGGCTTTTAGAAGCCTTCAAATGTCTAATTTCTGGTTTCTTCTGTATTTAAATAAATACAGGTCGAAATTTTATACATAGAGATTAGAAGAACGGTAGAATGTAAAGTATAAACCGAGGAAGCTTTAGTGGTTGATGCAAGTATGAAATTTAACTATAGCAAAAGAAAACTTAACGCTATTAAAAACACATTTCTATTTTATCAGTTATAATGTCTATCCAACAAAAACTGATTTTTTGGACTCTAAAGCCGCAGAAATGCTTTGGAGAGAACAAAAGACAAATAACTTCAAATGTATAAACATCAAATCCATACGAGAGACAACATCTACCTCCTCATCTACTTTGAATCCCTGAAAGTCGCCTAACGGAGTGTAGTAGAGAGAAGTGATAATGTATACTGATAAATTTAAGTTCTGAACTAGGTAGTAATGGAGGATATTCTTATGCCTGATAGGATAAAATTTTACGGAAGACTGTGACATTTTATCCTAAATAACAACATATAAACCCTGTTTCTTAAAGAAAATTCCGCAGCGAAATTTCAAATTCTTATTATTATGATTTAAGACAATTGTGTTATATTTAATATTGTATAGATAAAAGATATTTATATTATTATATATAATATATTTATATATTTTCTCAACAATATAAATAGCGCCATTTCAATCACAAAAGAGAATGTATATGACGCCACTTAATATCAATGACCAATTTTCCACTTTAACATACAAAGGTGCTAATAATATATATCGTTCATCTATATTCATAAAATAAGGAAAGTAAATAATTTTTCTGAACTCCCGCCGAATTACAGTTGCAGACATGGAAACATGTCATCCTTCTTTTCAGTCATTCTTATGCATCTTATCCTCTCTCTCAGAAAGAAATAAGGGACGTTTTTTGGTCAACACCTTTTTTTTCAGAGCCCCTTTACGCGTTGCCCTTTCCCATTGAAAGGGCTTTACACATTGCGGGGTTTCCACGCCCTGAATAATTTTTCCTACGGTACGAGGGAGCTAAAATGCGGAAGAAAGAATAGGCGAAGACACGGTGGGAGAGGGCAGACTGCGCGGAGGGAGGCATTTTTGACTTCCCTGGAGTGTGTGGGGGCGCGCGTGTGTGTAAACCACATCACCTGCCGTCCGCCAGACCCACCTACGGAGTAGACTATCAAAGGGCCGTAAATGGGTGGGCAAACGGTGGCAAAAGGCACGGAACGTCCTTTCTTGCGTGAGGTGGGATCACATGATTGATTGGGTCGCAGCGGAAGGATATGACGGAAAGCGACGGGGGAATCTGCCGGGATATTGAACGAATCGGCAACGGATAAGGAGAAAGAATATGTGAATGTCGAAGACTAAGCAAGGAATCTAATATTCATATCTGAAATAATAAGTAAATCTTATTCTTAGGTTTCAATGCTTTCTGAATATATTTATACAATATTTCCCACTCGCAGATTAAGAGGGAAATTGATGGTTAAAAATTACTTCAACGAAAGCATGACGAAGTCGACACTTTTAGCAACTAATTTTTCCGAGTTTTATAAATTTCGATTGTGAGGCAACGTTGAAACATATGGCAACGAAGTACTATTCTTAATGCTAAGAGACATTTAAATTTCGTGAGTTTGGTGGAATATTTTGAAAGATATTAGCAATTTTTTCAATCTAATCAAATATCAACCTTTCAATTTTATATATTAAATATTTATTTATATTCTTATACTTATCACCAACAAAGTATCACCTAAAAGGTATAGATAAGAGTAAGTTATCTTAAAGACACTGATTAGTACATTAGTATTTCCCGGTATCATAGTATATGGCGTGTAGAGATATGCTTTCATGATAAATTGGATATTAATTTTTAGTTGATGGGTTGTGATGCTGTCTGAATCCCGTTTGGCAAATATGGGATCATTGAAGCATTCGGGTGCTCTCAATGTATATTCACGGGCAAGTAGGTACCCATTTCTTTCTTAGACCCTCACGGTAAATTCGCGAGCCCATACAATTTCTTCCAAACCTAGCAAAATGATAATAAGGCTTCTCAATTCTGAGCATACGATGGAGGAATACCTGATGAATGCCAACATCCCTCGCATTTCCATTTGAACTTTTTATAAGTCAATCCCTTCAAGTTCCCTCTTCGATGCATTCGCCACATGAATGGATGCAAGAGGTTACGACCAACTGGAGGAAGTGTTTCTACAACATTATGTTTTGCTCTTGCGAAATGGCTCTTCAATATTGATGTAGAAGTAAATTATTGCAAATTATGTGAATAATGTATAAGTAGCTTCACTTCACGTATGTAGATAAAGTAATCCTAAGGAATGCTATTAATAGGAGATCAAACTTTACTTCATATACCTGAACGAATCATACATTTTTATAAATACATTTTTTGTTTCTATTTTACTGGAAAAATATAATTAAAATTTTTAATCTTCGGTAAATATTCTAAAATTTAGTGACATGAACATTATCATGGAATAAAATCATAAACATTATATTATATTAATAATTTCACGAGGACTCATAACAAAACCACAGCTGTATAAATCCGTATCCACTGATGAATTGTTTAACCCAAATATATGCGATTGGAATGAATAATTTAAAATATTTATGACCATGAATACAAAGGTAAACAAAAGCTGTCGTTTGGTTAATCTAATTTCACTTCTTTGGATATATTTCCTGTTTGCCCTTTCCAGTCAAGAGGTAATGATGTAAAAATATTTTAAAGAAAATTAGACCGTAAAATGATAAAATTATGATTTAAATTGATATCGTTTTAAACCATCATAAAAATACATTCCTGACAAATTGATACAAACCAACTTTGAAAATCATTGAAATCTCAAGGATGTTCTCGAGCAAGGAAAAAGGAGAACGCTTTATTTTCATTTCCTTCGCAGACATCAATTAAAAAGTTATTCCCACAGCGCGACTTGAAGCATCTTTTGGATCATCAACCTGAAAGAATAGCACAGACACTTGATCGTCTGATAACGAGGAAAGGGATGAGGAGGGAAGTCTTATGAAGTTCTTTAGGAAGCAAGAGAAAGAGAGTCCTGTTGAGCCGTTTCACTTTTTTTCCTCTCTTCACCGTCTGAGGGCGTGTGTGTATAGGAAATAAAGAGGACGACGAGGAAAAGGTGAGGCAGGTGAAAGGGGAGAAAGGGAAAGGAAGGGGGGCCCGGGTAGTACCCTTCCATTCACGGGTGAGTCACCGGGAATAAAGGAGTGGGGAAGCCAAATGGATGGAGGGAGAGGAAGTGGTCTAAAGAGGAAGAGACGAGCGGTGGGGGAGTTAGAACAGATAGGAAATGGTATGGAAGATGGAAAGAAGCATGCAAGTGCTTCAGTCGTGGAGGGAAGGAGTGTGAGATAGAAGGTAATTCGATCCTCCAGAAAGGCTTGCGTGGTTTGAAGGAGTGTGTTACGGATAGGTCTTCGACTCCCCCTCGACCTCAACGAAAGATGTACGGTCAGCTTTTCAATTCCTACGTCTGAGGAACCGGAGGAAAATTAATTGAGTAACTTTGGGTATTTATTTAAGGGCGAGTCTCACGCAATGCGAATCAAGGTGACGACGAAATGCGTGTTGCTAAATTTACCACAAAAGAGCGTTTGCTTTTATCGGCCAATTTATCGAATTACTCTCTATTTACCATCGAGCGATTCGTTTCACATCCACAAAGAGAGAATGTGTTTAATAGAAGAATACGAGACAAATGTTTCATTTAAAATTCAAATTTTAGCAATGTTGATCTTATACTTCAGGTTCAAACAATATAGTTCTTAATTAGGGTGTTAAATATTGCAAGAACGTAAAAAATAATCTCGACCTGAGTTAGTTTTTCTAGAAATGTTTTTTTCCTGGATTATTTGAGATATTTACTGCCACTGAAGCTCTTTCGCCATCAGATATTTTACTTTTACTTCTCTGTAACATTAGTCGAAATAGTTGCGAATACAGCTCGAAAAGTAGCAGCTTTCAATACACTCTTGATAAGATTACTAAATTAGAAATTACTATCAAAGTTTTAGACAAAGAATAAGCATACAGTTAAATTTTTAGGAATAATACAATACAATACAATACGAACGTCTTTTTAATTAGGCGAAAATAATAATCTTAAATTTCGTTAGGGAAAATCTTTAAGAGCATTCCCAGTTATTGCCTTTACTAAATCACCTTTATAAACGATTGGGATACAAAATTATTGATTATTTAAAGTAAAGTTGCTAAAGTAAATGTTATGATTGATACTCGACTGATTTCAAATTCCCTCTTTTTGTTATTTTTGTTCATGTGACTACGACTAAACAGATGTTGTTAAAATCATAAAATTTCTCCTTCTCATACTTGACAAAAACTTATTAAATCGGTCTACTCCTAAATTTCAACTATTCTTTCAGTACTTCAACAGGTTTATCTTAAAGTATAGGGGGAAGTGGAACAGTCCACGCCTGAATCCACGGGGTCGATTACAGATACTTCAAGACTTTATTAATTACTTTAATTACTTTAATTCAAGACTTCAATTACTTTAATTCAAGACTTACTGGAACGCAATAGCGGTAACTGTCGATTTCTCTCTTCATCGCATCAGTCAAATATTCTTTTATAACGACTTCTTCTGTGACCCAGTCTTCATTCCTAACGGTCATTCGGCTCTAATCTTTTTTTTCTCATTATGTTCTTAATTTGTGTTTTCCAATTTTTCCTCGGTCCATCCTTTATTCCCCTTCTATATGTGGACCAATCATACAGCAGGGAGGAAAGTCTTATTTCTTATTCGCTATAAATGGCCATAAAATCTCATTCGCTATGTGTGTTCTATTTTCATTCTTTCCTTTTTTAGCAAAAACAATTATATTTTATGGCACAAATGAACGAAGTACTACAAAATTTAGAATTAAATTAAATGATTTTTGACATTTGTTGGAGTAAATATGTTCTTAATTAAAGATTCAAAATTAAAAAAAAATATTTATAGGGTCAGGCTTTCCTTGAATCACATGGCAAAAGATATAATAAGGAAACATAAAACCTAAGAAACACTTCAAATGCTTTGTCCACACGATTTCGAGGAAATAAACTCGCGATAGATTGAAAACCCTTCAGAGATCCTTCACGGAACTACTTAACGAGGGATAAATGTCACCAGCCAGCAAGCGTATCGCCCCTCATAAGAATGTAACTAACCAGCGATTTTCAGAGCATCGACAACATTTCGTTTAGTGCGCACACCAAATGGATCGCCTCCGGACATCGGGAGGAAAATAAAACGACACAAAAGAAAAATATGGAGTCAGCAGGTTGGAATGAATGGAAGGTATGGCTAATAAGCAAATACTCGGCGGGGACAGCCTACTCCGGGAGCGAAAGGGTTGACACGATAGAGACGAGTGGATTAGGAAAAGAGAGGGGCAGAAAGAAAGAGAGTGCAGCAAACCGTGGGCGTAACAGATGGAGAACGGTGCACGTGCCCAGGGGAAACGAGAAGGTGGCCGAGCCTCCCCCGCCTCCACCCACGCAACCTTTAAGGGGTCTCCCATACCCCTCCATTGATAAAAGGGAAAAGTGCCTCCTTTTTTCACGCTATGCCTACTCCGGAACCAAAACCTTCCCTTTTTCAACTTCCAACTATTCAAGGGACTCCCTTGAACTCTCTCCTTCCTTCCCCGACCCTTCATCTTTCCCACGCCCTTTCCAATCCCTAGACTCCCTGCGCAATTAAGGGCGTATCAATGTTTCATGCCTTCATATTCAACCTTCCCATCCCTGTGTGCACCCCTTTAGCCCCGCGTCCCCCGAGCAAAGGGATGGAAATCCATCCCGTCATACCGCTGGCTGTCTCGTAGAGAGAATGCGTATGTGCGTGTTCTCTCTCTGCTTCGCCACTATTTATTTCCCCCTTCCTTTTTTATTCGAACCTCCGGATCAAAGAACCAAAGGCACAGCATATCGACGCTGGCGGAGGGTAATTGAAAAAATAGCAAGCGATCGGATAGGATTTCCATATCCGTTTTTCCGTATTGACGAGCTAAAGCTCTTAAATATTTCACGAGGAGAAGAAATCCGCTCCGCTTTTATATCTGTTGCCCGTTTCAGATGTTAGGCTCTTAGTGTTCAAACACATTAGCTTCCTTCCTGACTTTGCTCTCATTTGTAGGTGGGTTTTGATTTCGGAAGCCACCCACAGATGGGGAGAGGGCGAACTAATTGAACATAAATATTTCCGTTCTTCCCGCGAGTTTATAAATATTTTGGGGGCGTTTAACTGCTTGGACGCCATGGATTTTGAATAGCTCGTTCTTCCTTATTTTGAAGAGGATTTTTATTAATGCCTCAATGGATCAATTTTTTCTATCTCGGGAAATTCAATTAGATTTAAATGTAGAAACAGGAAGCGAATTTTGTTAAGAATGAAGAAATGGAAGTGAATGATTGTATCTGACAAGCCTTGCCTGGAACGATAGCGAATATTAACGTATCGTTAGCATCCTTGTACCCGTAAAATGTTTTATTGATTAAATGATTTGAATATTTCTACAAGTTGTACTCTACAAATGCCAAAACATGGCACGTATTGTTATCTGTAATTCGGTATTCTACCAGCAGATTTATCATCGAAACAAAAGTTTTTTTTAACTAATGGTGCTATTATTTTATAAAAGATCTACATAATTACTCGCACGAGATATCTTCAAACGTTTTGACAATAATCACAAGTGGCTACGAAAGAGTATTGAATGTGTAAAACAGTAATAAGAATAGTCTTCGTAGATTTAAAAGTTTAAAGTGTACCATTTTTACCTCAAAAATGCATTACTTGCGACCATAAGAAATTTATTTTGGTGACATGAACTGAAATGTTGCCTTGAAATATTTTTTACTAGATCAAGCAGAACAGAAATGATGAAATATAATTCGTTGAAACGAGAAATAAAATGTACTAGCTTATATCAGAATACACCGCGATCAATAGTTTGCTATATTTTTCGCTGCATTTTTGCCATCGTGTTTCTGCAATCAATGTCACATAGCAAAATTTGAGACAGTTTGTGGTGGATGAGACAAAGTTTAACAAGTGACAGAAACGAGTGGATGCATGTACCAGCATGTTTCGAGTGAGGAGGGCATTCTGTTCTGGTTTTCATACCCATACCAGTGAACAGTTCTCTTTCCCGATGATCCCAACTCACACCTATGAATGAGTAATAGACCACTTGGAAAATGTTTTGGCAGTAAAATTAAAAAAAAAACCATTTCATCATTTTAAAGGGTGATTAAAAAGTAATAGATCAAATGCAGCTGATTTACGTTGCATGAATGTGTTTCAAAGGACCACTTCAGAAAATAGAACTCTCCAAATCTGCCATTCTTTCGTGTGTCCATCACAGGTAACGATATTGAAGTCATGGAATGGAACAGTTTCATTTCACAATATATTTCTCAGTATTGGTTTGGTTTCTTTGGTAATAGCGCAAGGGTCGACTATAGGATGAAATGTTAGCATTAAATACTTAATTTTCGTTGATGTGGAATATTTCATTTCCTTTAGGAGCGGTATTAAAGATTTAAACTGCCTCGAAGACCCTGTGAGGGATACAGGGAAATGCATTAGCAGCTAAATTACTGGAAATATACTTCGGAAGATTAAGCAGGTAACGATTCATGCGAAAGCTTCCGTAATCTCATTCGCTCGGAAGCTTCGATGTTTTCCTTTTTTAAAAAAGCGTCTCAAACATGGGCACAGTCATGAATATATGAACATATTAACTCAGTTATCTTCTTCTGTGAGCTAAAAATCTATTTTCGGACTCCTCTCGGGAGACGAATTTAAACTCACGCAGGCGGTCCTCCTTTGATACTTATCTACCCCTCCCTGGCTGGAATGATCCGTAATGATACATCAACACAGAGTATCGTATTTCCCCATTCATGGCGTCTCATCACCCGCGGCGATATGGTTCTTAAGTATGGAGATTTATGATATTTCAAATAATATCCGTCATATATATCAAGCGCAGCAGTCCGGCAGTTTCGCCTGCTTGCGAAGCCATATGGCGACTTCAATGGCCAGACTGGCAGGAATTTGAGGAACAGGGGAGGGGCGGAAGAAGGGAGAAGAGAACTGGAGGCGAACGTGGGTAGAGGTGGTTATTTCCCCCGCCGAAACTCAAGCGAACCAGGGCTGCCGCCATGTATTTGAGCCCATGAATTATTTGAGACTAATTTACGAGTTTCCATTAGGGGCCACATATCCTACGCACGGAGAGCTAGGCAAAGAGAGTAGGATGGATTGAGATGAGGCGTGGGTGGTGTGAGAGGATGAACTGTAGCAATGGGGGAGGAGATTGGCGCGGATGGAGGGTCCCATTAAGGATTCGGCATATTGAAACTCGAGAGAGTCGAAGTCCGAAAAGGTCTAACTGTTGAGAGAGGCATAACAAGTGATTCGGTAACGAGCCCTGGGCTTTCCCCGCTCTCTTGGTGCGTCTTATCGAGTAGGAAAATATTTTCAATGGTTCTGGGGGTAATTCAGGAGGAATTATGGTACCTACTTAATAACTTCCTTAATGAGGAATAAAATGCAGTCACTTTACCGTTACAAATGAGATTCTGTACTATACACAATACAATTACATCTGGCCTCCACAGTTCATGAAACCGACGATAAATGATGCAATTGCATTTCGTCGATTATAAAATGATAAGGTTAATGCATGGAATTACTTTAAGCTATATGGATTTTGGTCAGTAGCTATGATTTAATGACTCTCTTTGATAAAATTAATTATATATTATAGTTTGTTAAATCTTATTTTCTAAATTAAACGAAAGTTACTTCTATAGTCAATCATTAATCAATTCGTATTCTTTTGATTATTTAAACTAATAGATCTCGAAATTTCGAATAATTAGCATTCTATTTCCTCAAAAGTATCTTAGGCATTCAAAAGTTCTAGAAAAAGGAGTCATCTATGCAGTATTAAGAATCCCCTCATCGATAAACTTGTAAGCAGTAAAGGAGAAATATATCATAATAAAGTACCACTGATTTCTATGAGGTTACTACTATGAAATCTGTTTTTAAGCTCTTCATAGTCAGCACTTTTTTAAAATCTACGGATGTGGCCGTGATATTGTGGAAATTCATGATATTACTTAGATATTTACCTTTTCCACAGCAATGAATTGCTGTGGAAAAGTAAATATTTGTGTAATATACTATTGTGTGTTTTTTATATATAACCAAGAATCTCATCATTAAAATAATTTTTCAGTTTGAATATGAATGAAGTTAGAATCATAAGCGATTTTATCGGTACGAAATGTAATATGTCATAAATTCAAGAGTATAAGTTACGATTTGACTGGTCTTGAAATTGCTTATCTCTTGAAATATTATTGCTTGAAATCATTATATTAAGCTTATCGATTGCTTGTAATTGATGGCATTTATTCTAAATAAGGTAGCACTGGCGTTTGAATAACGTATTTTTTTAACAACATGATTTTCTAAAGAACTTGTTGGATGAGAGAAAGAACTCCAATTATCTATAGAAGTTGCTAATCTACTCACTCATTGGTTAGCATGAAAGATAAAAGCTATGTTCCCTCAAAAGATGGAGACAATTTTTTTCATTATTCTATCGGTTGATAGTAAATAATTCATATATTTAAGTGATAGAAAACCCTTTAATGTTAAGTTCTATTATACGTTTTTTAGTGTAAAATATTTAGTGGGGTAAGTAAAAAATCACTCTTACCACAACATCGTAAGATTACTCCTGCTTGTTTACTTTTCTGCGTTAATTGCAGGAAATATGTTATTTTCTTCGTAATACGTTAAGCATCCCACATATAATGTGACACCATCTTGAATGGTGCGGCCACAGGTTTGAGTCCTTGTGTACGGATTATATGGTTGTTTGTAGCTGCCAAAGAGATTGCGCGGATACTGCACTTGGGACAGAACCTGCCTTATCGCTCATCTTGGTAACGCGGTGAAAGGAGCTGGCCGAGTTCAAAGCGACGATGAGAAGAATGTGCTATTGTTTCTAGAGCAGAAATTGCCGTAGATGGCCTACATTCCGCCGCTATTCAGTATTAATTAAAGCACCCTTCCATGCAATGAAGTATTCCACGTACACTAATTTGAAGCGCGGTCAAATATCGTCAAAGAGGCAATCATGGCGTGGTGAGTCATGCTGTAGACCGTGGTACTTATGAGGAGGAAATAAGAAAGGTCGAGGTGTGAAATTTACAGCCGAGATAATTTAAATGGCGAAATATGTAGAAGAAAAGGAATGATGGAACTTATCCCAAATGTTTGAAAATTATAAAAGGGCTTTCCTCGAGACGATTCTTCCGAAAAAGTTTTCAATATAGTTTAGATGGTGTATTGAATCATTCCAAGGACTTAAAATAGAACGCAATTATAAGAAGAATGATTCAGAAAGTCTACAGTTTAATAAATATGTGATTAGATTTCATAGGAAAAATCTATTGATATACGCAGAAAATGTAAATTTGAGCACGTTATCCTTTAACGGAAGATGCACATGCAATTGAGTATCTCACACCCTTTTTTTCTTTTCTCTGAACTTCAATTGAATTCTTAGTTAAAATGCGAGGCATTAATTTGTACAGATATTTAAACTGAGAGAAATTGAGAAATCGAGTAGAGTACCAAGAGAAGGAAAATTCAATGAAGATTCTTATTTTGGTGGTTGGAAACTCTTCTAAAGTTTTGAGGTTGTAAACAAACCGTCCACCTGACAACTAATTCCGTTGTTGAATTCGAACTTGTGCATTTTCCTACAAGAAAAGATTGGGAATTTCGGTCTATATACAATGCACGGTAAGTACTAATGATAGACTACAGACAGGTATGTGAACAGGAAGAAATTTGATGAGAATGCAGCATTTGCAGTGTCGAATGATTTGTATTGACGAATTGCATACGACCATTTAGGAGAGTTTTATTTATTCAGCTCCTTTTTGTCAACGGCATTTCAGAATTATGAAACATCTAAATATTCTTTTCGTTGAGTAAATCTACATAATCTGCAAGCCCCTTTACGGTGAATGGTAGGGGTACATGAGCCATGACTCTGCTTCGATCATTGTCACAATTCATAGAAGAATGCATAGTACATAATAACGAAATTTCATGTTCCATTTGCTACATTGGCTATCATTCTATTTTCTGAGAGTCGAGTGAGTCGCTATTAGTATATAGTTATGTTTGTGCTTCATATTGTTTCTTAATGGGCAGTTGAGACAGTATTCTGAGTGGGTGTGTAAGGGTATATGTTCGCCTAAAAAAAGAGAACCAGTTCTTATAAAACAAGCAAACTTGAACATTTTAAAAATCAACGGCATACGAATTCTTTTTCTTGTATTTATTGGCCTCAGGTTCAATTCCATGCGAGTCAATGCTTTCCCATAAGATATTCATGTAAATTTCATATTAATCTTTTCTGGCCTCTATTTCTATGACAAAATGAAAAAAAGGAATAATTGCATGAACTGTAGGCAATTTTCACAAGAAAGAAATTTTATGCAATCATATTTTTAACAGTTGATTAAGGATTTCGACTCCAGATTATGAGAACTTTGATCTGAAAATTTTCGTTTTGAATATTTGTCCTATTGAGCCAAGTTGAGAGATGTTAGTTTCTGTTCTGTACAAATATGACTACTTATTTAATTCTATCTCTATTTTCCCCGTTCAGAATTAACGGACACTTCTGCTAGTTGGTAATATAACAAACGCTTTTCATCCATCGTAGCAAATGGAACGAAAACAGCGTTTTGGCAGGATAAAGAGGAATCTTATTATACCTTTTTCAGAAGAGAATTTTCATTAGAATAACATTTTTTACTACCCTTAAAATCTATTCATAAAATGCTTCCATATAATATGTACGATAATATCCATAAAAGATTATGCAAATAAGAAGGAATTGATATTCATTGACAATATTTAAAATGCAAGCTGTAGAAAAATGTTTATGGAAGATAAATATGCTTTTAATTTTCTAAATATTACAAAATAATAGTGTATAAAAATCGCACGCAAACGAAAGTCATCGAATAATCGCCAAATTCATGTACACGAAAATCCTCTTACAGAAGAAATTGTTTGCGATTTATTAATCGAAAATCTATACCTCCATTCCACGTAGAATCATCGATCCTACAATATCCATCATCTAATGAACTATTGAACTTCTTACCTAAATTTAGCTTCACTAACGAGATCACGATTAGGTAAACGTCTGTATGCATTTTACGCCGCTGTAATTATTAGAAGCAAGATTTATCACTCGAGATGGATTATCAAAGAAACGAAGCATCCCTCGAGCAATTTTATTCAGCGAGGGTTTTCCTTTATGATTATGCGGCATCCTCTCTTTCATGCCCCTCTCATTTGATCCCACGTGCACACGCACTCACGAATTCCTCAATCTTCACCTATCCTCCTCTCAGACGCACTTCAGCACCACTCTCCCTTCCACTTTTCCACCCATTCTTACAAACCCCCACTCGCAACCCCTCTTGGGACGTGATGCACGAGAAAGAGAAAGGGACCACCCCTACCATGTGTGTGTGTCTCCTTAGTTTGGTGAAGAGGTGGACGCTCTGTATGGCCACTGCAACGCTCATGTTAATTATTGACGCCCGTTCCCTCCCATGTCTCACAACCTTAGCGCCTGCTCTATCTCGCCATCCCTTCTCTTCCCGCACCTGTCCACCTCTCCTATTGTGGTGATCTACTGCTCTCAGACAGCTTTTCTTCTGTGTTGCGATCATATTGATTTTAACTCTCGTTGTCTTCGTGGGTTTTATAATTATAGATATCCCTCTCCAAAGAAAACTCGTAAAATCAGGAAATGCGGAAATACTTTCTTCCCAAATTGGACAAGTTGGGAGATGAGGACTGCGAATTTACCAAGTGAGAAGATGTGAAATTAAAAAACTTCATTTTAAACTTTGAACTAGGATATATCCAGAAATATTAATACTCACTTCAGAATGGCAGAAATTATGCAGTTTATTGCAGTATCTCCGGTGTGAAAGTAAATATAGTATTTGCATAATGGAATTCTCGCAGCTGTTTCAAATAATGCAGTAACATGATGTACCGTTACTCACGGATCAAAGTTCTAGTCATCTCAACTCAGGACTTCATCCTGCTGATGGTACGAGAGTAAGGTGCCGAAACGTCGATGGACTTTGAAGCAGTAACCCGGCTGATAACCCGAGAAGATTTTTGGCATTCAGTGTTTATATTGGTATTTATTTTAGCTTCCCGATTTATGGAATCTGAAAAATAGCTCTGGTAATTTTTTTTATTTAAGTACACCCTTTCGCAAAGCCTTTACACAATTAACAAGTAATTAGACGTCCTGAGAGATTTAACCACAAGATCAATTCCACTTTAATGATTTATCGTTCATTGAACGAAAACTATAAGATATCAACATTGTTTATTAAGTTATAATGAATTATTTCGGATTATACCCAAAGCATATCTGGAGTTCAGGTTAAGGGATTACAGTCTTAGGCCCTAAAAAGTTTTCTTTTACATTTCATCGAATATTAAACCCATAATACTCGTATTTAGATCCAGGTCACCGATATTGTCTTACGATAAGTCAATATAATTGAAATTTAATATTAAATACGTAATAATATATAACCTATACTTATAACAATGATAATATTTTGATAGAATAACGAACTTTTCGTCCCAGGTAATTTTTAGAGAAGTAATTATACTCCAATAAGAGAATTGGCGTCCATATTGAGGGTAGTGAAATTACCCGGAGGCAACAGACAAAATAATTATAATCGTTCCTTTGAACAGCTATGACTTCATTTTCTAGTATATTTGAAGATTCTTCCTTATTGATTTCACGGTGAATTGTGTATTTATCTATGGTATATAATTTGTATGTAATTTTATCCGGTATTTATTAAGCCATCTTTAAATATTACGTTCTTACTATCAATGTCCTAGGATGGAACTCGCTTAGTGATAGAAGACTTGAATACCGCAGGAAGCTTTTCGATAAGTTTGTCACTACGGATCTCGGGGAGGAGATAGTTGATTTTCTCATCCCAGCTAGTAACGCACGTAATCTTCGAAAGAAAACGAAAAAGCGATACAGGGAAATAGTCGCCAGGACGGATAGATATTTTTGGTCATTTTTCCCGCGAAGTATCAGAGAAG
>KZ308601.1:132327-200388 GCA_000376725.2 Ladona fulva
CTGAAGGTTACTCTAAATATTTTAATGGAAAATGAATCAGAAAAATTATTCGAAAATTCAATGTTGGGCGATTTCTTTGGTTCTTTAAATATATAAAAAGCAAATGCAATGGAAAATAAACGAGTCGACAGCAATTTCTGGAATGGGAATATATCGAATGAGAAATAGTAGAACCAGTAAATGTTCCGAGTTGTGTTTCACAAATTGAAATTTAACATCATAAAACTGTATACCTATGATGTGATTTGATTATTGATTTAGAAGCTATAAAGTAATCATGGAGCCAAAGTTCTAATCATCGATATTCCACAAAAATGTTCGCGGATGAAAATCGCGACTAAGAATAATAGACGGAACAATGTATAAGAAAGAATTTTTCTTTTTCGAATCTGTAAGTGAAGAATAGGTTGCATCGCAGGGAGATACTTCATTCGTATATTAGCCTTCACGTTCTAAAAATGGCTCGTTTGAGGATACGTGAGTCGGCGAGCGTAGAGCAAAGGTTGCCTTGTAATGCTCTTTGGTAGCGAGGATAAGGTCTTTCCTCTCAATGTTTGTGTACGTGTGTCAGTATATGGTTCGGCACATAGGTTACGAGTGTTGCTGGATGCAAGCGCCGGCTGTCATTAATTATTGAATGTTTGCTCTCGTTCGGCAATCGCTCCGGAGGATTTATTGACATTCCCAAGTCATCAAGAGAAAGGGGAGGGGGGCGAGGCACTGTCCAAGAGGAGGAGAGGGGGTGTTCTTTGACGAGTTTCAGCTTCATTAGAGATGCAAAGAGATTTTTTTAATGAATGTTTTAAAAAGGGTACGGGGAAAGCGGCTTCGGTAAATATTTAGAGGAAGCGGGGGCCGCGCGCTTTATATATTTTTTAAAATATGTTCTGTCTCTCCTTCCACATTTCCTCATACCATACTCTTTTTTCCGCACGTTCTTGTGTCATTAGTCTTTGATGGGACGGAAGATAAAGGTCTATTTGAGCTCCGGTTCCAGCAATGGAAAAAGTGCCCTTTACAAAAAAAGCTATGGAAAGACACGAGTTGCTGCGATTTTGAAGAAATTTCATTTGAGATTTACATGTACTTTGAAAGTTTCAAATTTCGCCACAGTAGGTAAGATCGTAGACAAAATCTTAACTATTCACCTCTCACAGCAAATCAGCGCCGAAAATAATGATAATATTGGTTTTGAATCAGATCACGAGCTATGCAGACTCTTACAGTTGATTGGATTTTCATTTATCCAATCAGATACTGACGAGTTTTTAAGGAAAATATTTTGAATTAATTCTCTTTCCGCGTGGGTGTGACACATTCTTTCGGTGCATGGTGGGTTGTTTTTTGTGTTTTCGATCAAAGCCTCGGATGTATTTTTATGGGCTGTAGACCATCGTAATGGGTATAAACACAAACTCTGACGAGGTCGATTGAGAACCAGACGAAATTATTCAGTGAACCTCTCCATGGAATAGACTTTATTGACAGTGTCTGCTCATAAGTCGACATATAGGCTAATAACCGCATCCACCACAAGGCTTGATTATTCTCTGTTTATCAAGTTTCATAATTTATCAGGCGCGGGTAAATATTAATAGCGAATCACGGAGGGAATCAATAGCGACGACATAAAAGGAAGGTCTATTTAACAGCAGGCGAAGAAATAAATCAATGAGGATTGGGATATACATATAAACATGCGGGGCGATTAGGTAAACATTTAGCAAGCGATTCTTTAATTTTTAGGACAATCAATGATTTAATTAACGGTTTAATATGAAACCTACAAATTGCGAGGGATTTAATATTCTTTCAATGTAAACAAAAACTCAGCACGTTCCGCAATTGGTATTTTAGCTTCATTTTTATTTGCATCACTCTCTTGCTTCAGCGACATCAATCTACTTCAGACAGTGCAGTCTTTAGAGTTTCAGAGTTTTAGAGATCAGTGGGTTTATAGTTCATGACAGTTCAGTGGAATTTTGTTTCTGAAATTACATATTACCAACCAAGGTAGATGTATACCATAATGCACAAAATTATTTTGATTAATTTTACTGTACTACTGTAAAATTTTACTACTACTGTATTTTACTACTACTGTAAAAATCTAAAAAAACTATGTTCACTAGAACAGATCTAAAATATATAGTTAATCGAATCAAGTCTAAAAGGAGACGTAAGGCCGTTTTTTTGGCGTTTGTGAAGGGCAATTTGCCGATTTTGCTTCCTCTGAATACGGCACTGCCATCAGATGTAACGCACTCGGAACACGATATTCTTCATTTTTATTGTTATTATTCGAGTAATTTATAAGATGTTTTAATAGTATGCCGCTGAATTTGATGTAATTGTACTAAAACGGGAAAGTAATTTTTTGCAGCATTCGAATATACGAGGGGCTCCCGAGTAGCCAAGTGGGCAACGCGTTCGACTTCAGTGAAAGCGGTCCCGGGTTCGAATCCCGGTGGAAGCCTACGTGCGAAATGACCTCAGCCGTCGAAGCAATTTTAACAATAATACTACTAGTACTACTACTCGAATATACGAACAAGATCTTTGCTCGGGGAGTATTGGGGTGAAATTTTCAAATATAAGCCTTCGTGATGGATTTAATTGCGAAAAATTGCGTATTTTACCCTTGATCATACTTAGTTTGTTAATCAGGACAAAATCTGACTATCTGAATCTGAAAAGCCTGAATGTAACAACATATAATGATAATCTCATAATGAATCATCTTTCTCCTTCAGAACATTGCACTTCGCATTAATTGTCATTTTTCAAGTAACTAGGTAAACATTGTTGCATCAAAATTCTGTAAAATACCTCAAGTTACTATCTGTGATTGTTTCTTCTGCTAGGCCCTCTGGTAGCAAAGTGGATAACGCATTTATTTTTGGTAAAAGCGTCTCTGGGTTCGGGTTAAGACCACAGTAAAAATATGAGCAGAAAAACATCAGATATCGAGGTACTTTCAAAAGAAGTAATTACATACAGTTTTTCAGCTATCGTTCTGTTGTTTGCTACTTCTTAACTGTAAGCTATTAGGTAGAGTGACATTTCTAGGAGCACTTCCATTAAATAGGCGTCAGTCGAAGAGAGGTTCTAAAAGTTCGACAACTTTACCAGCGATTATTTTGCTATCAGGGTCTTTAGAAAAGTCATCGTTTAAATGCACATTAGGCTCCATCGGCCCATTTGTTGCTATGCGACAAAATGGGACCATTCGTCGCCCATGCAGTTATCCAAAGTTCAAAACATACACGAATCAGCGTTTGCCATCGACCGTCCCCATTCTTTTTCCTTT
This sequence comes from Ladona fulva, assembly GCA_000376725.2. Taxonomy (NCBI): domain Eukaryota; kingdom Metazoa; phylum Arthropoda; class Insecta; order Odonata; family Libellulidae; genus Ladona; species Ladona fulva. Next base: position 135,638 of record KZ308601.1, read on the forward strand.
CCGAACCGCTGCATTTGCGACCCTTCCTCCCAAGAAACCCACTATCTCGCCATCCGATTCCTTTTCAAGGATCCATTACGATCATTCCCATTAACCCAAAGAAACCCTCCTATGGGAACGACCTAGGCCTCTTGGAATCCCCAATGTGCTTCCCTATTATCAGTATCGGATGATGTCCTCTGGCATTCCTTTGAGCGGGTTTTCAAGGGGAGGGTTCACAGCTCCCTCGCATATCTTTCCCTCCTTTATGTCCTCCGCCATTGACGCCACCCCTTCGCCTGCTTTTCCTTTCGCGATCATTTGCCGTGGAGCCATTTGTACCCCTCCACTACTTCGCATCCGAACTCGCAGACTGTTCGAAACCCTTTCCCCGCCCTCGCCGCGAGTCCCACTTTATGCCTTTCAGTTTCGATCGCTTCTGTCTCGATCGTTTTCTTCTTTTCCTACCTATTTCTTATTCGGTGAGTTACTTTCCAAGCATTCCACGACATAACCTTGCTATTTAACGGTACAATAACTTTGTCATTAAAAATAACTTTTTTTACTCGAAAGAATTTTCGACATTTATTAAATTTCACTTATAAGATTTATAATAATATGTTTTTATTTGGGCGAGATTAAGATATATAAGACTTCTCTCTCATCCAAGTGGAGCTTTCAAAATCGGGCTCAGGACAAATCACTAATTCTTTCCAGCCAATGATATCCCTCAATGATAGCCATTGCCCTCAATAACCGTTACACACACAGCAGATAATCCAAACGTTTTCAAAATGTGAATACGTTTGGCACAAAGTGTAGAAATCTCAGTGGCGTGACGGCATATTTACTAATGGGATTAAATAGGTATAATAAATATCCTTGTTTTTATTTTAATCCTGAATAGCACGTATTCATATCTTATATAGAAAATGAATGGCATTTTGTTACTAATCGATTTCGAATGGTACTCAATGCATTTGTTTTCTAAATCTATATCTACATATATGACTTAAAGCGTGTTCATGGGTATTTTCTTGCTATTATGGGGAGAAATGGACAACTATGCAACGGCAAATGATCATTACCGTCATAAGCATCCAACAGAATCTGAGCTAAACTGATGATAGCAATTTTCCTCACAGTGAAAGTATTTGGACTTTTAATAGTTCCATGAACTGAAAAATCCAAGTAAATGTAACTACATTTACTTTCATTCAATACCATAACTTATAAATATGGGCAGCATTAATGCACTAGAAATTATAAATTGCTTTTTGAATGTTGGATATTCTAAGTGAAATTTATAGAGCGTTAGTTTCCTGCCAACCGATATGTTTCTGAAGAGCAGAATAGTACATAAAAGCTTAGTAAGTAGGAATGTAGTTTTTCTTTTGACTAACTGAGGTACGAGAGAATGAAGGTTGAATTCTACGAAGAATTTTTACACGGAAACGTAAAACATTCCTGATGCTTAGAAAACGGTAGGGAATGTCTAAACTAATGTCCCTGAAATTTTTAATAGGGCAGAAAGGATTCGGCTCGGCGATAAATATGTAATGGAAAATGTATGCCTCATCCCTTTGCACTTTTACCTCCTATACCCTCAGCCTTCAGCAACCTAAAAGTCAACATTACCTCCTCTTTGTTGAGGTTAAAATTTCGGCAATTTGGCAACCTGCTCATTAATCGGAGGGACCACTTACGGTGGTTTCGTCTACGGTATTGTGTCAAAACATATTTTCATAGGAGTGATTACTTTGATGTTAGAGCGAAATAGCAGATTGGCTTAACCAAGCGATACTACCACGGTGTTTGAATAGTGTAATGAAAGAGGCAGCTGAATGTATACGAAGCACCGCTCTCTGAGTGCAAGCATCAATTCCATTTTATTCCAGAAAGGAAAATCGGAACCGTGAATCCCACCAAACGGCACAACCCTTTTGAAGTAAATTTAATTTTTCAGCAAAGTAATTGCGAATGCGCAAGACTGATAAATATATTCATATCGTGAACTAGTGATTTTATAATTCATGTTTTGATTTATGTCTCCAATTTAATAGATAAGAAGCGCCGCTGTCGAGTGTTTCATGAAAATTTTCATATCTGAATTAAACGTATGACGTATCTGTGATGGATTGATATAATTTAATAAATAANACACCCCCTGCCACGCGCCATTGGCGGATTGCAGGGCTTAAATGTAAATGTAAATGTAAATGTAAATGTCTTCAACTTCCAACTGACTATTCATCCCTATTATGTTATCAAAGTGAGACATTTATTCTTCCCGTCACGTTAAAAACATGTTTGCCGATCGTAAACAAGAGAGAAAAATTCTAAAGCAGTAAAGCAGTTAAAAATGAGGTTCCAAAGTTTGAACTTTGTCGCATTCGGAGAGGAAGATGATACTGTGAATGATTCATTCTTGCCTTTTGAGATGCGTGCTCAGAACTTCGGTCTGCCAAGGAGGCAGCTAAGTATCTCTGTGCGGACGATCTAATGGTACTTTGCTCAATTCACCTTAGAAATAGGTCAGAGTGTGCGTGATACGCCATTGAGTGGGCAAAGGGCGAGAACTCCCGCCGTGGCGAAGTCGTAAAAACCACGGCCCTGAGCGCCAAAATGAGACTATGCAGTAGAAATGCCGTAACAACCAGCATTACGTCTTTCTCAGCACCGAGATGAATTATTAAACGGAAGACCGACGCCCTATGATTATTCCTCGGAATATTCCAAAAAGGGTCATCAAAACATTTCGTCATCTCGCGCAAATGGATTGGAGGGGAGATTTTATTTTAATTGGGAAGTAAATTTCAACTGCGAGGAGCATGTTAATGGGACTCCGCATAAAAGCCGAAGGGAGAGGAGCATAACTTCTCGCCGTGGAAGAGCATGAAACGCTGGGGAACCATAACAATTTCCCTAGAAACGTGGGGAACATCTTTAATTCGGTAGAATGCGAAGAATAAATGAAGCACGACCTTACCCCAATGGGATTGGGGAAGTGGTTTGAGATTCAATCTATAATTCATCCGAACGGAGCACTAACGAGAGACAAAGGGAAGGGATAGCGTATACGTTATTATTATAACACTAATTCGGTAAGGTTTCGGACTTTTTTACTAATTTATTTTACCGAGGTAATAAGAGGTTTCCATTCTGGGCAGATACCCAAATTAGCAACGAGAGAAGATAAATCTAAATTATTGAGATCCAAACGGGATAAGCCTCAGTTACGTTTCCATTTTTGGTTGTATAATTGGTAGGGGTATCAATGAATCGGCTCAACTCACAACATATAAAGAGTATAATCATGCTGCAATTTATGAGTATGGAGATGTTTTTTGTATGAATTAGAACTTTAAGATTATGTTTATGTATTAACCTCTATTTATATATATATCTAGTTTACGGAGAAAAAAAAAATCTCGTAATATCTCGTGGATATGTTACCATACCTGAGGATGATCTCATGAGTTGAAACCAAGGTCGTAATCAATAAAATATTCTGTGGTTTGTAAAAGTTTTTCTTACTTTTGTACCTCCCCGTATCTTACAATCATTAGAAGACGCTTACCAAAAATTCGTCTTTTGACTGGTCATACAATTTAAGAGAATTCCGTTTCCTCATCTTAGCATATAATTTGCATATCAGTTATCTTGTATGCATTTTATTACAAACATTGGAAAGAGGATGACAAATATTTACCAAGCGTTTAATGCAGATTTGTACATGAAGACCAATTTTCCAGCTTTAAGAGTTAGCAAATTTGTATACTTTTTCCCAACAAGGCAAACGAGAAAAAAGGGAAGCAAGGGCATCACAGAACAAAGATATCCGAAGAGATGAAAAGCGTGGAAAGTGAAGAAGGCGATGGGAGGCGTTGGTGAAGAAGGACTGAGGTGTTAGTGCGTGATTGTTCCGGAAGCATCGCTTCGTAAGAGGGAGCAGAGCGCGAGGAGACGGAATAGACGTTGCCTGGGCCAACTGTGAGTTGCTGCAAAGTGTTTCTGAAATATTTATTAGCCGTACCACTCAAGAGTCGCTCGAAAGGGCACCTTAGGGTTACAAGTTTGAGGCTTGCGAGAAGGCGGAAGAGAGAGAATAGAGAAATGGATGGGAGGCAATATCAGAAAATTTTGGAGGAAATGAGAAAAAAGCAGGAAAGGAAGAAGATAAAGATAAGGGAGACGTAAACTTATATGCATTGTAAATAATACAGAAAAGAGCATATTGTAAATAAACTTTCTCGTCTACATTTATTGAAGACATTTGAGATCTCAATAACATACTTGTAATTATTGCTGCAGTAGAGTTTACAAATAGTCTTAAATTAATGCGATTAAAACTAATATGTAATGCATACATCTATCATACATTAATTGAGTGTTATTTTTTTGGTAGCCCTATGAGAAATGATTCCTCTGTAATATAATATAAGGAATCTCTGATTCAATTTAGGAGGAATCCCAGACAATTTTTACCAATGATCAATGCCGAATTTTTCAGTTAAGAGATAGTGATTGCATTCAAAGGTAGACATTTATTTGAGTTACAAATTTTCATCGAATTATTTAATATTTCATCTTTAAATATGCATCGCATATCTTTCGTTCAAGTAAAACTTTATTTACTTCTTACGACATCTTTTATAGTGAGATGTTTATTCTAACTCCTAACAATCTAATTATAACCCATTTTCAATAACCTTAGGAAAAAATGGTACTGAGGTTGTTTCAGTATAAATACTCCTTTCAAGAGAGAATTTCCGAAAATTATCGAACATTTTCTGCTTCTCAAAGGGTGTTTCCTTCTTTATGGAGCAATCGGTTCTCCTGTGCGTTAATAAATCAATGTTAAGTAAACAAGTGTGGATTGGGGAAGGAAAAGGTAGTTACAAAGTGAAGGTTAAAATATGAGACCGAAATGGAATGAGAAAATGAAGTGGATATTTCCAAGGAAATATTTGCCACGCGATAAGGAAATAAAGAGGCTTTGAAGGTGGGGAAAATGTTTCCAGGAGTAACGAGATAAAAACAAGCCCGAGCGGGAAAGAAAACATAAGACAGGAACACTCAGCGTTTCATTAGGCATTCTTTACGATTAAATAGTCCCCTTACGACCTGTAGCTTTCAATTCCGTGGGATGGCACGTGCGGACGGAGGAAATCCCAAAATCTGCCTTTTGTCGTTAATGCTGCAAGAAAAGACGTATACTGCCGATTCCATATATTTACCCAAAGTATATTTTACTGATATTTTCGCATCTCTTATTCAACAAGCGTATAATTGTATGCCCGATCCTCACCGACCTTAGTTAAATGGAGGAAGAAACTCCTTCAGCAGCACTTTCGATTTTCAGATGCCCAGCCGATGAGATAGCACCTACCGAGACGCACCACTTTTCTTTGTGAGGAAATTACAAGTTTTTTCCCTGGAAACCTTTCCCTCCTAGGATACCGTTAAACATCCACTTTCGCAGTATAGGACGCCACCCCTCAAACCTTTTTTCTGTATCGCGCTGCCTTTGAAAATTACCTTTCTTAGCTCGAAAAACATCGTATATTTCCTCGCAATTCCTTTCCGTATCTTCCGGTCCAATCCACGAGAAAAAAATTACTACATCCCCCATCTCCTGCATTTAAATTAGGTGTGGCGTTTATTCGGGAACGGCGCGATGAAGCGGGAAGGTGAGGCCGTTGCAAGGCGTAGCGGATGGTGAAAGCAACAGTGGAAAGATGGAGTGGGCGGAATGTAGAAGGAAAAAGGGCGAGAAAACCCAATTGTGGAGTGCGGAACAACCTCCTTCCCTTGGCTGAATAAGGCTTTACTCCCGCGAGTTCCATAATGTCTCAACCGTCGTGAAATTTTCATGCTCCTGGCCGAAATTAAATGGCTAGAAAGGTGGGATGTAAGGTCAAAATGTTTTTTTGAGGGGCTAAGGAGGAGGACGAAGTGAAATATGCGGTACAAGGATAATTTGCCGACGGACTCCTTTGAAAGAATCGTTTTAACCGAGAGGGTCTTGCTAGCGAATGCTTAATTTCTCTTACTAATTCTCACTTACTCATAAATAAACATTAGCTGCCATTCTCAGTGGAAAATTTATAATAGTTGCGGATGGATTCATGCGTTTTTGTCGCTAATCTCGCTTGACAGTAAGAGATTAATAATAATCAGCTGACATGTCTGTGATGTAACTACAGCTTTAAAAATTAAGCTTATCGAGAAGTTTCCCAATATTATCTGAAATATACTGACTGAGAATCTATTTCTAATAATTGAATATTTTAATACAGGTTGGCTATATATGACAACGAAAAACTTTCAATTTACAAAATTAAGGTAATAGGAAAGGAAATAACTTTGCAAAATTAATACTCTGAGGTTTAATTTGGTGGAGTGTTTCCTTGACTACACTGTTAATAAGGTGTTTTCACCAAGGCGGTGCCGTTCTGAAGGTTACTCTAAATATTTTAATGGAAAATGAATCAGAAAAATTATTCGAAAATTCAATGTTGGGCGATTTCTTTGGTTCTTTAAATATATAAAAAGCAAATGCAATGGAAAATAAACGAGTCGACAGCAATTTCTGGAATGGGAATATATCGAATGAGAAATAGTAGAACCAGTAAATGTTCCGAGTTGTGTTTCACAAATTGAAATTTAACATCATAAAACTGTATACCTATGATGTGATTTGATTATTGATTTAGAAGCTATAAAGTAATCATGGAGCCAAAGTTCTAATCATCGATATTCCACAAAAATGTTCGCGGATGAAAATCGCGACTAAGAATAATAGACGGAACAATGTATAAGAAAGAATTTTTCTTTTTCGAATCTGTAAGTGAAGAATAGGTTGCATCGCAGGGAGATACACCATTCGTATATTAGCCTTCACGTTCTAAAAATGGCTCGTTTGAGGATACGTGAGTCGGCGAGCGTAGAGCAAAGGTTGCCTTGTAATGCTCTTTGGTAGCGAGGATAAGGTCTTTCCTCTCAATGTTTGTGTACGTGTGTCAGTATATGGTTCGGCACATAGGTTACGAGTGTTGCTGGATGCAAGCGCCGGCTGTCATTAATTATTGAATGTTTGCTCTCGTTCGGCAATCGCTCCGGAGGATTTATTGACATTCCCAAGTCATCAAGAGAAAGGGGAGGGGGGCGAGGCACTGTCCAAGAGGAGGAGAGGGGATGTTCTTTGACGAGTTTCAGCTTCATTAGAGATGCAAAGAGATTTTTTTAATGAATGTTTTAAAAAGGGTACGGGGAAAGCGGCTTCGGTAAATATTTAGAGGAAGCGGGGGCCGCGCGCTTTATATATTTTTTAAAATATGTTCTGTCTCTCCTTCCACATTTCCTCATACCATACTCTTTTTTCCGCACGTTCTTGTGTCATTAGTCTTTGATGGGACGGAAGATAAAGGTCTATTTGAGCTCCGGTTCCAGCAATGGAAAAAGTGCCCTTTACAAAAAAAGCTATGGAAAGACACGAGTTGCTGCGATTTTGAAGACATTTCATTTGAGATTTACATGTACTTTTAAAGTTTCAAATTTCGCCACAGTAGGTAAGATCGTAGACAAAATCTTAACTATTCACCTCTCACAGCAAATCAGCGCCGAAAATAATGATAATATTGGTTTTGAATCAGATCACGAGCTATGCAGACTTACAGTTGATTGGATTTTCATTTATCCAATCAGATACTGACGAGTTTTTAAGGAAAATATTTTGAATTAATTCTTTTTCCGCGTGGGTGTGACACATTCTTTCGGTGCATGGTGGGTTGTTTTTTGTGTTTTCGATCAAAGCCTCGGATGTATTTTTATGGGCTGTAGACCATCGTAATGGGTATAAACACAAACTCTGACGAGGTCGATTGAGAACCAGACGAAATTATTCAGTGAACCTCTCCATGGAATAGACTTTATTGACAGTGTCTGCTCATAAGTCGACATATAGGCTAATAACCGCATCCACCACAAGGCTTGATTATTCTCTGTTTATCAAGTTTCATAATTTATCAGGCGCGGGTAAATATTAATAGCGAATCACGGAGGGAATCAATAGCGACGACATAAAAGGAAGGTCTATTTAACAGCAGGCGAAGAAATAAATCAATGAGGATTGGGATATACATATAAACATGCGGGGCGATTAGGTAAACATTTAGCAAGCGATTCTTTAATTTTTAGGACAATCAATGATTTAATTAACGGTTTAATATGAAACCTACAAATTGCGAGGGATTTAATATTCTTTCAATGTAAACAAAAACTCAGCACGTTCCGCAATTGGTATTTTAGCTTCATTTTTATTTGCATCACTCTCTTGCTTCAGCGACATCAATCTACTTCAGACAGTGCAGTCTTTAGAGTTTCAGAGTTTTAGAGATCAGTGGGTTTATAGTTCATGACAGTTCAGTGGAATTTTGTTTCTGAAATTACATATTACCAACCAAGGTAGATGTATACCATAATGCACAAAATTATTTTGATTAATTTTACTGTACTACTGTAAAATTTTACTACTACTGTATTTTACTACTACTGTAAAAATCTAAAAAAACTATGTTCACTAGAACAGATCTAAAATATATAGTTAATCGAATCAAGTCTAAAAGGAGACGTAAGGCCGTTTTTTTGGCGTTTGTGAAGGGCAATTTGCCGATTTTGCTTCCTCTGAATACGGCACTGCCATCAGATGTAACGCACTCGGAACACGATATTCTTCATTTTTATTGTTATTATTCGAGTAATTTATAAGATGTTTTAATAGTATGCCGCTGAATTTGATGTAATTGTACTAAAACGGGAAAGTAATTTTTTGCAGCATTCGAATATACGAGGGGCTCCCGAGTAGCCAAGTGGGCAACGCGTTCGACTTCAGTGAAAGCGGTCCCGGGTTCGAATCCCGGTGGAAGCCTACGTGCGAAATGACCTCAGCCGTCGAAGCAATTTTAACAATAATACTACTACTACTACTACTCGAATATACGAACAAGATCTTTGCTCGGGGAGTATTGGGGTGAAATTTTCAAATATAAGCCTTCGTGATGGATTTAATTGCGAAAAATTGCGTATTTTACCCTTGATCATACTTAGTTTGTTAATCAGGACAAAATCTGACTATCTGAATCTGAAAAGCCTGAATGTAACAACATATAATGATAATCTCATAATGAATCATCTTTCTCCTTCAGAACATTGCACTTCGCATTAATTGTCATTTTTCAAGTAACTAGGTAAACATTGTTGCATCAAAATTCTGTAAAATACCTCAAGTTACTATCTGTGATTGTTTCTTCTGCTAGGCCCTCTGGTAGCAAAGTGGATAACGCATTTATTTTTGGTAAAAGCGTCTCTGGGTTCGGGTTAAGACCACAGTAAAAATATGAGCAGAAAAACATCAGATATCGAGGTACTTACAAAAGAAGTAATTACATACAGTTTTTCAGCTATCGTTCTGTTGTTTGCTACTTCTTAACTGTAAGCTATTAGGTAGAGTGACATTTCTAGGAGCACTTCCATTAAATAGGCGTCAGTCGAAGAGAGGTTCTAAAAGTTCGACAACTTTACCAGCGATTATTTTGCTATCAGGGTCTTTAGAAAAGTCATCGTTTAAATGCACATTAGGCTCCATCGGCCCATTTGTTGCTATGCGACAAAATGGGACCATTCGTCGCCCATGCAGTTATCCAAAGTTCAAAACATACACGAATCAGCGTTTGCCATCGACCGTCCCCATTCTTTTTCCTTTCCGAACCGCTGCATTTGCGACCCTTCCTCCCAAGAAACCCACTATCTCGCCATCCGATTCCTTTTCAAGGATCCATTACGATCATTCCCATTAACCCAAAGAAACCCTCCTATGGGAACGACCTAGGCCTCTTGGAATCCCCAATGTGCTTCCCTATTATCAGTATCGGATGATGTCCTCTGGCATTCCTTTGAGCGGGTTTTCAAGGGGAGGGTTCACAGCTCCCTCGCATATCTTTCCCTCCTTTATGTCCTCCGCCATTGACGCCACCCCTTCGCCTGCTTTTCCTTTCGCGATCATTTGCCGTGGAGCCATTTGTACCCCTCCACTACTTCGCATCCGAACTCGCAGACTGTTCGAAACCCTTTCCCCGCCCTCGCCGCGAGTCCCACTTTATGCCTTTCAGTTTCGATCGCTTCTGTCTCGATCGTTTTCTTCTTTTCCTACCTATTTCTTATTCGGTGAGTTACTTTCCAAGCATTCCACGACATAACCTTGCTATTTAACGGTACAATAACTTTGTCATTAAAAATAACTTTTTTTACTCGAAAGAATTTTCGACATTTATTAAATTTCACTTATAAGATTTATAATAATATTTTTTTTTATTTGGGCGAGATAAAGATATATAAGACTTCTCTCTCATCCAAGTGGAGCTTTCAAAATCGGGCTCAGGACAAATCACTAATTCTTTCCAGCCAATGATATCCCTCAATGATAGCCATTGCCCTCAATAACCGTTACACACACAGCAGATAATCCAAACGTTTTCAAAATGTGAATACGTTTGGCACAAAGTGTAGAAATCTCAGTGGCGTGACGGCATATTTACTAATGGGATTAAATAGGTATAATAAATATCCTTGTTTTTATTTTAATCCTGAATAGCACGTATTCATATCTTATATAGAAAATGAATGGCATTTTGTTACTAATCGATTTCGAATGGTACTCAATGCATTTGTTTTCTAAATCTATATCTACATATATGACTTAAAGCGTATTCATGGGTATTTTCTTGCTCTAATGGGGAAAAATGGACAACTATGCAACGGCAAGTGATCATTACCGTCATAAGCATCCAACAGAATCTGAGCTAAACTGGTGATAGCAATTTTCCTCACAGTGAAAGTATTTGGACTTTTAATAGTTCCATGAACTGAAAAATCCAAGTAAATGTAACTACATTTACTTTCATTCAATACCATAACTTATAAATATGGGCAGCATTAATGCACTAGAAATTATAAATTGCTTTTTGAATGTTGGATATTCTCAGTGAAATTTATAGAGCGTTAGTTTCCTGCCAACCGATATGTTTCTGAAGAGCAGAATAGTACATAAAAGCTTAGTAAGTAGGAATGCAGTTCTTATTTTAACTAACTGAGGTGCGAGAGAATGAAGGTTGAATTCTTCGACGAATTTTTACACGGAAACGTAAAACATTCCTGATGCTTAGAAAACGGTAGGAAATGTCTAAACTAATGTCCCTGAAATTTTTAATAGGGCAGAAAGGATTCGGCTCGGCGATAAATATGTAATGGAAAATGTATGCCTCATCCCTTTGCACTTTTACCTCCTTTACCCTCAGCCTTCAGCAACCTAAAAGTCAACATTACCTCCTCTTTGTTGAGGTTAAAATTTCGGCACTTTGGCAACCTGCTCATTAATCGGAGGGACCACTTACGGTGGTTTCGTCTACGGTATTGTGTCAAAACATATTTTCATAGGAGTGATTACTTTGATGTTAGAGCGAAATAGCAGATTGGCTTAACCAAGCGATACTACCACGGTGTTTGAATAGTGTAATGAAAGAGGCAGCTGAATGTATACGAAGCACCGCTCTCTGAGTGCAAGCATCAATTCCATTTTATTCCAGAAAGGAAAATCGGAACCGTGAATCCCACCAAACGGCACAACCCTTTTGAAGTAAATTTAATTTTTCAGCAAAGTAATTGCGAATGCGCAAGACTGATAAATATATTCATATCGTGAACTAGTGATTTTATAATTCATGTTTTGATTTATGTCTCCAATTTAATAGATAAGAAGCGCCGCTGTCGAGTGTTTCATGAAAATTTTCATATCTGAATTAAACGTATGACGTATCTGTGATGGATTGATATAATTTAATAAATAATAAAGATAAATATTGGTCAATTCTTTGTGGTTAAAATATATGTTTACTTTTTATAGTGCCTTATTTTGAGAAAGAAATTACTAAAATTGTAAAGGAAAAAGTAAATACTTTTTACAGTGTAGTGGAATTTATTCAGATTATTACAGTAAAAAAGAATTTGCCGCAAGATTTATACTAAGCGTTCGTTTCGAATAAAGAATAGAAGAAAGAATAATAGTGAGTTACGTAGTTAAAATTGAGATTTACAACGGTTGGGTGGAAAGAAGCGTAAAAGTATTCTTTCATTAGGCAGCCAATTCAGCTATGATTTATCGAAAAAAAGTAGGTAAATCAGTAAAATAAAAATTCAGGAGTCTATAAATCCATTCTTCGAGTATATCCTAATCAGCAACGGTCCCATTCCAATCCTCACTCACACGTTATTCATACTTGCTAAAATTTCACCCCACCACACGCAGGATTCCTCTCTCATCTTCCCTCTTAGTGCTTCCCCCTCTCTCCTCATACATCCACTCTTCTTCGCCTCTCACACCCCACAACCATCGCCACTCGCTACACATTTCGGTGTTTCCGGGTCCGAGTTGACTTTGAATTAGCATTCAGAGGGAGCCATTAGCTAAATGGCATCCCCTATCTCCAGCGGGCCGTGCCTTTATCCCACTCCGACACCCAACCGCCGCCCCTTCCTACGTCTTCCCTTTCCATACACTAGAATGGCTGCTTCTGCATCACGCACCGCACTCCGCATCCCATCCCCGTCTCGATGCACTCTCCCTCGGCTGCTCAATGCGCCATCCACTCCCTAACTCACCCTCCATCCACCTCTCATCAGAGCACCCCTCTCTTACCGACTGCCTTTCAAAAAATGAAAAAAAGGTACCCTTGGCGCCTCACCCTGCACCTCTACCACCCCACTATTCCAAATCCATTTCGATCCCACAATTCCTCTCTCTCTCACTTAAGCTCCTCTCTTTATCCATTCTCCAATGCTCTCTTTTTATCTTTTTCTCCGTCTATCCACTCCTCTCTCTCTCTCTCGGTCTTTCCGCTCGCAATTCTCTCGTGCATTTCTGCCGACGTCATTCATTCGAAGGGATTTTTGCAGATATTGCCGCCGCCAACAAGGTTCCGTCCGTCAACGAGATCGCTACAAGTGCGCCATGAACTCAGGCGATAAAAATTTCTGGGCAAACTTGAGCACAGTTATGGACTTCGTCGAAACTAAACTTGAATTAAGCGACGGAATTTGTAACTTGACTCACTCGATACAAAGTTCGAAGTGTTTGCAGAATTCTCTGCCACGGCACTTCTGAGGAAACTTGCAGGCATTATATATTTCCCTCCTTAATAAATTTATTGGTCAAATCGACGACAGAATTTGGCGACAAACTTTATCGTTCTGAGAAAATTCACCAACGTTCCTTCTGTATATCTCACGCTAGTCGAATATTTAATAATTCTAAGTATTATGCATATCCAAATAACGACGTCGGTTAAAAGCTTGAATATCTATATTTTGAATACTGCTTCACTCAAATTAGTTTAAGTATTCTCATATGAAAAATTATACAGTCGCGTCTTAAAAAGCTAGTCAGCGTGACTCACCTCGACAGAGGTAATTATTATTACATACTTAACTCGAATAGATATCTAACTCCTACAAACCCTTGTCTTCAAGTTATAGCACAATTTCATTCATTGTATATCGAACACAAAGTAAAGCGAAAATAAGGGAAGGGGAGTAATTTTGTTTAAGTAGTAGTAGTAATTACGGTGGCTCGAGAGTACCGAATACTGCTAGGCGACAACAATTGATGCCTTATGAATTTATAATGCATGTATTTCATACAATCTGAAATCGAAAGTCCATATTAATTGCCGCGACAGTATTCAACATGTTGCATGCAAAATATTAGCAATTCATTAGCAAAATTATAAATGGAATTTAATTAATTTGCAATGGGATAGATTCAACATTGTATTTTGCATAAATAGAATCAGCTATTGGTAAAGAATGCTTATCTTTATGTTTAAACAAAAGACAACACTTTTCTCGGTTGATTCATCAGGGGGAATTTGCTTCGAAATGCATCTTTCAATTAATTTAGAATTAATTTTAAGGTGCCATTTCTAATCCAAACCTTATTAAACTTTTTATCCAATCGCCTAAAACTTTTTAAAATATTGGTGATTTTCTTACAAGCTTTGGCCCTTCAGCCTTTCATATAATATTTACAAGTTTTACGACAGCCTTGCAAACTCCCCTGTTCTTTACAACTCATTCCAAACTTCGAAACCCGCGCGACAGCGGCGATGCTTTCGATGCATCACCACACTTTCTCTGTGAATATGTGTTCCAACGGTTCCTCTAGTTTTACGTCATTACTGCAGAGAGAAGTGGAAACCACATTCAATGCATAAGTGAAATGGAAAAGGGTATGGGTAATGGGAAAAAATGGAAGAAGAGAGAGATTGAATGATATAATTTGGATATTGAGGTAGGCGGATGAAAGAAGAGGCACTCGCAAATGGCATTAACCCATTTTGCTCAGATCTCATCAACGAAGAGGTCTGGAGGTTTTGCAAAAAGCAAACTCTCTTCCTGTAATTTGCTTCGGGTCGTAGCTTTTCGTTTGGAACACAAACCTCAAGTTATGTGCCTTTATTTTTGACGATGACGATTCGGAATCGAAATGAAAACAACGTAGCTCTAAAACACATTTTCTCATGCTCTAATTTTGGAGGTAATTTCTAGATATTCCATTCATATACCTACATAACGGCACCTCACGCTCTATATTTCGTCTCCGTTTACAGATACATATCAAGGTATTCAATCTCTTAGAAGGAGAATTTTCATCATTGAGAACCAATCATACTATTTTACAGCAAAGTTTCGTATTTAAATTTACTTTAATAAAACATAACCGTAAACATACGAAAGTGTGTATTGCTCTTTTACACAATTGTTGTTTATAGTTGTAAACAAATTTCCTGTTATGACTTTTCCGTCTTCGGCTTGAATTGATTACGAGGTTAGGTGATGAATATGTTGATGATTAGCTATGATGGGAAATTGTATTTAAGGCACCTGTATTTGACGCCCGGATTCTTACAGCTAACTTATGACAGAAAAATCAAATAAAATATGATAATAAGCGTTTAAGACCAAACATAGCTTTGGAAATGATCCCTCATGAAATACGTTCACAACGGCTAAATGGTATACCCTTTTACACCACAATCCCCCTTTTTATACTCCAATAAATGTTCCCAGTAAATACCGAGTAAATTATTTTCTCTGAAAATAAGTCTTAGCGTAGCTTGGTATATTTCGAAGATAAAAACAGTAATAACGTTCTATTCTCTTGTTATTTTAATTAGCCTTGGAGTGAGAGTAATGCTGCTAATGTTTGCATCGGTATTAGTTTCTGCTGAATCTATATATGTCTGATTGATATGATAAACATAAGACTCAAAAGTTCTTCGTTTTAGCAAGACAATTTGAAAGTTTTGAAACATAATGTTGGCAGACGTATTTTTCTTTTAGTCTAAATTTCTGCATCAGTTTTTTGTCTACTTTTCTTTGTACCTCGCTTGACGGTAACGAGGTAACTCAAGAGTTCATAAAAATAATAACAGTAAAGTGTAACTCAATTTCAGAAGATAGGAACGAAAAAAGTTAAATGTAAACATCGTATACGAAAATATCCTCGTGTATTCATGCCCTATACGTAAGATATAATTAGGTAGCGCCATTAGTCCAAAGTTATTGAGGAAAAAGAGATTTCCCCCAGACACAACATTACGTAACGAATTGCTCTATCCATTCAGTTTTCCCTCGAACCTGACCAGTGAATGGAAAGACCTTCCCATCATCCTAGATTCATAGCGAACCTTCAGAAAGGGATGGGCGCTTGGCTGAAGGGCACAACTATGATAAGTGGCTACTATGTCCTCCGAGATTCTTTTAGCAGGATATGGGAAGCAGAATGGATTCGAGAAAAAAAGCGTTGTAATCAGGGAAAAAACGTCGTCGCCTTTGTGCGAAGCAGGCAGCAGAAGCTGTGGCAGCCGGGTGCAGGGCATTTCTACTCAAACACCCATGTGCACCACTTCTCCTTCCTTTTCCGCATCGCTCCACCGCTTCTCCCACGCTCTTCCGTCTGCTCTTCCTCCCCCTCTCTCATCTCGCGCCCTTCATCCCTCTTCAAGTCCCCTCGTTCCCGCGGCCACGTCGCGCCGCCATGAGTTTGTTCTGGTCACGTCCTACCCGCCAATTTAAAAGTCAAGCGCTCTCCACTACCTCGCCCTCTCTCTCGCCCCGTGCATTTTCCCTCCGTTTCCCCCTCCTTCATTCCACTATCTTCATCCGACCTCCCATACCTCATTTTCCAATCCTCCTCGGTCCTCCTATCCTTTTCTTCGAAGCGTGACTCTGAGATGCAGCTCAACGTTCTCCGTTTTTGACTTGTTTCGGGATTTTCTTCCGATGTTCTGCCTCTCCGTTTTTTTCTCTTCTTCTCCGATTTGAATGTTTATCTTTCATTGGCTCCATCTCTACTTCTCATAAATCTCCTACACAATCTCTTTCTATTTTTTTCATTTTTCATTCCCTTGGGGGTTCACCTTTCCTCATGATTTCCTTCTTTTCATTTTAAACACGTGCTTATATATTATCTGTTCTGTCAGAATATCCGCTGTAATTAATCTAACCAACAGACAAAATATCTTCGCTGCATCTTCTTCATCCGGTTCTTTAAAATCAGTTTTCCCATCATATAGTACCTATTTATCTTCTGTTCCTACGTATCTTACTAAAATATCTCTTTAGTTCCTCTTTTCTGTCCATTTCTTATGAAGTAAATTAAGCCTCTTTTTAAATCTTCTATTTTTTGGAGATTGCCATTTCTCACTGATTTTTCGTAACAACGTTTTCCGAAACGTATCGCATTTCGATGTACCTTCTCTGATTCCCGGATACAAGTTCTTGATATACATATCTTGATACTTGTTGACAGGTTCCAACCACTACATGCATACTCAAGATGAGGCCTAACTGACTCAAAGTAACATCGTCCGCGGACCTTTTCTTCGTTCTTACCGACTATTCTCTTGACGAAGCCGAATTTCAGACGTGCTCGTCCACATATGTTGCGGATGTGTGTACCCCATGTTAATTTATAGAGTAACAATATATGTATTGCGCCAATTCCATTTATAACTCTTCCTATTGATTCTCCATCTCTTTATTTTCATCGATTTTCAATTCTTCGTCTCTCTCTTTTATCCCCTTCTCCTCTATTCCCTTTTCTTTCAATCCCTCATTCTTTCTCATCCGCAATCTACATTCCGAACGACATCTGCATTCCGTTTCCTACGTCTCGCGGAAAACAAAGGATGCACTTCATGTGAATCATCAAGGTCGCCGTCTTATTTTCTTCTTATCATCCCTTAGGGTTGAATGCTATCCCCCCTTCCTTTAATCATCGTGAATTTATTTGCATTTCTTCATTCTCCTTCTCAGCAACGCATCTCCACCTGTTCATGCCTATCCAAGTCAATAAGGGCAGGAAATAATTGATGAACTTTATGCTCACGGCACTGAGCGATCTGAGGATAAGACGTTACTCTTTGTGTGCTATCCCATTTGATATTTACCACTAAAAAGGCAAAGACTCGGAGCCAAGGACAGGTTTTCATTCGATTTTGATGTCAACCGTACCGTACGATCATCGAAACCAACTTGTTGAGCTCACGAAATTGAAAAAATATATCTCAAAATTCCCAGCCACCCAAATACTTCATAAAATATTATCCTATATCCAAAGAACGTATGCCTATTTCACTAGCAGATTGTTTGTAATCCTCAGTTAAGAATTGCAATTATCATTAAATTTACTCATAAATTAGCTCATTTCAAGCTTTTACTTAATACGTGTGTGGTATGTAAATAGTTTCTTAGAAATTAAATCTGAACAATTCATACTGATTTTAAACTGTGGTAAATACTTTCTTTAATTACATGATCATTTTATTTAACAGAAAATTGGTTTTCATCAAATCATTTCTGTAAATGAGTGGCAAACCTTTGCAGAAATAAGAAAACATATTTATAGAAATGAAAAACTGCTCTAACAGGAAGGTATTGGCACATTTTTTCATCATAGGCATACAGTTTGAAACTTAGACTGCAAACGAGTACGTTAATTTCTATGGATAGATTTTTGTTATCTACTAAATTTTGGTGAACATTTTTTCAAAACCATTATTTGCTATTCAAGCGAATACTCCACGGATACGTGATCTGACAACTCAATCATTCAGAATGACTTCATCGAGGGTATATTTCGAAAAACATATCATTTACGTCTTCGCCCACCGCCGAAGATACGACTGAATGGCACCGATAACACCGTCAACAGTTTCAATTTCCGAACTTCACGAATATTATTTTTTTCCCTGCGTTACATCTCTGAGGAACGTCATTTATCAACCCCCGGCACAGAAACAGGGAAATATCGGAGTCTCTTTGAGCCGCGCTATCATTTTTCCTCCACGCTGAAAAACCTGTCCTTCCTCCGCCAACCTCTACGAAACACCATCTTTCCCTTTGATTTGCTCCACGCGACGCCGTGAAAGAGCGCCCGAGCCTACCACACTCTCTCGGGCCATCCAATTCCACTTCCCCAACCTTCAAACCCACCTCCTTCATGCCACCTCTTCATTCCCTCACTTCTTCGCCACTTCAGAAGATCAGATACTCGTCGACGTGGGTTGTCCTACACGGCGGAGGGAGGGCGTTGAAGGAAGAGTGCATGTGGAAGTGGAACATGACGGTGACTTGGGACAAAGGAGGGGGTTGAAAGGACGGGGTTTGTGGGAGATAAAAAAGAAGAAGGGAAAAGAGAGATACGTAAGATTACGGGTGAGAATGAATGAGAAGTGGGAGAGGGAGGAGAAGCAACAAGGAAGAGAGTGGATAACAGTCATAGGGCACAAAGAAGGTATTAGAGAATTGATGTTTGCCGTGAGAGTGAAGCAAAACTGGTAGCAAAGAGATGTAAAGCATTCTGAGTTGTGTTTTTAGGAGGCTTCGTCGCGATTGGAAGAGGGTATGTTACAAAATCGGAAGAAACACAAGAAAAAAACGGTAATAGGTAATTCTGCGTAGGACTTTTACACTTCCAAAGAAAACAAACAGCGAAGAAACGCACATTGTAATATATACTATACCACAGGAGAAACATCCACATACACGACCCGGGTTTCGACGCCTAGCATCATCATCAGGTGAAGCGCAAAGGAAAAACAATCTTTATTACAATAGATACATGCATTTGTTTTTCCTTTGCGCTGTGCCTGATGATGATGCTAGGCGTCGAAACCCGGGTCGTGTATGTGGATGTTTCTCCTGTGGTATAGTATATATTAAAATGTGTGTTTCTTCACCGTTTGTTTTCTTTGATAATGAAATACCATCAAAGTAAGGCCGAAACCATCGAATCTACTTTTACACTTTGTTATTTTTGGGCTTCGAATTCAGTAACCAGAAGGTTTACTACCAAGAAAGTGGTATAAACCTCGGCGATTTCAATAGCAGTTGGCAAGTGCACAGTTTCATTTACAAGTATTCACTCAGAAAAAGAAATACAGCTTAAATAAATCAACTATTGTATGCAATAGTCCATGTACACATATGAAGAAGAAGTATTAATTTGCAGCTCTACAGGAATAAAGAAAAGGAAATGAATTAGGAATTAGCATTATTATTGAACGTAAGGATTATTAAATAGTAAAAAAAAGTAATTAGTAAAAAATCTTTAGTAAAAAAGTCGACATGGCTAGTAACTCGAAATTAGGCCTCCCATCTTGAAGGCAAATAGAAATAATACTTCAACCTTTACCACGGAATTTTTATTCAACGGACATGGTTTCAACCCGGTCGTTCATTTAAAAAAAATGTTGTGGTAAAGGTAGAAGTATTATTTCTATTTGTCTTAAAGATGGAAATCTACCGCAAAGTCGAGGCCAAGTTATTGGATTCTATTAGGTCTCTCACTTTCTGGGCATATATTCTTAGAAGAAGCAGGTGGGAATATTTCACGCAGGTTTCCGGGCAGTCATTCTAACCTGCTTTTTCTAGGAATACCTGTCCGGAAAGTGTGAGGCTTTAGTTCGAGTGTGTAAATATATTTCAATTCTGTTTATCCTTGCTACTTTACTCTAGTTTTATTAAATCAGCTTCTGCTGTAACGGAACATTATTTTTCAGAAAATTTCTTGCATATACACAACCAAACACAAAATTATCTTGATTTTCAGACACTTTAAAATGTCGGAACGACATAGATATTGGTTTTGGAGAGATTGAAAGTTTTAAAATCTACCCAAAAGTACTTATGTGCACGTTAAATTTTCTTAAATATGACTTGTCGTTAAACAAAATGGTATCAACAGTGCACTTACGAGGAGGAGGGGAACCTGGAAGACAAGCCAATGACTTGAGAAATCCTTTCCTAAACAAGATCTACAAGTAGAGTAAATGTGAAATTTATGCCTCCCACTCGGAGCGAATCTAAACGGGAAAAGATCGAAACCCGGACTGAAGCGCGGAGACGGTAGGATAGACGATAAAGGAAAAGTTAGAGATGCAAACAGCGAGAGTTAAAGGAAGTGGATCGAAAGGCAAGGGGTTGTTTCGGAAGAGCAGTGCCTTGGGGGGTTGGAGGCTTCCCTTGATGGCGTTGCACAGGAGCACGTGAAGGAGCCGATGAGGACTTCGGATGGGGAGGAGGTAAGACGTCCTTTACCAGCAAGGGCTTTCGGAGAAGGGAGGGATTTCCACGTACGATTTGGTGTGAGGGCGTTTGATGGGACGACGTCGCAATATCGGAGTACTCGCACTATAGCCGATGCAGCAATTAAGCC
The DNA here is from genome assembly GCA_000376725.2 of Ladona fulva. Taxonomy (NCBI): domain Eukaryota; kingdom Metazoa; phylum Arthropoda; class Insecta; order Odonata; family Libellulidae; genus Ladona; species Ladona fulva. Next base: position 156,453 of record KZ308601.1, read on the forward strand.
CAGACAGCATGCGGCGTCACTAGCCTCCTACAGCGCCCTACTCAGCCAACATTCCACCCTCCTTGAGAACACCACTCTTCCACTACTCTCTCCTCCAGGCTCTTCCCTATTCCTGCCCCTTCCTACCAGTGTACTTCATGGCGCCAACACGTACTCCGACAGTTGCTCGCCAAACCTCCCATCCTCCTTCTCGCCCCTTAGCAAATGCTCTCAAACTCCACTCATTCTCTCTCTCTTAATTCTGACCCCTTCCACGCCGCTACGATTTGCTTCCTTTCCGCGAGATCCTCGCTGGGGTTCTTGAATTTTTTTCGCTTCGTAGTCATACTCTCGCTTTGAATATACATACGTATTCTCTCTCTCTCTTTCCGCATTTGAACGGGGGGCCCGCGGATTGCTCGGAACCATAATAGCCTTGACCCCGTCGAGGAGATGACGTGGTAGGTGACCCATTTCCTACGGCCAGCTAGGCAGGCCGCGTGAAGTGGGTTTAGATCTGGGATGGAAAGATGAGTCTAGATTTGGGATGGTTCGAGGAGGCGGAGGAATCTCATTTGTTACTTAATTGGGATCCGCAGATTCTGCCCGTAAAACTAAGATAATGAGAGCCCCGGGGAAGGGGAAGGATATTTCGGGCTTGGGGGATGTTATAATTACGTTTTATTATTAAATACAAGGTTAGGTTTGCAATTTCCTCAATGCCTCCACAGGTCACGGGATATTAAGAGCAACAATTGAACGAGAGCCGTCGATTAATTCTCACATCGCTGCTCAGCAAGACTGTTTCCGCGCATCTCTTGCTTTGAATGAGCGTTGCATCTCACTTCGGGACAATATGAGATTACGAGAGCTAATTAACGATCCTACTCATAATTGTTGTCATCAATTTGAAAACCGGAAGAGTAATATCTTTGGATGTAAGTCAAATTAGTGCACTTGAAGGTACCTTGGAATGGAATACATCTGGTACCATGGAATGCATCTGTATTATAAAGATCCATATTTTACTAATTTGTTTAAAAAGTTACCTCGTACCTTCACTTATCGCAGGAATCTATGACATCATAATGCTGTCATTAGCTATCGCAAAATTACATTCTTTATTTACAAATCAATTCGGCCGTAATTCATTACAGTTCGAGAATAGCTCCAAAAAGCCGTAGTTTTCAAACAAATTAGCCGTGAGTAAATTCCCACCAGCGCACAGTGGGCGAGAATCGAAAGAAGCTGGCCAAAAATAAATGGTTTCTTTGAGTTTGGACTTTGAAACTTCACATGGCTATTCTTAGATACATTCTGCATATAATTACCAAATAATTTACTTTTATTCCTGTGCATTAAAATTTTACAGGGGATCAAAGTTGTTGTCAAAATTACCAATAACTTTAAAAAAGAAGGAAATATTATAGCCTTCTGAGGTCGCTCTTAAACTTGAATCATTTATAAAGATATTTTCGCTTATGGTTTTCTATGTATTATTCTCAATATCTCGTATTTCTAAATAATACGATTTCCATTTATAGTAAAAGCAATATTAACGAGGAATTCCTTAACGTTTCTGCAGATCATATTTACCTTGGATTGTTCTGGTAATAAAATCTTCCTGTTACATTTCTAAATACCATGTAGCAATATTCAAGATCGATCTGGTGAAGTGACAAATCCAGAACAGTGAATACAGAACTGGAAATTCTGGGAAACTAGAGAAAAACATCACGTTTCAACTCATAAAGTAAGAAAACTGTTGAGAGTTAACGCAAAAACTTGACAAACAGAGAACGTTATTTAACAAATTACCGCATATAACGCCAATTTTCAATGAATGTTATGAGCATCATATTCATAATCTGTAATTTACGACAATTGTCATGAGCGTTTCCCTGTAGCGCTTTTAAAAGCATTCAATCAGTTCCGGAAGCAATTTCTATGTGCTAGCGCGCGTTGGTATCCTTTCTTAAAAGAGAACGAGAGAGAGAAGGAAAGATGACGCTGATGATTAATACCCCTATCGGCTTAATCTGCCCCTTTTAGAACCCCGAAGACCTAAGTCACAGTTAATAACTCGCTCCCAGCGTGCACATATACACCAATTTCCTCAATAAGACAATAAATCAAAGTGCGTTTTCTTTCTCATAAAGTGCTCATCTAAATGACGTTAGGAGCACGCCTCGGAACCAATCCTTCTTCGGGGGTAGCGGGAGCATGTAATAACACCGGGGCCGAGTATGGAAGCTACGGAGAACGTAGGGAGGGAGGGTCCGCGCGTGAGGAGGGGTTCTCTGGCAAGGAAGAAGAGATGTGGAATGAGAAGACTACTCACGGAGCCATTCATCAGATTCCCTCCCGAGAAAACCTTCATTGTCATCATAGAGCTTAGTTCTTCCCTACCTCGGCGAGAAACTCACCTCCCTCCTTTCGCGATACCGAAGGCGCTCCACACCCATACCTTTCTCTCACTCCCGCTCTCCATCCAAAGTACACCTCTCCTTCCTTTAAGACCATCCCGTTTGAGGGAGATATATGGCAACCCACACGATTTCAACCCCTTCCCCAGTAATATTAGGTTCCTCCCTCTTCCCTCCTTTTCTTTCCCAATTCCCTCATCTTCTAGGAGTACCCTCATAAGAGGCACTTGAAAACCACCCTTCCTGCCTCATCTTTGCCCCTCACTATTCCGTTTCTCCTCCTCCGGCCATTCCTCATCTGCTACACTTCGCCCCTTCTTACGTAAGAGGCTGAGGTAATGCGGTTTGCAGTGTGGTTTTTGCTATAGATGGGGAAGAATTCCCGCTCCTTCTTTGCTCTCTCTTCCTCTCTATTTCGGTTCCTAACCCACTCTCGAGGAGATGATGTGCTCTATAGATGGCCCACCTCATCAACTTCTTGGTGAGGGTGTCACCAGTAACAACATTGGCATCCCCTGTGGTTGTAGACGCTTTCTGCAACTTTCTTCTGCAAGGAATGTAAACTCCGCATTTCTTTTCATTTGTAACTCTTTCCCGTTATAGCCTCAGTTCCAATTACTGAGATGTTTCACCATTCTATCAGTTATTTTACTTTTGAAACATTGGCCGTCTCAAGGTATCCGCGCCACATTGTGGTTGTTAAATCGATTTTCACCTTAGAGGAAAAAGGGATATTTTCTTACGGAAAACAAGGACGCTTGAGTAGGAGATAATGACTTTTTATCCCGTATGATTTAACTTTATAAGGCGATAAAGACGCCAGTTCACCCTTAGACCCAGATATTACACTATTCTTTCTGGGCAATGAGATTTAGATGGCTGCAATATTAATAAAAAAAGGTTACTTCCACTACCTCCAAGCCACGAAAATATAAGGCTCGTTTCCCTGGGTGCAGTAATTCATATCTCTCCCCTTCGTTCCACCGTATCTCTGACTTCCTCCTCTTTCCTTTATCAAAATTTACATATCTTCATATCCAACCCTCTTGTTCTTCAAGGTTACCCAATTCCCTCTTGAGATTGCGTTATCATTCCCGCACCAACAAGACACCTGCTCTTTCCCAATTTTCGTCAGACTGCTTTCATCGCTTTAGCAATATTTTCTTCTTCCAGTATTATTAAATCTCAAATAAATATTACCCTAAAATATACGTCTTGCGTGGAAACAAGGCTTTTTACAAAAACGAATTCAGGAATATGCGAATTTTTTTGGATACTTAATATCGTTCTATCGCTATTAATATTTCTCATACCGGTTTAAACAATTAAGTAGAAGAGAAGCACAAGAGAAAGTAGTAAACTTTACTTTTGTTTTTCTTTGAGCCGCTAGATTTGTAAGAGAAATGTATTGTAAGTAAGATGATCGTTAATTTCGTAAAAGAAGTAAGACTATCAAAAGATGGATATATTACTGTCAAAGAAAATCGCTATGCGAGTGTCTGCGAGATTGGGCTTCACCAAATCACACTGAATTACTCAACAACAACTTATGTTTTATTGCAATAATTGAACCATCTTTTCGAAAAGTAGAATTTTATTTTCTATTATTCACTCGGTTACGAAATTTTGTATCTTTTATTCGTCCATAATAGAGAAAACTTCGAACACAACGGGTAACTATCTGAAAATAAATTACTGTTAACCAGTTTACCTCACAAATTGAAACAGCGAAATAAATACACTAAGCCTCAACAGTAAGTTCAAGAAGTAGCAAAATGCAGATGAAAATCATGCAAAAAAGTGAAATGAAACGTACATTGCCGAACACTGAGTTTCTAGAACAATTAATTGTGGTCGAAGAAAACTTTTTTCAGTTGAAAATGCGGTACATTTCGAATACTAAACGCTCTTCCTTCGAGAGCATCAGTAAATTAAAAAGATTCACAATCTCCCCTTTCTTCATCAGATGAATTTCTCCTCTCGTCTTATTCTCCTGCTCAGTTCGTCATCTCCCCACTCTCGCCACCAAGGCGTAAGCGAATTTTGATGAGTCTTGCGGTTTTTCACGGTGTCTGAGATGTCCATCCAACCGGAACCAGATAAGTCCCCCCTTCCCACAACGCCATCCCCAGTCTCCCCTTTCTCTTACCCCACGCCAAACTCCACATTTCCAGTACATTGTGTCTCCCGAACTCACCTATTCCCACATATTTCCTTCTCACTATTTCTGCTTCGGGGCTGAAAACTTGTCAATTTGGCATGTTTCGCCCACGAATTCCCGAAGCATGGAAAATAAAACTGGAGATTCCTCATAGAGATTGAACGAAAGCTTAGATTTAGTCTTCTACGGCAGAGATCGATTCTATTCTTTGAAGTTAGCAGTCGACTAGTAAGAGAACCAAAACGTGCCGTCTCGCCTTTTCTTCGCCATTTTTATATTCATTGGTGTCGTGTACCTGTTGCTTGCTTTCATATTTTCAGCGGGAGAGTACCTCGGACACATCGGAAATATGTCAAACTGTTAAAACTTTGTTTTCCATCAGATAGCCGCGAAATCCATACGCAAATGTGACGCATAGAATTTTCCATATATGAATTCGTTAGTTGAATCGGAGATAGCTCTAATAATTCCTAAGAGTTACTTTTAGTATTGAATACAATCTGAATACACTTCATTACATCATAAAAATTATTTGATTACTACTTTTGCCGTGGTTAGATATTTTTACTTCAATAAAAACCGAATTTCATATATATTTATATTACTCGTTCAAAAATTTGTTTCCAAAAGACTTCATGAAAGCCGAATCTAATCCCTGTTTTGCATCAATACAAACGCGTTAATTTTTCGGAGCACTACTAAGTGGAAAATCTAATTCAATCACCACAGCTACAGTCTAACGAATGCAAAAAAATCGAGAACCACAATGGTCCCACGATCTTTCAATCACCTCATTCAAATTCTGCTGAAACGACTTATGTTTCCACTCTCTCCATTGGATTAAATCTGACTCAGTCGTCCTATAAATTGCTTCGTGGATTCCCGCCCCTCTGCCTTCTTTCACGCGTTCCAAATGTCATCCTCCGCCCTCTTGCAACTCTCAGCATCTCTCTGAGCATCACGTGCCACGGTCGACGCACGACAACAAGTACTACCGAACGAGAGGGATAAAAAGGCATTCATCAAAACGCTGCGACGTTATCCCTGATTCTCTCGCCCATTACATTCACCTTTCTACCCATTCCACCATCCAGTCCACTTCCTCCATCCTCCCCACTCCCCAAACCTCCGCAAACGAACTCATATCTATGAGATGAAATCCGCAGTCTCCCATCCACGGGACCACCGACACGCCCCCCTCACGAACAATTCCCAAACCATCTAGGGTCCTCTACGGACCCCCTCTTTCCCGTACACTACTTCCCAATGGGATAACCTCCTTTTCTCCCGAAATCCTCCTCCCATTTTCGCTAGCGGGAGGCGGCCGCGCGGGCATTCCTGCTGCCAACTGCGATGCCGTCGACTACCGCAAGTCAATCACGCATATTGCTCCGAGTCTCGGCGTCGTCTGCGTCAGCTCTCGCCCTTGTTCCCACCCCTCTCCGACTCTCAAATATACTCCTTCAGTCCTTTACCATTTTCTCTGATTCTCTTCCTGTCTTTTTTTCAGCCGAATATAGCCTCTCTCCCGCAGATTTTTCCGTTAATCCTTTGTCTACTCTTAGGATACTAGGAAATCTACATTATCATAAATACCCTGCAAGCCACTTTTCGGCGACTGGCTGGAGATGAAATGCAATAGCGGTTGGAGATTGCGCGCTAAAATTTGTTCCCAGTGATTCAGAAGCAATAAATTTTCTCCTTTAGATAAACAGATTTTACAAGACAATAACGACTCTTGTTGAATTTTTTTACAGTAATAAACAACTTTTCTGTTCTGCAATAAAATAGTCGATTTCGTCATTTTCATTGATATTTCTTCAATTTCCATTGCCTTCTACCTTTAACCTTTCGCCTTTCCTGTATGGCGATGAAAGAGCCTATAATATGGGAAAGGTTTTGCTTGAGTTTTCAGGTTTTTCTGCAGGAATTAAAAACATGTAGATAACAAAATGTTTTTATTCAGTCAAACAATTCTTAGAGTCAAAGAGAATCAAATAATTCTTAATGCACGGTCTATCGCATAGTTAATCCATATTTGGCTTTTATATATAAGGTAGTACTTTGTGTGTTCAAAATGGTGCAATCTCACATATTCATGCTGGAACAGTAGTGTTTACAATATGTATACTTTGTTGTAAGAAATGTGATGAGAAATGAGTCATTCAAATGTATTGTGTTATATGATGTAATTGAAATTGTTTTGTTTTATACACGATAGGTATTATACAGTGAGAGGATTTTCTCAAAATAAATTTTGCATTTTGGAAAGTTTTTATCTTCGGAGGACACGTAAATGGAAAAGCATACCCACCCAAACTGCTCGAAGATACAAACTATTCGACAACGTGACGCCATAATAAAGCGAAGGAGTTTATTTTCAGTTTTAAAATCATAATATATTTCTCATTATTCCTATACCTGAATATAGTTTGGAAAAATGCTCTCTCATCATGCACTCGCCCATCAGTAACTTAAGGTCCTGTTTGAAAAATTTCTAATGCAGTAAGTTAAATCTAAAATAAAATGGTCATATTTATTACAAAATGTTTTTATGTTCATTTGAACAACATTTTTAAGTGTAAGAAAAAACAAATACAGTAACAATATTCATCATACATTTTCGTAAATCTAGCTAAAAATTAAGGAATTTGTAATTAGACACGACTTAATCCGGAGAAAATGAAATAATGAGCACTTCAATCTATGATTTGCAATCCTAAATATCATCAAATTGGTCTCATGTACAGAACAAAATACTCCCAGATCGGTTTTCATCCCATTGTGAGATGGAATTCAGGTTAATAATTTGAGGAATGAGATAAAGTAATTCAGAGATGCAAGTGAATAAACCTAGTGGTAATTACGAATTAGATTAGAATTACTCGTAGAACAGAGTCGCGAATAATATGGGCTGATCATTCTAGAACTAATGAACAAGGAAGATGAGATATCCGTCATTCATTTACCTTGACACTCAGTTCTGCTTGATTTCCAGCAACCTTCCAAATCAAAATGTAAGTTAGTGAACGGTAATTTCAACTCTCGAATCCTCTTGGTAACATTGACATAAAGTCAACGCAATCATATATTTTCTCATTATCTCCTAACACCTTCCTCTCTCTATTTTTAATGTACCTTTCCTCCCATTCTCCTTGCATCTTCACTTAACCCCCATCTATCTTCCATCTCTCATCTCTCTCCTCTCCCATCTCGAATATATCTTTTGCCCGTACTCATCGTCTGTGCCGCATGCACTTCACTTCCTCTTCCCCTTGGAGACATGTCTCCCGCCACTCTCCTTGTGCTGACAACGCGGGTGATGCCACCGCATCTAATATATCCTCCCATTCGTGCCGCCATATACTCTTGCGCCCTCTCTTGCGATCTCACGCCCTTGTTCGCCCCTTCTCTCTCTATAGTTTTCTTAATAACCGCCGCCGCCGCCATCTCTTGGGCTGCCAACTACTACAAGTCCCTCTTATCCTCCTTAGGAATCCCAACCATCCTTGTCTCTGCCCCGTCGTCATAATCCAGCGTGTGCGGTATGTTCATGGATATCCTCCTATGGTCGCCGCTCTATGCACTGAACTGAATTTGTTGACTTCGCTGCGATTTAAAGGTAATACCTCGAATGTTACGAGTAGTATGGTGACATTGATTACGTAGGATACTAGGAAATATTAGTTACCATGTCATGCCATCCTATCCATCGAACACGCCGTGTTTGTGATGAGTTCGATATTGAGTACGAATTTTTCTAAAAATTGATAATACAAGGCCTAAATTCGTTTAAAGCTTAGCCCCGAATTATGGAAACTACAAATTTTCAGTTCAAAACTTAAGTGAGAGCCTAAAAATATTAACTAATATAATTTTTTAAATACCCTTCAAAAGAAAATAACTTCAGGGTTCTCTTACAAATATGTTTAATTAGAATCTATTATAGACGCTATATGATAAAATTTCTTCGTGATAAAGTTTCATGATCTTTCCTTCTTATATAAATCTAAATTATTTATTTTATGCAGTTTTAAAACTTCTCTGTGGGTTCGGACGTCCTTCACGAGGCCAACGGGAAAAGTAAAAAGTATTTTGAAAATAAATTGACTATAGTGGAAAAGCCGTTGATTATTTAAACTAATATTGATCTCCTAAATACTACGAGTAATTAATGAGTGACTAAGCCTACAAAAAGCTCCAATACCTTACATCACAAATAATTTGCTATTCAGAACGTTTTCATCAACCAAACATGGAAATTCATTGTGGATATTTCGCAGTCGGTTTAAAACATCAAAATTCTTGCTTCTAATCTCTGAGTTGGTTCAACAAACAAAAACAAATTATTTTATACCACAGTAAATGGTACGGGGAAATGTTTCTCTCTCTCTCTCTTCATTTATGAAATTCTATTTTTTGTCCACCAAGTCGTGCTAGAGGCAATTGATAGCATTCTGAATTGGTTCTTAATCGCGAGGTGAGGGAAACCATAAGCTGCTCAGTGCTCATATTCTCCTCCATAAACGTCTCTAAGTGAGATTACACCTGTTATCGTCACAACAAAGCGGATTTGGGCTCCAAATGAATTTGGTGCCGTAAAGTTGCGAAGGTAATTGTCAGTGCTTCGGAGTATTATTTTGATATTATATAAAAATGCAAATTCCATCAAAAACAACAGTAAAATTTAAAAAATACTTTAGGTAAAAGGACCGATTGTCTCTTAAAGTTATGAAGTAAGTATATTATAACTATAATTAAATTTAAATCAGTCCGACCCAAGTATTCAACGTATAATTTAACTAGTATATTTTAATATATTTAATGACAAAACTTGTACACATCCACAACATTTGTAACTAACATACAACGGTTTACGCCATCATCAAAACTGACAAATTGGGGCAAAGGAGAAAGACGAAACGTTCCTCAATTTATCAGCTCTGACGATGGAGTCAACCCACATCGATACAGGTAAACATTTGCCATTAATTTTGTAAATTTGTACAAGTTTTGTCTTTAATTGTATTAAAATATATTTATCATGACATTCCATCAAGTATCGCTTGATACCTTCCTTTTAATATAATGTAAGGCCTCCATTTAATCAAAAGATTAACTTCGTCTCTGAAATCGAATTTTTTTCTGCAAGATTTTTTGACATTATATAATAGTAGCAGGTATTTCCATAAATTCAATTTTATTAGGGTCATAGTACTGAATTTCATCAGTCAATTTTCGAATTGAGTTTTAATGATTCTGATAGAGAGAGAGGCTCTATGCTAATGGTTTTCATTCATTCTTCTCCAGGAAACACAGTTAAGGTCCTCTTGCGTTATTTTTGTCAGACAGTGGAGCAAATCGTCTCATTTATGAATCCATTTTCCTGCAAATCGAGTTGTGATAATTTTCATTTCCTCGATCCCACGGACGCACTACAAAAGAAGAGGAATCACTAGAGGAAGATACTTCCCTAAACAAAGCACTCCAACGAGTAAATCGCAGCCATCTAAGAAGATTGGCTTTCATGCGCGATAAAAATACAAAGGACTACTCGACGTAACGAGAACCGAAGCAACTTAAATCGAGGCAGATTTATTAAGCAATCACGGGGATGGCTCGTTATATCGCATTCTACAGAAATCAAGATTGCAAGACATTTGTAAATCCATTAAACTCCATCGTCGGATTGCTTTCTCGCCAGTTTTTTTATTATTTCCTTTCTGTTCCTCGTCTCACCCTCCATTAATACTCTTCCGAATGAAGCATCACGCGAAAATAAAGGCTCCGTTCACGCATTTGTACGAATTCGCGCGAGGAAAAATACAACGAGATTTCCCCCAACCGGTCGCCATCCACCCAACTCACTTCCACGTCCTTCCCACCGAAAAAAAATATATTTTCCAATCGAGAAACCCCTTCCGCCCTCTCCACGTTAGCTCATCTCTCTTCCTTACACACGCCACCTCCTATCCCCCTAAAGCAACCTCCTACCCCATCCATCCGGCGATGCTGAGTAATCACCTCCAAGCGAAGAGGTAACACGCGCCAACTTAGCAACGACGTCGTAATTACGAACGGAGGGACTGACGTTCGAAATATTCGCGACGGATTCAGAAACGGGCTTTTCATTTCCCGGGAGGCAGCTGTATGTGGTTGGGTGTGGTTTTTCAGCCGATGGGATGGGAAGATATGAAGGAGGCGCTTGTGTGTTTCGGGGATGTTTTTAAGAAAGGGGTTATGGAAGGGATGGGACTGGGTGAGAAAGGGGTAGGGAGAGGGCGTCGACGGGGAGAATAGGCAGTCGAAACCGGTTGGGGGTGGGTGAGGGGGAAATGGGGTGGAAAGGAGGCATGCACGCTGCAGGTTGAATGTGTGTGAATGGTCACAGAGAATAGGAGTGCGTGCGCCTTGTATGCGAGAAACGCATTGGGTTACATCAAGTGTGAAATTTTAGTTGGTCTTTTCTTTCGAATCTCCCAATAACGACGTGTTGAGTCACGTAAGATCCCCCGTATCCACCCCAAACGCCTTTATTTTTCTTCCTTCGCAATTTTTCTATTCGTTGGCGTCGCTTTTGTCCTCATTTTGAAAGCGATACATTATCGTTATGGATTTTCCTCCTCCCAATTAATGCGCCTGGGCTGGAATGGTTTTCTTTGGTCATTCACTGGCTGTCAGGCTTATGGCAGCGAAATTGGCTGGTAGGAATTTAATGACTGACTTTTTTTCTAGCGCAATGTTGAATGCAAAAATATTTTAGTTCCATACATTTTTTATTCTTTTTAAAGAAGAAATACTCAACTATGCTATCTGAAATTTTCGTTTTAACTTTTTGGCCTAATTATTCCAACCGAGTAACTACAGGAAGCTTAAGTATAACATTTTATCTAATAGAAGTGTATTTGAAACTATTATAACTAAAATTAAATTCTAATTCCCTCTCCATTCTATTCTTTATCCACTAGATAACTCAATTCTTTCCAGTTTTCATAATCCCTTGTTATTGCTTGTACAAATGTAAGATATTTTGAGAGTATCTCTTTCCATACTCATTCCATTTCCATATCATTACGGCGAACAAAAGAGCATCTTAAATTTATCTAAGTCTCTGATCGTTATTTATTTATAGGAATCTTAAATTATGTAGTAAGATATAACGTAAATTTTTGTGATTATTTTTCACATTCTTTGTACAAAGTTTTGCTAAACATAAGTTTCATCCAATATTTTATATCCTTTTTATTATTCAAACAATAGTGTCCCATCTGAAAGAGAGTAACGATAACGGATTAAATTCTCAACTAGAATACTTTATAGCATACATGGTGTGGACACAATATTGTTGATGATCTCAAGCCAAGGCAAGGCATTTGCAAACCAGTATATATACAGCATTTCATTCCATGACGGATATTATGATTTATATGTGCAGAGAGGGAAATTTTATTTCCTTGTCCATTCAACTCCCTAAACCCCTATCTTCCACAATCCTTTATCATCCGTCGTCCAAATCTCAGACGTCTTAAGTCTCTCTTTTCATCTGCACCCCATGTGAGTGAGACCAAGGGAGACCTTCCCCTTTCATTTCAAATCTCCAAATGCCGTCTTCCTCCCCACACGCTCTGACGCACTTCCAGAAAAGATTTCCTAAATTCATGGCCGCCGCTATCTTTCTCTTTTTATATTTGAGCGACTCCTCAATCTTCATCTGCCACCTGAATCCTCAACCTATTCCATACAAAAAATACAGCGTACAGTAATTTCAATTTTTGCATGTCAAAGACATAAGCTTCGTTCCCTACGTCTATTTCCTCACAGGAACAAACTTGCAAGCAAGAATTTTATAGGTGTGGTATTGTTTTTAAACCAGAAACTTCTTTGGTCATTCTTTCCTGAAATTGATTAAACGTAAACAAGAATTTCATGTTCCCATAACATATATTTGTACAAATTCGACTTCTTAATTCACAGAATGTTAATGCAAAATTTAAATTTTCTACCCCACCTCTAGATTATTTGCTTCATTCTAGCCCTACAAACCATTTTCATCTGAGAAGATAAGTTTTGAAAGTATAAAATATCATGTAAAAGTGTATTGCGTACATTTGTAACGGCGATGGAAATGAATATAGTATGCATGATAACTGTAGGAGTCAATTTAATTCATCTCGGTGCAGTAGTCAACCAAGACAACATCCTTAACAAAAATAGACTCGGCATGTACAAGAGAGATAATGAAATTCCTAAAGCAGCAAAAAGGGGTGGAGCCAAAACTCTATCTAGAACCTAAAAAATTCCGCCAGAAAATAAAAAACTTAAAACCTTGACATCCTTGTACGTATTTTGACAGCAAGGTTGTCCTCATCAGAGGTGGAACGGGTGGACTTCCGTATTCCGCATCTGATAAGAACAGCCGTGTCAGGATTTCAAGAATTTAATATTTTTTATTTTCTGACAGAGTTCTGGCTTTGGGTGTAGTTTTCGCTCCATCGCTTTTTACTGTTCTAGGAATGTTATTATTTCCCTCATGTGTATACGTTGTCCATTTCCAATTCGGGTGTTGCCTTAGTTGATAATCTCAATGATACAATCGAGAGTCTTGATCTTATTTTAAGGTTTTAATTCAGCTCATTTACTTTCTAGTCAAATGAAGGAGCGAAGTTTAGACCCTAAGCCGTGATCTTATTATTGTAGTTATAAATTGTGATGAGAATTCCGATAGCATTCGGTAAGTATGACTCAGCTGGTTGTATTGGAAGTGGATCCTTGTAATGAATACTAATATTAGTTCGACGAACAAAGAGTGAAACTGACCAGTTTCGCAGAGAACTGACTACTTTCGCAAGTAACATCGAGTATATTTATCTGCAATGGACCTAAAACCTTCAATGAAATAATTTTAAAAATCTCAGCATCGCACTTCTCCTAAAAAGGTAGTTTATATAATGTGATGACGTGAAACATAAAGGAATCGGAGATAACCTGTGTCCTTGTCATTATTTCAGGAAAGACAAGAGAAAGCCTTTGGATGAAGAGCCGTCTACTTGATGCTTCCTCTTTGAGCGGAATTGGATTGAAGAATACTGAGCTTAGTCGAGACGGCGAGGAAATCGCGAAGATGGGAAAATAGGATGACAGAATGGGGATAAAAGGAGAGAGAAAAATGTGAGCAGATGTAGGAGGAGATGTGGAAGAAAAAGGGTAAACAGGAAGTGGAGGGAGAGAAAGACGAGAGGATTTTATTGCGGACGGATGTGAGTTTTGGCTGAGGGAAGAAACCTGAGGAATTGCGAGTTGAAGAAAGGTTCGGACGTAGGAGGGGAAATGAAGGATACGGTTCGGAAGAGAGGTGGGGGCAGAGATGCTGGTGTATTTGTGTGTGTATGAGTACATCTCTATTCAAGTGGTGTTCCCAACGAATGTCTTCTGCTCAAGAAGACAAAATTCAAAACGTGCTCAGATTGTGACGAAGGGGGAGTTGGTGGATGGGGGAAGGCGTTTGGCCGAGGTTTTGGTTTATGGGAATCGAGCAAAAGAGGCTACGGGTCAGTTTGAGGGGTGCGTCGAAGAAAACAGTGCGAAATAACTTCCTGGTTATATAAAAATAAAAAAAAGAAGAGGGTAAACCACTCTGGGTAGCGCTTATTCATTCCAAGGAAATACATGCTATCATTTTTTCTATGCTACCTATAAATGGAGAAATATTTATTATGTCGCATATCTTTTGTATTTACGTATTCTGACGCACATATATGCATTATTCCCATTAGGGAAGGTATTCATATAAGGAAGATCTAATTGAGGTATCTCAGGGGAGACTCCCAATGCATATTTATTGTTATAACTCATAGAATAGAAATATTACTTTTTAATTTAGAGATATTTAAAGTTTGCAAAATATATCAATTGCTATGGGATTAATTGATTATTCTGTTGAAAAGTTCCGCTCGAAATATTTATTTTATGCCTTTACGTAGTACATCCAGGTAATAATGTAACATTTGATATTTTAATCCATTAAGACAAATAAATGCCAAACTACGTATCATTTACTGCTTTTGATCACTAACTCATTTTTAGACCCATAGGTTTGCTTTTTTAGATTAAAATATTTATAAAAAACATCTCAAGACAAGCATTACATTAAAAATATGAAAGAACTAATCGCAACTATTGGGGTAAAAGGTTAACTTGTTGCTGCAAGAGAAAAACTGCACACGGCTGTCATTAAAACAGAGATATCAAATTCTTCTTAAGCTGCTAGGTGGATTCTACAGAGTTTATTAAGTATTACGAAACAAAATTTGACTGAGTTTTGTTTCATAATTTTTAATAAATAATGGAGATGTTCCATAAAGTATATTATTCGTTATTTCTGATTCTGCAGAGCTTCTGCGGCGACCTGGTCAAGAAAACCTTTGGAAGAAAAGGCAATTCTGGAAAGGTCCCAATGTGTATATCAATATCTGAACTATCAGCTTTAGTTACTAGAAAAATTACAATATTCACGAATTCACCACTGAATTGTCACCGCGAAGACTCTGGAGAATTAACCTGACGGCTAAAGGAAGATTTTGTACCTATATGTTAACTTATTAAGAGATAAATTAATTTTCAACCAATACTAAATAATTGAAAATTTCGCAATTTTATTTTATAAAGATAATAATGTTTATAATACTTAACTTATGTCAATGCTGCATAATAGGTGATTTTAATTTAGATCGATTTCATTACGTGTTGTTAATTGTACTTTGAAATCACAAATCACAATATTTCAGCAAGTATCTTTACGAAATGACTTTAAGTTCATAATTTGCAGGTTGAATTTCATTATTCTATCTTAAACAGGTTTATGCTTTTTACCTTTTATAAAACGCCTATTTGAAATTTCTAGGTAAAGAATTGTTAAGGTAATCTAAAGAAGGCGTTCATCAAGCTTACTCAAATCCCCATAACTGAGTTTAAAGTACGTTGTAGATATCAAACGGAGTAATCTTTAAGTCCAACTTTTCCCACTAAGCGAATTTCGTCCGGGAAATGCAGATTTCTAAGTACTCATTCCATTCGACCCTTCTGTTGTCAACCAGTCCTTCAATTGGTGGCACCATGTCTTTCTCCGGGCATCGTGTTCCAACTGACCCCTTCTGCCCTCCCCCTCCTTTTTCATAGGCACCCCTTTTCCTGCTGACTACAGGCGGACTCCGCATACGAATAAGCTCACAACGGCCGGATCGGTGCGAAGTGGGTTTCATTAGTGTTGACAATCAGCGGGAGAATGAGGTAATTGGAATTAAACCAAAATAGGGGATTGCATACGCAGTCCGTTTTGTGAATGTGACCCGAAGGCAATGACGATCGTGCTCCCAACGTGATAACGCATTCGGAAAGGAAAATTGACTTTTTTAGCGGCATTAAATCCAGTGATATAAATCGTCGACGTGAGATTTTCAAGTTATTTGCCACCTATGCAAAGATCTGCATCATTGTAATGAAAATAGAAAGAAATGAATTACCCTAGAAAATTTAAATGTATTACTAATTTTTCTGTACAACGTAAATCTAACGTTGGGAAGGCTGGATATTTTCTTTTTTTCTTAAATTTTAGGTTCTCTATTTAAAAATATTACTTTGTTCCTTTTACAGAAAAAAACATTCAAGTTGTAGTTATCAAGAACGCAAAATAATACATTTAAAAGGAAAATCATTGCTTTGTCTTGCATACTCATAAAACAAAAATTAGGTTAATTAGCTCAACAACATAAAGTTAAAAATTCACAGTAAAACATTAAGTCTATTTCTATACTTTTAATTCCATTTGAATGTTGAACGCATTATTTGCAATAAAATTTCTTAACATAAGATATCTAGTTCGCTTTCTCATTCCACTTCAAATCATCATCCCGTTTCTAATGATTTATTCCTTTACGCAAAACAACTTTTTCAATAAGTTTCTGAATGAATAGAAATTGTTCTTTTAATTCAACAGTGAGGTAGTTAAATTTAATGGTCAAAAAGTAAATGCATGTGAGACTTTTCACTCTGTTAATAATCCTGTTCTCTTGTTCCACAACTGAATTCTCAGCTTAATCCATTTACTTAAATTGCAAGTACACATTATTCTGTAAAATGTGAGCCGCACGATATACAAAAACTTACGTTAAAAAATTTACTGATTTGAGAGCGTAGGTATTTTTTTCTCAATTGCAGAATTTTACATCGAACATTTCAGGCCTCTGTAAATAAAGATGTCTCCATTTTCAAGTATCTAAAATCCCTTTTATTACGGAATATGCTTTAGCTCAAGAGCATTCGGTTTGAGATCCTTTGAAGTGGAACAAAACCGATTTAATGGCAAGTGCACTTCTCTTACCATCCCCGATATTTCAAAATACATTCCGCTTTTGACCGCACTTCGTTATTCAGATGAATAAACCCCCGATCGCAGTGGCCAATGAGGCCGACACCTAAACTATTTACGCCCACGCAGCTCAACAGCTCCTCAAACGGAATTCCGTGAGCGGGAGGAATAGTCTCTGGGGCGAAAGAAGAGACCGTTTGCGTAAAGTAACGAGGAGAATCAAGGAGTCGCTCGAGATAGGAATGAGGATTACATAAGAGGAACGGGAGTCGGGTGGGAGGCTCTATTTTAAAGGCAACAAGGGATGGAGTTAGTTTGGGATGCTGGAATGACAAAGAGGGAAGGCACGAAATCAGCCATAATCAACGACGATTGTCCCTCGTCCATTCCGACCACGACCCGTACAACTCCCTCCCCTCCCACACACACCCTCTGTCGATATCCCAGGTCGCCTCTCTCCCTAAACCTCTCCCTCCCGTGACCCTCCCGGCAGTTCATTTGAATAATGCCGGGGACTGGCCCCGGGGGAACGCAATGCCTCCTTTATCCCCTCGATTCCCTTTCCCTTGAGCTCCACCCGCTCGCGACTCCCTCTCCCGAAAAAAGAAAAATTATAAAAGGTAAAGAAATAAACCTCTCCCCAATGCTGCCCTAACGTTTCGTTTCTCTCATTTTATTTTGACGATCGTAACTGTCCTCTCCTGCGTGAATTCCTCGCAAATTTTCTCTCCCCGCTCCATTCCTCTTTCCTCGCAGTTATCTCGTTACGGCACTGATAACGTTCTGGCGAAGGATTTTTTATTGGTGTCAACCTTTAATTTTCTTTAATCTGCGGTTTTTCGCAGTAATCCGTACATTTTGGTCAGTACGCGAGCATTATTTCCGCTCATTCTAAATTTTTAGATTCATTCATCGTCAACGCCTCTCTACAAAAAGACTTATATGAAATATTTTTTTTATCATTCAGATAGATTAGCGTTAATTTTGTTGAAAGGTGATAAATAATGCATCGCGCTTGCAGTCCCTGTCCCTAATGTAAGAACTCCAGCTCATAATTCGACCCGTTTACGTCAACACAATTCGAAGAGTAATGTGTGAGAGAGAATGCAACAGATAGCAAAGGAAGAAGTTTTATAGTCTTTAAGTCAAGTTATGCAGATGCATTTTGAAACATTTTACACGTCGAAGCTGCGGGAGCAATGTTTTCTTCCACAACTGGCATTTAGCCTTGCGTTGCAATACCAGGAAGTCAATAATGGGTCTTCTTGAAATTATTTTCAAACATGAAGAAAACTCGAGATTTCATTCGATTCATTTGTCTGCAGCTTACGAAAATGATTTCGCAATCTGTATCCTCTAGGATTGTCACATGGATTGATAATTCTCTTTGGGTCTGCTTTTCGCAAAATTGCTTTAATAAGTACACGCACCCACAATTTTATTCCTATTCGAGGTAGTTTGAATTATATATATAATTGCTTTGGTAAGCAACAAAAAGAAAGTTTTGACTTTGTGTCACTACGATAACCAAATTTAGCAATACTAAAGCATGATTATACGCAGTTATTGAAGCTGTGTTGGCAAAACAGGGTCTTGAAACTCAAGTCAGCCGAATTTCAAAGCGTAATCTATGTTTTTTTCGCAACCTATTTTCTACATCTACCTTTTTTGCTTCTCTTCGTGCCTCCATTCTTTTTCATCTTTCACGCCTCCTATCGGCGCCTTCTCTCTTCCCTACGCTAGGGATTTTCCCTCTCTCGATTTATTATGCTCTTCTTGCTTCCTTCCCTTCCTTTCCCTCGCCGCCTTTGCTTTGATCTGAATGCATTAGGAAGATGGAAAAGAAAAATGGAGGGGGGAAATTTCTCCAAAAAGAGACGTCTACTTCTTGATCTTTGAGTTATTTCCGTTGGTATAGCTGTTTTATTAACTTTTCCAGATGTAATAATCAATGTCATACTCCTTTTTCTTTGTTCTCATGAAATATTCGAGGTTTTGCAGAGATTCAGTTAAAATGAAACTCAGCTTTCCTCTTCTAATGAGATAAGAAAAGAGCGGAAAATGCAAAGGACAATGCGTTACTTTCGTATTTTTTACTCAGATTGCAAGCCAACACAATTGCAGATGTCGATATTTACGCGTCATGGTAGTAAGCAATCGATACTGAAATTGTCTCATACTATAGAACTGTATCCTTGTTGCTGTTTATATTTTCAGTTCTTGTAAGGAAACTGTCAAATTAATCTAAAATATAAAAAATGAATAACGTTAAAAATTGATCCGTATGTATAGTTTTGAAAGGATTTTGTCTTATATTTTTCGAAAGATTTCATCGAAGAATATCTTTTGTGGAGTACTGTAAGGGTAAATACACCGAATCGAACATAAAACATCAAATAACAAAATAGTCGGAAAGACAGTTTATGAGAAATATGATTTTTATTTTGTACTGTTTTCTTGAAATACCATTTCTTTGTATTAGAATTGAACCACTGTTCATAAAGCTGTTAAATACAGAAGTAAGTAGTTTATATCGCGGTGATAGGCAAGTAGAGAATATAAGCAACGACTTCTATACATTGCCACAGAATGTTATTATGGGACCGGTTTCAATTTTTTTGTGTATGCGTACGTCACTTTGTATGTATATCAGACATGTATTTTAAATTAATTCTTATAACCATTATGAAGGAATATTTATGTATAATATCATGTATCATCTCCAAGATTCTTATCGGTGATCGGGTTAACATTTTCTCTTCTCGTGCTGTTAATTATTTAGTGAGTGGGAGAAAATGAGCAACTGCAAGAGCTAAACAAAACATTCCCAAGCTTTACAGCTCCTTCCTCGGAAAGAGAGATTCCGTAATTTATAAATCCAGAAGCCCTCCATTGGAAACCCTTTTCTGTTTCTAAAGCCTCGGCACTTCCTCCGTGCAAGTAATCCGACTCTCTACTTCCGACAGAAATCCCCAATCCTCATTCTTCCATCTCACGGTCGCCCCTTCCCGCTTCCACCTCAACTCATTCTCATGTCCTCACAGATATCCCATGGATCACAATATTACTATGCTAATGCTAAAAGTTTCGAGTTTGTAGAAATAGTAAATATCAGGGGGGTAAATAGAAATCAAAATTTTATCCCACTTCTTTAATAATTATTTCTTTGTTTATTCAGTTAGGCAGTCCATTATCTTTTGGACATTTATCTTTAGCTTTAAAATCACTAATTATATTGATAACTTTCTCTAGATTCGGTCCTTCAATTCCTATTTGTCAATACAAATATGCTAAGAAACATCATGAAATATGTAAACAGATTCATTTTAAAGTAATGAATAATTTGTCCAATTTTTCCGCTTTAGTTCTAATATTCATGCGTTATTGTAAGCTTCATGTCAGACGAAACTTTAATTTATATTAACTATCAGTCTTCCCCAATATTAGCACATATTGGCCATTAATTTAAATTCATCCTTTTCAATGTATCTCTTTATGATGCACTTTTTAACACACTGCTTCAGTTTCCTAAAAATTTAATTCATGGCGAACCAATTTCAATTTGTAATTTATTTTCTGTTGTTTTCGAATACATTTTTGATTTTTCATCCTTCGAAAATAAAGTACAAGGATAAATTAATGATTGAGATAACACTGATGTGTAAAAGAGTGAAACGCGTGAGTAAAATAATAGACTAAATATATTTGGCATCTCCTTTGCGTGCAGTGTTCTCTGAAATATGTTCGATTCAACATCTTTAAACTATCTTAATGGATTAGGCGTTTCTTCACGTAGAACACGTTAGTCACCCCTCTTGGCTGTTCCATTTTCCAAAAAGAATTTACATAAATTCTCTCCAACTCCTAGAATAGCCAGGGCTGTAAACGTACTTTCTGACCATTTGTATTTTTTCACAGACTCCTAAAATGTAATTAAAAAGAAAACTTATTCAGTATTTAAATAAAGTTCATTATTTGATTTTTTAATGATATTGTGTCCATAGTTCATCTAATTGTTTATATGTTAACATGATCATGTTAACATTGATTAATTGGATATAAACATTTTTTTAACAGTATTAACATTTTTGTGTGATGTATGTAATTTATTATGTTACTGTGGGCTCCTGTATATGCTAAATAAATAATGATAATAATTATTATTACCGTTATTATTATTGTTTAGAGAAAGCAATCGCGAAAAAGGGAAATTTAAGATTTAAATTCTGGAGAAAAGTAAGAACTGTCGACTTCATTTAATGAAGCATGCTAATTCTACCAAAAGTCAGAGAGGACGAATGAAAAGTGGAAGATGAAAGGGAAACTGGTGTTATAATATTCAGGAAGCGAAATCCAGGAAGCAGCGAAAGAAAAGATTTAGTGTTCTGAGATTTAGGGGTTTGCTGGGAAGATAACGGAGGAAGGGAGAAGAATAAAATTAAATTGCGGGGAAATTAGAAAGGGAAAACTCGGAAAGAGATTATTCCGCAGGATGAGAGATGAGCATTCCGGAAGTATTTGGCGTGTGGGAAGAATGCCTGGGAAAAGTTGATTATATTGCAGAGTGATACTGTTGCCAAAACTAATTATGACCGCGGTGGCGGAAGACGGACGGCCACTGAAAGGGAACCTGCAAGATTTGGAAGGGTTAAAACAGAAGAGGGACACGGAGGGAAAATTAAGGGAGTGAGGTTTGGTTCAAGAAATTTCATTAAAAACCAGGAATTGTGACGTACGCCTGCCCGTAGATGACATGACTTGCACGAAACGTAAGATGTGAAAGCTGCAAAAACTGGAAAAAAAATTTTAAATGTAAAATTAAAAACTGCAGATGTATCAGGAAAACATTACAACTAGGTTACATTTTTCGCATAATTGTGTTCTAGGAAGATTAACTTTTCGTTCAAATAAAAATATCATTTTAAAAGATTGGTGATTTTTCCAATAAATAATGCGAAAGAAGGAAATCTGCTCACTTAATGGCTGAAATCGTAGGTTAGAATACCCGACTTTGCGACGCATATTTTATTGTATCTTACAATCTCAGTACCTTTCATATTATCATGCTGAACCGTGAGGTATGAGTAATGATGGATAGCGGCATTTGTTTCTAGTAAATCCTCGTTGAATGCAATGGAAATGGACATTTACGGGGGCATTTTTAATGGCCTTTTCAATTGTTTACGTTTTGGTTCAATGCGGGAATGCAAGAGCAAATTACTTCACTCCTTATCTTGCCTATTTGCGTCATCTCTTGCTCAAAGGTTATTGCCTTTGGGGCAGGGACGACGAACCTATAGCACGCTAGAGAATATTTTCGGCACGCAGAACTCTGATTGCACTAGTCTAGTTATATAATCTTAAAACTAAATCCCCAGAGTTAACAGATGTGCGTTCTGTTCATTATTAATGATAAATGTTGTATATTTTCGTCAACTATTACATATTAAACTGAAGAAATAAAATAGATAATATAAGCATCTAAATATACGGTTTGGGTCCATATTAGCATGCAAGCCTTATATATTTGCCAAACATAGCACTGTTGCCAGGAAACGTTCTCCATCCTTTCCCTGTGGTGACGACTGAATAAATAGTTTTATTTACACCACATAATATATTATAACTTATCTGCTAAACATATCCTTTCCTGAATTCATTCGCTCGCCAATGAAGAAAATTTCGTACGGAATGATGACATAATGCTTGCGGAAGTTAATTTTTCCTCGTTCACATCCTTTGCAAAGACTCACTGCGAATGAATCGAGAAACGTGAAACCGTGTTTTTAGGTTAGCCCATAAGAAAAACCTATTAAGCCGGGGTTACGTGACCATTGAGAAATGGCGAGGAAATTATCTTTTCGAGGGGAGCGCTAAAGTATACGTGTGGGAGGCTCGAGGTAGTCACAGCAACACATCACCGCGGGTCGACGATCGAGCTTCTCTGGGCACGGAAGAGAGATAAGGCGGTGCGTGACCCTCCAAGCAACAATACGCACTTCAAAGGAGTATTGAATTTGGAGCTCTCGGCGTGCTGCAGCGTTGCGAGAGAACGCTCTCACGGGGACTATCCCATATTGTTCTCATAGTCGATGCAGGAAAAGGAAGGGAGGTGGAGAGAGGAAGCGAGCACGAAAGAATCCTTGCACTAGAGCGATTACATGCTGTCTATACGTTCCGTAAGATTAATATCCTTAAGAAACATTTTCTACTATTATTTTGAGAGTTGCAAAAACAAAGGTGAAGATTGAGAGAAGTAATAATTGAGAAAGATAAGGTGCATTTGCGTTAAAATGTCTATCCTTGTCGATATTATACAGTAATTATATATACAAAATTCGTTATGTGAACTTGTATTTTGAATATTTAGCTATGGCTGCTCGTCATAACTATTATTACCTGGAAAGGAGGCTGATTACGGTAAAAAGTAATATCGAAAAATTGTAGTCTTGAATCTCACCGGAGATTTGTCACTTAGATCCGATAAATGCGCTCTATGTTCTACCAAATTCTACTTATAATACTGATTTTAAAGGGTTTTCATAGGAGTTAACCGACATATTATAGAATAAATGTTTCATGGGTATTTTGAGTAATTGCTATGGGTGTATAATTTTGTTATAAATAGCAACAAATATATTTTTGAACAAATTCATATTTTGATAAATATCGTCGGGCTGGAAGTCCAATTAAATTAGTTTCTCTTCATATGAATCATACTGGACATTTGACTTCAGCAGAGCTTCCCCAAAACTTTACAGATACCCCTAGTTGAGATGGCAGGATCTATTGGTCAGCGATTCGTTTAAGCAACTCATTTAAACTGTCTATTAGTAAAATATGGAGGGTCTCATACGAAACTCGTTGATCGCACAAAAGATCCAAACATATAACTGAATAAAGAGAGATGCAAAATACTCTATATCCCATAAAAAAAACTCTATATACGAGTAAGTTCCGCATTGTCTTCATTTAAGTATGATATTGAAAGCAAAGGGAAGGCGGAAAAGCAGATTTGCAATTCTAATCTTGTAGTAATTGTGCTAGACCAACATTGAACCTCTAAAGAGGACTCTGGACCTAGAAAATTGGACTCGACGATTTAGAGCAACTTAAAATACCAGATTTGCTTTTTAAGAGATGCCCAACTGATTTCGCGAAAATCTCATGAGTTCCTTGGAAGTGCTTCCGTTGATGATTTTCGAATGAGAAATCTCTTTAAATGCACCTTGACTTTTCCTCTTATTTTATAAATAATAATTAATCAAATATATATTTGTAATATTATTTGTTTAAAATAAAATAAATTGTAGTTTCAATATGGTTGGAATAAACGTTTTTTTTTCGTCAGTTGCTGCAGGAAAATATCTGTTTACTATTATAATCCGCATATCCTTAATGAGCAATAAAGAAAGCTCTTAAATTTCTCATGAATAATGTCATGTATCTCTACTAAAGAGGAACATTTCTCTTGCCGATTGGAAATCTTTCATTCTTACACCACCCGTCTTTTTACGCGTAAAATATCAATGGAAATCAATATCTGCTCCAAAAAATATACATGAAGTAAGAATTTAGAGCGATACCTGCTCGGCGTAATGTTTTTCATTCTTCATCATCCTCTTTTGCATGTCTTTTTTCCAATCTCGTCGTGTGACTTATTCCCATCGGGCATTCCCCCGTTTTTCATTTCACTTATACTTCTTTCCAACACTACCATTACCGTGCACGATACACCAACTCTCTCCCTGTGAATGTTTATCCATCTCACATTTACTTTCAATGCCATTTCCCTCTTCCCTCCTTCATATCGTCACCTCTTCCCTCTATTTCCATCCATTACTCTGAATTTCACTCTTTCTCTTACATAATCTAAAATCTCATCCTCCGTACTTTTGGCCTTTCTTCACCCTTATCTTAGAAATGCAGTTAACCATTCAAATCGCAATTCCTAATACTCCCGCAATCTTTTAACCTAGACTCATCCACGTGTTAGCTACCTTTACGCACTCTTTTACATATGCTTTCCCCACTTTTTTTTATATACTTTCCACCATCTTTCACAATTTAATTCTGACCAAAATCCTCTCAGCAGCTGCAGAATCTTTTGCAATTGGAATATGTTTTACTTATTTCCTCTAACTGAACTCTCTTTATTTTGTTATTATCCATGGTGTAAAATCGTTTTACAAGAACTTTTATTGACATAAACTAAATTGGATGCATATGAATTGCAAAAAGAGGAGTTAATTTTGGTACGAATGCATTCAATAACAGGTCAAATCTCTAAACCACTCTGCATAGATATTGAAAACTGGGTGGTTTATTTCTCACTACACATTTTCATACGACATAGGTGGCAATGAATTCTCACCGGCATTCTAGTAATATGCTAGCTATCTGAGAATGCTTCATAAGAGTAGGATATCTCTTTTCGCGTTCATCCCGGATATCCTCCTCTAGTTCCCACTGCCTGATTTAAGGCCGAATCGCACCTCCTGTATCTGGAGCAGAGGTATCTTAAACACCAATGTAAATTTATCGAGTTAAAGCTAATACTAGAGCTAATAGAAATCTAACAGGTAGCAGGGTTATGTTCAAGCAAGAGGAGGCATCCTTCAGAGTGTCATATCTTTGTAAAAATATATTCTGGTATTACTCCCTAAATAAACTGTCATGTTCATCAAACCTTCCACGCTAGACAACATTTTTCCAATTAAAACTATTCTTTACCCAGACAGCGTATTAAAACATAGGCAGACTGGAAAGGAAGGCAAAGAAATCGTGAATCGACGAGACGGAGTGAAACAAAAGAGGGTGGAAGTTAAACATAAAACTAGAGGGAGGAGATGTGGTGAGTGGAATGGAAGGACGTGTCCGGATAAATAGATTGGGTGCAGAAGTTATGAAAGAGACGAAAAAACACGGTGCGAGGGAATAAAAAGGAGAGAGAGAAATGGAGAGAGAAGAGGAGAGAGGCAGAAATGGAGGACGAGAGGAAAACCGCAGCTCTTTTGTTGAAACTTTAATGACGTCGTTAAGCAGCAACAAGTATGCGACGGCGGGAGTGAGAGGAGAGGCGAAAGAGAGAGAAGGGACGGTTTGGGCGGTAAGAGGAGGGATAGGCGAAAAGGGAAAAGATGGAAGAGTAAGTGAGGGCTAAGAGAAGGATGGGGGCGAGGCGTCGTCAGTTCGTGGCGACAAGTGTGGCGTCGTGACGTCAGTTACGCACCCGCGGGGCGAAGGGAGGGAGGGAGTGAATGGAATGAGAGAGACGCTAAAAGGAAGCGAGAGATGAGGCAGAGTTTGCGTGCAATAGAATGCACGGCGTGATTTCGAGACGGGGCGAGCGACGAATGAATGCGAGCCGTTGGGGGGTTGCATCATTTTTATGGGTGTAGAGGAAACTTCGCTTTGTATAAAATATTCATAATCCTACGGATCAAAGGAGTTCTCTTCGCAACCCGTAGCTTCGCAATCGCAGGAAGTTTACTGTTTCGGCGAGGATAGTTCTGGTGTAATATTTTGAAGCCGGAATGTTCTAGTAGAGCGTTTGAAATGAAGTCCCTTTAAGGTTGTTGCAGCAATTTATCGATCGAGTTGTGCTGCAAATATTTCGTAATTCCAATGTTCCAATATTTTCTTCTTAGAAGGGTAATGTGGTATCTTGCCTAGAATATTTATCTCGTCTACATCTACATCTACATAAGTACCCTGCAAGCCACCTTTCGGCGTGTGGCAGGGGGTGCAAGCACCATGACTCTACTTTGCTAATCGATTGCTTTCGCGTATCGTTCGCGGAAAAAATTAATTTTTGAAACGACTTGTTCTAGCATCTATTTCTCGGATTTTCTCGCAGTATCAGAACGGCCTATATAACATGGGGGGACGCATTATGTCAGGTACATCATCTGTGAACGTACTTTCTCTAAATTTATTAAGTAGATTTATCCTTTGTTTAAGCCTTCTGTCTTCCAAAGATTCCCATCCCGCGTCCTGAAGCATTTGCGTAACACTCACTGACTTGTCGTAACAATCCTTTACAAAACGTATTGCCTTACGCTGGACTTTTTCTAATTCACGAATACAACATTTTTCTGCAGGGTCCCATACACTAAATGCATATTCCAGGTGAGGCCTGACCAACGCAACGTAACATCGCTCACGGACTTTTTCTTCGCTCCTACCGACAATTCTCTTCACGAATCCAAGTTTCTTAAGCGCTCGACCACATATATTACGGATGTGGGTACCCCAGGTTAAGTTATTGGTGAGGGTTACTCCAAGGTATTTCACCGTTTCTACTGTTGATAAAGTTTTCCCTCAGAGACTGTACGAATAATCATTGGCATTATTTTCCTTTGGAAGAAGTTGATTACTGAACATTTATCTATATTGAGCTCTAGTTGCCAATCATCACGCCATTTCATAATTTTATCTAAATCACACGATAGGGTTAATCTATCCTCTGAGCTTCCTATTTCCCTATAAATTACCGTGTCGTCCGCTAATATCCTAACTCTCTATAGACTCTCTATATAACTAATCTCGTTATAGATTAGAGGAAATCAACGGAATGGAAAGGAATTCTATCGCAAATCATTACTCAAGTCGAAATTTGATTAGTTCTACAGGTACTATGTAAATTGCTGAATTGCCTAATCTACGACCGATTGGAATTAAGGAATGAGTTAGAATAAAGTGATAAAACAAAGTATTATATTTTATTATTTATTTATTTTATATTTATAATTTTCTAAAAAACTTCCTACAGTCAACTTTAGACAAATGTCCAGTCCCTTTTACCTTGAATATAGGTATCATTTCTCAGTGAATGACAGCTTAAGTGTCATAATATGATTCGGCAAAGTTAAATACTGCAATTGATTGTCTACTTTGGAATTCACAATTCCAACATTATTAAACGCACTTAGTAGTCATGGAAGGAATACTCACTTTTCTCATATCTGACCTATACGGCAGACGGTAAAAGGTATAATGTGTCGTACTAGAAAAACTACATATTTTTGTTTAGCCTAACGCTGAATATTAAGATAGGAGGCATTGTGTCATGCGTGAAGTTATTTTTCTTTAACCATCTTTGCAATCGCTGATTCGCATGCTCCTCGGATTCTTTGGTATGGTATATAAACCATGAATGAAATAGTAATTTAGGTGTGTATATATATTTAATTAAATAATAATCATGTAAAATTAAAGTTTGATCTGTATGGCTTTCTTAAAAGTCAGTTAATAATTGATGTTGAAAGAAATACGTATACTCAATCTCCGCTATAGCTGGAAATCTGAATTAGCGGACTTAAATAAAGTTTTCTTTCAACTTTATTCATGCCTTTTAGTAACTTGTGGTGTAGTGGGTACTAAGTAGAACTCATATTGCTTCAACAAATGATCCAATCGTCGAAGGACTCTCTTGATCGAATTATATTCAATTCCGCAGGCAAAGCAAACGAGCAATACTCCATTAGGCAACTTCGGAAGGGAGCATGAAACGTTTATTCCTCTTCAACAAGAAATCGCCGACGCGCTCCTCTTCGCCTGCGGAGCAGAATCGCTCAAATGAACGTCCTTCATTTCCGTTAACAAACTTTTAGCAGACGAATGACCATCGGCTCTAAACCAAAATAATGGAAAAATAAAAAAGTGAGCCGGAGTTGGTTAGGAGCACCGACATAAAAAAGGAAAGCGGATTCATACGAAAACAAACTCAAATTAAAAAGAGTTGATTGGTAAAGGAATAACCGCTCCATTTCGGGAAACATTTAATTCCGTTCCTTGTATTTTTACGCGTATGTGTGGGCCCATCCAATTCTCATCGGTGAGATGGAGTGTTGGTGGGGGGGATTTTAATTTTTTTTGCCGTGGCTGGGTATTCAGAACCGCGTCCGGTGGAAAGGGGTAGGGAAGAGAAAAGAGATGGAGATATGGGTGTGGGGGAAAGTGTGAGCGGGAGAAAGAACCTCTCGGACGATTTTAATTTCTCGCCGTACGGAGGCGCTGGCGGCGTTTCGAATTGGCCCTCGAGTTTCCCTATTTTCTCTGAAGGGGCTCAACTCTTTTCCCCGAAAATTCGTCCCGTCCACCACCGCAGAGAGTGCTTCCGTTGGGAAATTTCGAAGCGAAATGTTTTTCATGATGACGTCGATGTCCGGTTATTCCAAGGTATTTGTAGTCGCCGACGTCCCTTTCTGACGCGTATGTTTTTTTTGTTCCCCGCTTTATTCCACCTGACTTGAGTGGCGGAGTTTTTTTTTTAACGGGGAGGAACGGAAAAATGCTATGGTTTTTCGGGTTCGTACGTTTTCCCCCGCGCTCTTTTCCTTCAACGAGCAGCACCCTACTACCTATATACACAACGATCTCCGACTGCCTGACGCCGATCCCGGAATGAGAGCCGCACCGTAGAGTGTAAAAAATTAATTAAAAAAACGGAGGGGAGAGAGAGAAAAGGAGCATTAAGAGGGAGCGGAAATTTCACTATTCCGCGTTTTATTTTATAGATTTTTGAGTTTTTTCCATTGTATTTCCGATGGCTATGGCGAGGGTTGAAATATTAAAACAAAAAAATCCCGTTCTGGGGGATATCTGAGGTTTAAAACAAAAAGCAATCGCATTGCGTATTTTCGTAATTTTAAGGTAAGGGAATTTGCGAACTTCGCCCTGGATACATTTTATCGGAGCATTCTCCGACTTATTGGGATTAATTCCTAATTCATAATGCAATCACCAACGAATTCACAGTAGGGAGCGCTTGAGGTCCTGTATTTTACTACTCATGATTTATAAAAGCTATCATTCTATTTTTGGGGTAAAAATCAGTGTAACTCTATTAGTTGAGTTTTGCAGATATTTAATTATGTGCGACTATATCTTGGCTTGTATCACTGGTATCTTTAGTTCGGTCTCAAAAATATACGTCAGCAAGTTCTGCCAATTTATCGGATATTTATATTTTTAAAACATCATTCCGTTTAATGATTCAGGCTGTAAAAATCTGAGCACACAAAGTAGTCCTATGGTCGTAAATTTACGTTATATATTTGAGTGTGACCTTTAAGCAATTTTAAGATTGCAGTGATCATTGAAAAATCTACACGAGTATAATAACACTTCTAATCAGATAAAACACTGACTGTGTCGTTTGCTATCGCTCTCATAGGTGGTTAAGTAAATAAATATATAATGATTGTAAGAAGTATTTATGTTTAAAAATTCATTTCCATCAACTTTGAACGTATATCTAGTTCATAATGGTTATAAAAGATAATACTCACATTTTGGATTTTGAATATTGAAAGTTAAATTTATTCTTATCTGATAATTTGGCAAATTCTTAAGTTAATTAAATACATTGTAGTACTTATATATTTGCCAAATTTTTTTCCAACTACACATTATAAGCAAAATGATTAATTGCATATTAGGATTACCTATACATGATGTGTGTATAGTATGGTAAATATAGTAACATTTCCATCTTCGAAAAGCTGAACTCTGGAAATAAGCAATACTTGAATAAAGGAAGACTTTTAAGGAAGTACATATTTTGAAAATCTTTGCAAACGTCACAAGTATCCCGAATTTGCTGGGAACTGCACAGATCATTATGACTTCAATTTTACTTGTTTATTGGAAAAGGAGGGAATAGATTTTTACTGAAAACCGTCCTGCCGTATTCACTTAAAATGCAATCCGGTATCTGAAAAAAATATATTTTTATCTGTGAAAGTTGCTATCTTTGCTTCACGCCTCAATTTATGGCTCAAATTTAAAAAGTGCCCACTGAGGAAGGAATATCTCAGCAGGAACACAACTAAATGTTTCTTAATTAATTACTGTCCGACTATTCCTTTAAACTATATATTTATCGCCACATATCTCTGTATATAATAAACCGGCTGTTTACCCCCTTCTGTGTATAAATAAGTTAATAACCAAATTTATGGCTTCAGAGCATCATTTTCAGATAATTTACAAATCAAACTTATAGTTATCTTATATTTTAATCTATGATATAATAACTTTATAAGAAGAATTAAACAGTAAAATTCATTTTTGGGTATCAGATCTCACATATAATTCAGAAATTGGGGAATTTATTCCCATAATCAACCCCTATCCCCGAAGCCCACCTTTTCGAAGAATAATCCTGTATCTGAATCTATGATATTCGACATACAGGCGTTGGGGTTACTCCACCTAAGACAACAAATACCTCTCTCCCTCTATTAAATAAGCGTGTAGAGCAAACGCAACAGAGCAGGTGATCGCTTGGAGCGAGGGGAGCGCGGAACGGAGTACAAGGTGATAGACAGTGCCATCGAGAATTGGTACAAGATGTCTCTCGGGATGTATGGGGAAAGAGGAGGTAGTAGCTCAACGGAAAGGAAAGCGAGCAAACGGATCACCAAAAGTGAACGGAAGTTAGAATTTCCTCTCAGGGTCCGTTCCATCCCATGACGGACAATTAGTCTTTTGATCGATTTTTTTGAAATTGGTGATTTTTATGCAAGAAGTGGCGACATTATTCTCGACGAACTGGGGAAGGATCGCGTGCACCACGCTACCGCACGACGAGAGTTGTTCGAAGCGTGCGACAGCGGAGAAGGGTTACGGGCGAAACATGCAAATCGTTGGCGCCGAATGTGATTGGACCCGAGGGATACGCCGTCGAATTAATGGAAAAGAAGGGGGGGGATGGTCGGGGAAAGGGTAGAAATGCAAGGGGAGAAGAATAGGAATGGGAGAAGAATGAGAGGATGAATGGTGGTGGGCGATAGAAGAGAAATAAAATTACGATTATCTTATAGTTATGAAATATTGATAGCTGGAAAGGTAAGTCTTTCAAATTATACATATAGTCCCCTTATGCTCCAAGATATAGGTTCTGAGGAATTTTTAATCCAGCGATTTAATCAGATTTTCTGTCTTGAACTTAAGTTCTGTTTTTCAGATGTGAGCGCAAACTGGCTTTGATTGGTATTTTCGTTGGAATATCTTACTGATTGAAGGACCGAAAAATTGACCTGGCAATCGGGAAACCCAGGTTCGAGTCCCGATTCTGTCAGACTATTTTCGTGTCCGTTTCTCCTTGGAAATGTTCCTAGGTGCACGCCTTATCGTGCCAAGTTACCTAAACCTTCTTCAATTTAAAACGAGGGAAAGTGGAAAAAAGAGGTCTCTTGGAAATTAATATAGATTTTTTGGAAAACTTACAATAGCAATAGCATTCTGAAAAAATTCAGTCCATGAAATTTGAAAGGATAGAAAAACATATTAAAACGCTCCATTAGAGTCAACTTTTTACTAAACCACACAAAAAACAACCTACACACGACCATGGTTTCGTAGCATGGTCGTGTGTAGGTTGTTTTTTGTGTGGTTTAGTAAAAAGTTGGCTCTAATGGAGCGTTTTAATATGTTTAATATTAATAATTACCACGATTACTGAGTCTGTATCGTTGAAAGGATAGGTTCATTTCAAGGATAGATTCATAAAATAACCAGTGAATGGTACCAAGAGACAGGAAACGATTGAGAATTTCACTGAAAAGAACAATTAAACTGCATCCACTTTTATATTATAATATAATTATAAAGTATTAGTCAAGCTAAACATAAAATTAATAAACATTTTAAGGAACACTTAAGGCCTTATTTATTCAGATCACGTATAATGTTACTTATGAATACTAAAGAAGCATATTATGTAAGCATTTATACGAATAATGTAGGCAACATGAATATCTTTTTCATATACTGAAAATAGACGATTTAATGTATAAATCTGAGTGAAAAGAGCAAATTTTCATTGCAACCAAAGGTGATTTTATCACAAAAATTTAAGCTCATGATTTCTAGGAGCTTTATGAGTATTATTCGTCGCTGTTTTGTTTTCAAATATCTATGTATAAATAACATTTTTTTTACTGCCTTAGAAGAAAAAGCTTTTAGGACTTACGTACGTATCTATGACATCATTCCCCCGCTGACGCAGGCATCGATGAGAGTTTCATTGTCTTTTACGTAAAAGATTTTCCGCGCTTTTGTTTCACCCTCTAACTGTCTCTTCCAATCTGTTGACAAAGATCCGAACCAAAATGGCAACCATCTTCAGAAGCGCTTGATGCTGCAGCGAATGAAGCAAAAAGAGAGGAAAGCGAAGAAAGGAATAAAGAAGGGATCCGCGTTAATCGGCGTCCGTGGGTGTGTGCGTGAGATAGAGAAAAAGAATGGGGTTTGGAATGGGGGAAAAGGTTTGATAGGGACGGCGTGGAAGAACGAGATAAGGGAGAGGAAGGCTTTTGGGTATCACATCTAGAAAGGGGACGACAGAAGGGTTCGTGCGATACAGGAGGTAAAAATTAAAGGGAATAAATATTTAAATGCTGTCTTGTCCCAGAAATGCTAATCCTACGATGTGTGCGTAAAAGTTAGAATGTTGTGGAGTGGTTGCTCGAGGAAACTCTGTATGAATAATCTATGAAAGTCCCCATCCCTCCGGAATGAAGAAGTTTGGGGAAGACGAAAGGAACGTACACCCGATGAAATTAAATGTGTTTAATTTCTAAATACGAAACGTAATATCTGTCGTCGCCACGTTATTTTAATCTTGAGTGGTATGTTGAGTCTAATTTCTCAGAGTTTAACTTCAAAATTCGGAAATTATAAGCTTCAAGATATTATTTATGGAGAAGCAAGACGAAAGATCTGCATATCTCACAAATCACAAATGCTCTAAATAAAGTAAAAACAGTTTTAAAAAATTATCTCCACTCTTCGGTGATAAATAAAAGGTTCCCCTCCGATATAAAATAAACACCAAATGCCGAGGAAATAAAATCTCCCGGTTACGAATATGGGCTCCTTCAAGTGATATCCTCAGGCAGTCCCGCAAAAAACCGTTTCAGCTAAATTTCCATTCATAAATCTGAAGAAGAAAGGAGAGAGAATCGCCTTGAATATTTATACCGCACCACATCGGAAATTGAATTAATATGAAATGATTTCCTCCGAAGAAATTAATATCTCGGAGAAGGATGAAAGGTGCGAGAATTCTTTCCCTCTGAAGACCTCTGGTGGATGGATGGGGAGAAAGAAGTCGGAAAGCGATAAGAGAAGGAAGCTGGGCGGTGCGAATACTGGATAAAACGAAGCGGAGGAGATGGTTACAATGGAAGGGGAACGGGAGGACGTATAGAATGAGAGAGGGGTCCTTGAGGAATACACTTCTGCTGACACAGCGAAGCAGCACTGGACAGCCGCCCGCGGCCATCCTTAAGACGCCCGCCTCTTCCACTACACATCTCCACGTCTCTTCCGTTACCCAGGACCACCCACTCGAAAAGTTAAGGTTGCACGGTCTGTAGAGCCGCATTCCTTTGTCGTGTCGATGGGAAACGGAAAGCAGAGATAGAAAAGCCACGGTCGTGTGTGTCTGTCTGGATTTAGAGCTGAATCAAATGAGGCTTCATTTACGTAAGACTCGTCCTTAAAGAGGCGTGGATCTGGGTCATCTTGACCACTCGCCAGAGGAGAGTCGCGAAGAGAGAAAGATGGGCCAAGAGAGATGTTGATTAATAATCTGAGGAGTCCCTCGGGAACTCGAGGACCGCGTATGAGCGCGCAATTAAGAGCTCTTCCTCAGGAGAGGTATTTCTCGAGTGGTTGGCGGGTCGTTTTTAATTACGTGCCGTCTTCCAACTTGACGTCTGCGCCTTTCTTTTTATTACGTGTCTTTTCCACTTTTTTTTATCTCGTTTTGTTTCTGTTTTCGCGTTCGAGGTTAACCTATTTATTTGCATGATTATTTTGGTTTTTTGGACCGGCTATGCTTTTGTTCGTTCATTTCCTTTCTTTTTTCGAATCCGAGCGAAGGCTATTAGCGTCGATGGCCGGGGACACCTCTTCTTCCACCAACACCAACTTCTCTTCGGGATTTCTAGTGCAGCCCTTGTCCCGGATCGCGTCTTTGTCTCCCGATGTTGAATTTTTCCACCTGGTCGAGGAATAACGTTTTCCGAGAGATGGTCTCAAAGGGATGAATACATAATGAGCGGGAATGGAAACAAATTTAAATGCTTTTCGACACACATCTAACTCTCTTCAATAGATCTGCAAGTCTTATTCTTGGTAAAATTAAATGGGGTTGAAGCAAGTCCGTTTTTGCTAGGAGAAATAAAGTTAATTTGGAATTCCAAAATCCTATCCTTAGTGATAGCCTTTATTATGGTGATTTAAACCAAAGTCGAGATATAAAAAAATTAGGAGAGATGAATTCAAATCCTATGAAAAGTTATTTTAGACTCTTCAATTGAATTTCTCACTTGAAATATTGAGAGGAGATTACTTTCATAAGGGAAGCTATTTGGTCTTGTACTCTGTGTATGTTTATGATTTAAAATTCAAGATGTATTAAAGCATTGTCATTCCTATGGAAAGCTTTCAATACGGTTAAACTTTTATCGAGAAATATCTCTCTAATGCTCCACACACCACCGTCACTATGGTCCATCAACTTTTCTTATGAATATCTTAGTAAAATTGTAGCTCATAACTGCATGGTTTGGCACATCATTATATTCTATAATTTTATTTCTATAATATGAAATGTTTATCTATGCCTAATATTCTGGTGTAGTTACCGCATGCTCGTGCTGTTCGAATTTATTAATTTAACCTAAAAGTGCTAAAAGTGTGTGATTCGGATAAAATGTGGAATGAATAATTTCATGTGATAATATTCGAAAGGAGTCTTAGTGAGAGGAAAGGATTACTACAATATGGAATATAGTATGGAGGGCTACGACAAACCTATTTCACCTATTTATATATTAACTATTTTAACCAAAGTCAATAAATTCCGATAAAACACGAACCTGATATCATAAGCACGTAAAGTAATTCATTCTCCGGATACCGATAAAAGAATCCCATAATTTAATACTATTTTACCACACATTCTATATCCCCTGGTCTCCAGAACTTCTTCAATCCAGCATTGCAAAAGACAAGAGCAATATGAGAGTCAGTGAAAGATTCTCGACCGCCGGAAAGACGTAAGAGAGAAGTCAAACAAAGTGGGTGAGAAACTAAAGTAGATACTGCGTGGCTGATATAAAGTGAACTCCGATGACTTTCCGAACTCTCTTTGCACGACTCAAAAGGAAAAGAAAAACTCTCTCTCTCTCTCAAACAATCAGCAAATAAAGCAATGGATTGCTTTGTTATATTTCATTGTGGTCCTTATTAACAGGGAGAAAGAATTTCTGTATTTACGGATTTTTAGTCTGAAAATCTGAGAGTTTTCAGAGCGGGTGATGTTAGGATGTTAATTTTAGGTATTGGTTGAATTATCGCAAAATGGAAACAAATTTATAATTCGAGCTAATCAAACTAATTCCATATAATAACCATCGTCGTGCGCGTATTTATATGTATTCATCCGATGTCAGCAAGTCCCATAAGAAATGCATCGGAGTAATTTTTTACAAATTAATTTCTGCACTTCCCGATTAGATAGAAACACGAAATTTAAAATTCATTATAAAACATAAAAGCCATTAAATAAACAAATTTCTATACCTAAAGTATCCTTCGTTGGACTTCAGATGACTCGAAACCATCCCGTAAGAAATGCACGTAAGTTTCATTTTGATCTATTGTAGCCATATTGCAAACTGTAATTGGAAATTATGACGATACAAGATCGAGATAAGTAGTAAAAGAATGAAAATATAACAAAAATTGTTATTTTGGTCGTAGAATCTAAATTTAGACTTGAAATCGCGTAAATTTGAATAAGAAAGACGAAAATATTGTAAAATTTTGTGATTATTAACAGCCCGTCCCCTTGACGTTCAAGGAGATTGTTGAACTCGACTCTCATATAAATATATGGCAAAGATAGACCATAACAAATGCATGGGGAAAGGCAGCCGACTTTTTATGGTTAGGAAAGATTTTGTAATTTTTTGGAAATTGAATCTCAACAATAAATCCTTACAAATAATATAACTTTCTATGTTTTATATGGTTTGAAAATGTAGTTCATGAAGAATATTTTTAAAAATTAGCATTTTCATTCACAAAATAAACATGGAGAAATTTCGCCGCCAAAATTACATCTTAGGCAACAATGTAAACAAGTGCAAAATTGTTTTATCAACCAAGTAAACAAAGTTATATCCATACGGTTGTGTCTGTGTAAGCTATAAGTGAGCTTTATTAATGGAAAGAAGTAAAAAAATAAAATGTATATAGACTAACTATCCACGTTCTCTGGCTTGCAAGGGTCAGCTATAGACAATAATATACGCATACATTTTTAAATAAGTAAAATTAAATCCTTTCATTTTTGTTAGATTTTGATCATTAATATTATCCGTTTCCAGATCGGGAAACATACTGTTTTTCAAATGTTCCTTATAATAAAGAGAATCAAAGTGAAACAGTTTGAAATTTTCCTAAACTAGTACAAAATATTTTTCCCAATGTGACTAAATTCATATTTAAAGTGAACCATTCCGTCATATATACTCTCATTCGATTACAAATTTCTTAGTTTCGACTACGAAAAGGTTTTATAAACAAAAAAATAAATAAAAGTCATTTTCCAAGAAAAATAACTGAAATAATATCAAAAAAGGGGTATATTTTTAATATTTTTTATTCTGTTCCTTAATTTGCAGAAAAATACTTACGAAATAGGTTACTAAATATCTAAAAGTTTAACCTGTGTCATTGTTTTGTCGCCGCTTTCCGAGCAATGCCTACATGAACGTATGAATGAAATGAGTCCCTCCTACTTCCACTGATCCGAAAATGAGTGCTTAATTAGAGAAATAGACGCGAGGACGTGTCGTTTTTCATTATTTCCTCGAGCGAAATTAGACAAGACTTAGCTAAAGAACTCGAGCGCACGGTGTTTGCACCCCCTTCCACACGCCGAAAGACGGCTTGCAGAGTATTTATTGTAAATGATATTGCGCCTCAGTTAGCGCCATAATACCTCCCGCACGATGTTAATTACAGCCAGAAAATATTATATCATCGAATGATAATGATAACTGCGCCTACAGTTTCCTTTTCACTGCACAGGAAATCGGTATGCAGAAGCGGCCTAACATTAAGGATACTGCACTTAAGCAAAGTGGAGGCAATAAATGCATCCAAATAAGAAAGGTTTGCAGATTCGAAAGATCCTATTATGACTTTTATACTGATATCTACGACTGGAAGTGATGAAAGCGGCCTTTTTAATCTGGTTTAAATGAAATAAATACCACTTAGGAAATTCCTTTGCTCGCTCGTTGTAATCACCGAGATCGAGAATGGTTCTCCACATAACTAAATACGTTCTAGTAAAATCAATATATGCTGATTACTTAACACGTTGACTACTATCAAAGTATCCCTAATTATACCGGTGGGCCTAGAAATTAGTACTTAAGCTAGGCCACTGTTAAATTTAAAGACGAATGAAGTAGGCTAGAACCTCTTACTCTCAAAAGGAAAGAAAGGATACACATGTCACATTAACTTGACATCGGCCTATAGCAAACTATACCTTCATAAACACAAACGACAACGTGTTAAAATAGCTTTTTTAAATAAAATTAATTAAGCTGTTCATTTTAAATTTTGCAATAATTTTGTGAGTATGAAAACATCTACTATAATCATATTTCTCTACTTTAAAAACGTTCTTGAAACCGTGATTCAAAATTATATAAATCTAAAGATCTTGAAAAAAGGCATTTAAAGATCAGAGAAAAAAAGATTTTCCTGTGTTTATGGCTTAATTAAGAGATCGGGAGCTTGAGAGAATTGAGATGCTTGGTCGTACGTCTAGATGAAAAATCTGAAGGGATTGAGACGAAGCGATGACTTAATCTCTCCCGTGGGACGGACTTCTTGTACCCGGGAGCTTTTAAGAGGGTCGGACGAAAGGGAAGGTGATGTGGTTTACTGAAGCGAAAGAATCGAGCTGTCTCTACAGACAGATATAGCGTAAAGAGCTGCTTCTGAGAGGAAAAAAGAAGTCCGAGAAAACTTGAGTAAATAAATTACACCAAGCTGGGAGTTATCATTGAAGCATTAACAGAAAAAGATTTATCTAATACATGAGATGTAAGAAATGATATGGGGAGGAGTGTGAGGCAAAACTTAAAAGGAACTCGTTATCAAAATATGGAAACTAGAGAACATGCTGAATTTCAAATTAAGATGGAAAAAATAAGAAAGAAGGGGAATAGATTTTCTAACATTAAAATGAGAATGAGAAAGAGAGGGAAAAAATAAGTTAGATTTTATAATCAGTGCGTAATCATGGATGATTCTATGAGGAAATCAATGTGAATAACACAATATGATTCATATGAAATACTTTGTACTCATAACTTACTCAATATTAGTCGTCACAATACATTTTAAGAAAATTCTTTCTCCTGTCACAGATAACTATTTATTTGAAAAATCTAAAACTTTTCGGAAAATACTAGACCCTAGAGATAATACAGACAAAATCTAAGTGAGTAGAAAGGCAAAACAGTAGTCAATAAAGATATTTGACTATGGGATTTAGAATCAAGTCACTGTTTTTCTGAAAAAATAGTTGTCATTCAAATATTTAACTTGCACCAGTATTTCTTTGGGGCTCAATTTGATCACATATCGGCATACCTAGTGACGAATTTATAAAGAACTAGCTGAAGTTCCCGTTGATTCTCAACGAGGAAAATAGAGTTAGGATTCAGAAATGATAGTTATTTTTTCGGATATAGAGCATTTGAAATGCAATTTTTAGGGGTATAGGAAAGCAATCAATGATAATGACGAAAGCGAAGATATGTGATGGCAGGAAGAGAGGATTTCGTACTTCAACCAAGCTCCTTCCTCGACTAAATCTCGTCTTTCCTCTCTTAACAGCCATACCACCAACATTGCCCTAACCTTGACTACCCTTCTTCTGCTCCCGCAATCTCTTTTCCACCCTGTATACGTCTCTATGCTCTTCACTCCCTTTCCTTGCAATTCCCAAGACAAAAGAAGATCGCGGACATTAATCAAAAGGAGAATTTTCAGAGGGTGGCTAAAAGTAGGAGGAGGAAGCGTGAGGATACTTGATGGGGTGTAGGCGTTCAGGAAGAGTGATTAAGGGTGTGGAAAGATGTATAGGAGAGGGGGAGAAGCAGTAAAGCGAAGTTTGTGAGGGGCAGAGCAATAAAAAAAGAAAGGGAAAGTTTAAAGTGGAAATTGGAGAAGAACAATCATCTGAACCTCATCTAAGAATCAGAGAGCCTTTCGAAGTCTCTTAATGGTAGCAAAAGCTAGTTTCAAACCGCGAGTTATCATTGTTTAATTCGGCATGATTATGCAATAAATTAACGATCGCTCTAAGTTATGGTGACTATTTACATTTTCTTTGAGAATAATTTAAACTGAGCAGCAATTGAAATGATGAATATAAAATAAACTTGCATTAAGTAATGCTTTTATTACCAAAAGTATTATATTGCAAAATGTATGTAAATTTGTAATTAAAGCTTAAGGAGACAAATGAGGCTCACCTTGGAGACAATGACAGTCTTCATGATATAAAAAAGGATGTAAAAGGTGTTTGACGCCATAAATCGTTCAGTTCTTCTCTGTTGAAATTTCTGACCAAATTAAAAGGGAAAAACTTAAAATTACAATTACACACACTTTAATTGGCCTATCGCACCAATTATATCAGATAAAATTAACATGGAATGTAAAATTTACAATTATAAGGTTTGGTTAATATTTTCTGTCTGAGAAACTTCGACATCACATAATGATACTATCTAATGGGCATTAATGATATCCTAGAGGACTTCCATAGTGTCATTGGTAATAATCATTCAATGAATTACTGATTAATGTAAGAAAAAAATATTGGCAACGAAAGTGAAATATGTGCCTATCATGAAACAAACTCGATATGAAAGTGAAATCGGTATATCTGTCACTTTTAAATATAGCTACAAATACATAAAATCAATTTCTTGAAGACCAATCCTTTTTTTGCTCAAATAATAGATTCGTAATCCATCTTTGAGTTCCATGGAGCGACACAGTTCTTTTCTTTCTCATTACTCAATTTATCACATCATTCGTTCCGGATGTATGCTCAGATAGAAATTAAAACCTCATTCCAGGTTTTCTGAACCCTCGGCATTAAGTTCCGCAAAATTATCTTCGTATTCACCATGAATCTGAGAGCAATAAACATTCCCAAAATTTCTCGCTCTGTCAAATTCAGGAGAATAATTTCGAATAAGATATTCATAATGGAATCGCAAAATAATATAATCGAATTTCCTGCTTGGAAAACCAAAACGCATGATCTGGTAGACTTGCAAGATTAGAACCACCACATAAAGTTCCGTGGAGATGCGACGAAGAAATGAAGAAGATCAGGGTGAGAGGCAGAGTTAAAACTTTAAAGAAGGAGAAAATGAGGAAAAAATGAAGTTTATGGTCGAAAAAAATTGGAAATGCAAGGAGCGCATAGCTTCCCTTCCCAGCAACCGCTCCCCTTCTTTGGCTACACGATGAACAAACAGTCCATCTTCATTACGATTCTCGAAATGGGATTCCGGTTCCATCTCGCGACCTCCCCGCCAACGTCTCTTGCCCAACTTTTCTTATCAGAATACAAGTTAGTGCCTTTTCCCCTCCATAAAGTCTCACATTCTCCCAACCCTCGATGCGGTCTCCCTCCATCTACGGTTGGTGTATCTCTTGTACCTATTTACCCCATTTTCAACAAAATCTCCTTTGCGGGACTTTATTCCAGAAGAGAATCTCCCCTCCTCAAAATCCCCTACTCTCCTCTCAATGCTTCATTCTCAATAAATCCCATTCTCCTTGATTCTCCTACGAGGATCTTCATCACCTGAGCAACTCTTGTCCTTATTCTCACCCGTCACTTTCATTTTTTGAGACAGATGTAGGAGTTTGCTTTCCTAATTAATTGCATTGCCTATATGTCGTTTTCCTTATTTATTGTAGTTTCTTGACGACGATTTTCCTAAAATTGAAAATTATAAAATTACTCCTTACAATAATTAATTTATAATATTTTATGTACATCAGAATTTTAAATGAAAAGAATTGGATTGGACTTCAAAAGGTTATTACGAAAATTGAAGCAATAACACGGCGTAGGCTTCGGGATACAAACTGGGAATACGAGTAAAGAAAGTTCGCAGAAAGAGATGCAAACAAACTGCCATATCATGGTTATCATTTAAAAACAGAGCGACCGAAGAAGTGAATTCGTTTTAATGTATATTGAAATAAAAGCATTACTTCGGTGTGTTGAGAGGTCTTCGAATTATTGGACGAGCAATTGTGACTGTCTTTACACAATCAAATGCCTTTATGCTTCTCTTTATGGTAGTTACTTATTAGATCCATAATTTAGAAAAATTTATAATATCAATATTTTGTTGCTCCATTCGAGTGTTATTCTTTAATATTCTTCAACTATCACATATATTATTATCATATTCTTCGAATGGTTGTTAAATGTTTTACCTCTTTTAAGATACTATCGAAAAAGTATACATTCGGTTAAAACCGATTGTTACGCCATTTCTAAGGACTAGATCCACTTTGATTCACAAAAATTCAATCTCAAGGAAAGTAATTCATTGCTAACATTTCGTATTTTTACAAACAGTTCCCTTTTCTATCAAAATATGTTGTGCATTCAAATTTTAAATAGATCTCACTTAATAAATGAGCCAAATCCTAACAAACAATTTTTTTTCATTCAGTGATACCGCTCTGATAAGTTGAGTCCTGATTTTAGCTTTGATAAGATAAGGTTCACTACACGGAGCGATAAAAGAAACAGCAATTTCAAAAAGAAACTTTGTAACTGGTGGTTTTAAAGTAGGTAGCATTAATTTAATAATATTGATTATAAATTATAAAAAAAAATTTCTATGAGGGAGTGATACTTATAAGTCATTTCGAGTATAACTGTAATT
Source organism: Ladona fulva (assembly GCA_000376725.2). Taxonomy (NCBI): domain Eukaryota; kingdom Metazoa; phylum Arthropoda; class Insecta; order Odonata; family Libellulidae; genus Ladona; species Ladona fulva. The sequence continues at coordinate 199,428 of KZ308601.1, forward strand.
TTTCTAAATATATTTTTCTGATATTAGTTTATAACTTATTATAATATTAGCTGAAGTGCCCGTTGATTTCAGGAAACGGGAAAATAGATGTCGGATTCAATATAGTACACCAATTTGAGCGTAAGAGAAAGTAACACCTCGCATCTTAGTCCAATGGAACAGGTTATCGAAAACAAACATTTTCTAATCAACGTTCGAAGCCGAAATCTACAATCAACAATAAGAATGTGAATCATACAAGGAAATGGGTTAGATGACTTGGCACGATAAGTCGTGCATCTCGGAAAATTCCCAAGGAGAAACGGACATGAAAAAAGTCTGACGGAACCGGGACTCGAACCCGGGTCTCCCAATTGTCGGTCGGTTGCTCTATCCATTGAGCTATCCCGTCCGACTAAGCGGCATCGTTCACAGCCATGACCTCTCCGAGGCACCGACCATACAAAGTGGTGTTAGGAGAACCCCCCCTTAAGGATAACATCAGACTTTTTTTAAATGTGAATCGTTATCATTATCCCTCTTATTATTAACATATCTCAAAGTAATGTGTAAGTTTGCAAGATTTTCAACTTCTGGTACTAATCGTAAAATATGTCAAGAGTCCGAATTGATAGACAAAAAGTTACTCATTTATCTCCATTAGTTCATTACGGTACTACGTATCTTTGTTGCCCCTGCGATTCATCACTACAAATTGTTCGTGACTGTGATAGTTAAAATCTCTGAATAATTTTCTCCATTTCATATCGTCAATTGCTTTTAAATGGGCCTAAATACACATGCATTCTTATGGGAAAATGAATAAACTCGGAATCAACAATCGCATTGGTCGTCAGGGGGACGGGTTGTTTACAACCTCGAAATTTCACAAAATATTCGCATATTTTATCTAAATTCTCGCAGTTTCGAAACAAAAGCTTTATTCTACGACAATAATAAGAATCTGTATTCAATTTCCCTT
>KZ308601.1:200438-260788 GCA_000376725.2 Ladona fulva
TTTGGTTTTTCAAAAGGTATGCACTTCCGTATGTTTGTCCCTGAGATGTGTATATCGTATTTTTCCTATGCTGGAATCCAATAAAAAAGCTTTACCTTCATAAAGTGTGTCATCAATTCGTAACATCAACTTTATATGGGTATATATCGTAATTTGAGTATATTCCTATGCAATGACCCATGAGCTCGAATTCAACAATCACTTTGATCGTCGAGTATTTATAACCTCATGATTCATAATTTCTCGGAATTTCGAATGCATAACCATATCTGGCGACTTAAAGAAAAGTCTACAATAAGTCTCCTCTCTATTGACACTTTTTTAATTTCATAGACCTACCTAATTTCATAGATGCTACCTTAGTCGGATAGGCAAAAATTACTATGCAATACGTCAGCAAATTAATATCGGGATGAATGAACCATATCTTTTAACGCAATTCTATGTTTTACCTTATTTGATCGATCTTGATCGATAGACTTATAATTAAAACATCAAAAAGCTTTCTGATTTCTCGTTCCCTAACTTATTTCTCCAACGCCAACACAATCGCATCGCATAAGATAAAAATAAGGAGTGACACTGCGGGACCCAAAGGGGGTCGAAAGTGCAACCCGTGGGGTATCGGCAATGGAAGGGGAGAGACGGAAGAGAGAGAGAAAGGGAGTGAAGAAAGGGAGTCTGAAGAAAGGGACGACGGTGGTAAGGCGCGAGGGGCAAGTGGTCCACGTGGAGAGGAAGATGACAAGAGCTTGCTGGAGGCGTTGAAGGGCGGGAGGGGTTGGGAGTGGGGGAAAGCCAGGGGGAAAAGTCTTTTAAGAGGGCGTTTGATGTAAAAGCAGCACTTGAGAATGTGTTCTGATGGTGTCAAGGGGTTTAAATTTTAACGACTCATTCCATGCAAAGAAAGAAGAGCGCCGAAGACATCGACAAGCGCGACCCACTGTGTTGGGGAACCGAGTTTGTCGAGTCGAAAATAGAGAAGGCACGGTTATTGTTTATTTGCAGTGTCGTTACGTCCTCGGGAAGCAGAAGGAGGAAAGGGGAATGGTAATAAATCCAATGACGACATGCCGTAAAACTTCCTAGGTACGAGGTCTCTTTAAATGCAACTCTCTGCTGCTTGTTGAATCCACGAAGAAAGACTGCTCAGGCCGTTGCATGTACTTTCAGCAATATAACGCGGGATTTTATGGAGGGATAAAACGTCTCCAAGTAAACATATATCTCTTCCAAATCCTTCAAACATTCCGTATTTATTCTCTTGGATACAATGTGAGAGATGAAGTTTACTATTGATAGAAAACCTATTTTGTTCATTTTAGGGAATTTCCACGTTGTCTCGATTCCTCGATCTCTATTGATTTCCTTCCTCACAAATAAAGACATTGTTTCGCAATGTGCTCACCTTTGAATTGAAAATTCTTATAAGATCCATGGGTGCGATCCATTTTAATGGCGAACAAATATAAACTTTTCCATTGATTTTATGCCAATAATTATAGTCCGTATGAATTATAAACAGAAAAATACTCTCATTAAAATGCGAGAAACAATTCAAAACGAAGGCTCTAAACTTATGGATGATCCAGACTTTTAAAATTATCGGGATTACCATAAATTAACCCTTTTGAAAGAGAAGTGTCGAGGTGAATTATTTTATGCCAGTTTATCTTTCTAAGAAGTACACCTTCGTAAATTCAATAAATCTATGTGAATGATACTGAAGTTCAGAAATATAATGTACACTCCTCCAATTCTCCTTAGAACATGTTTTGCTCCCAAGAGACAGTAAATGTACCGCTAGATATCAAATTGTATGTATGAAAGTCTAAGTCTGTCTATGGAAGCATTAATGATATTTCTCTTTGATTAATGTAAACAACTTTCAATGCTAAGCAAACTGACAAGGATCATAGGAATTGAATCATAATCAATATATTCCTAAGCTGATAAACTAGATAAGCAGTGTTTCGTAAAATTTTATAAGAGCGGAATGCTTTGCTAATAACCCGCATGTAGGGTTACGTGTGATATCACAGTTTTATTTGAGTACTTTTAGGCTGTCAAAAGTGCCATCAAGTGTGCAGATAAGAATCACGGCGATCGAGTATAGGGGTAATATAATTTATTCCTACTCCGATCTAAGATGAACAGGCACCGTCTAATTCACAGCGACCCAAACTATTTCCAACTGGCGCCTTTTACTTATGTTTGTACATATACTTATTCCCTCGGTGATTTAAATAATCTACATAAACTTTTACCCTTCACCCGTCTATTTTTAGACTACTTGTGAATTAAATTACCATGATAATCAGAAATAAATATATGCGATTTGATTTGATGGACATTTTTTTATTCATATGTGTAGCATGAAATTCATATGTGTAATGAAATTGAAAAATAAAGACATGATGGCTGGTATATAAAAATATGAAACTATAAAAGTTTTATATTTTAGTAACCAAATGAATTATACTGGAGGAATTCCGAATCTATTTTTTCATAATCAAATGTATGAACATTTCGTCGCATATAACTAGGAAATTAACATTCAAATATTTTTTTTTCATCTTCTAGCCATAATGTTAGTTCGAAAAATATTACCATCATTTAATCTACTACTGCCGTTTTGTATACATACATACATAAACTTATATACATACGACATATATTTATATAATATAAAAATTGAGCTCGGTACATATAACTAACCGGGTTTGGTAAACGACCCAACGATGGAAGTCAATGTAAATTGAATTCTAAGGTTATTATAACCGAATATGTAACGTTTTCATATCCTACTTATTTTATAAATATGAAACAACGTGGAATTTTAAGCTTAAAATTCTAGCGGAATAACAAAATACTACGTATTTTCTTTTCCATTCCCCAAAAGAGATAAAAGGGAAGATTTCGTTAAAAAGTTTCTTCGTCGTTTCTTGATCGTGACAAAGCAATGTATAAATTTGGTTTTTTCAAAAGGTATGCACTTCCGTATGTTTGTCCCTGAGATGTGTATATCGTATTTTTCCTATGCTGGAATCCAATAAAAAAGCTTTACCTTCATAAAGTGTGTCATCAATTCGTAACATCAACTTTATATGGGTCTATATCGTAATTTGAGTATATTCCTATGCAATAACCCATGAGCTCGAATTCAACAATCACTTTGATCGTCGAGTATTTATAACCTCATGATTCATAATTTCTCGGAATTTCGAATGCATAACCATATCTGGCGACTTAAAGAAAAGTCTACAATAAGTCTCCTCTCTATTGACACTTTTTTAATTTCATAGACCTACCTAATTTCATAGATGCTACCTTAGTCGGATAGGCAAAAATTACTATGCAATACGTCAGCAAATTAATATCGGGATGAATGAACCATATCTTTTAACGCAATTCTATGTTTTACCTTATTTGATCGATCTTGATCGATAGACTTATAATTAAAACATCAAAAAGCTTTCTGATTTCTCGTTCCCTAACTTATTTCTCCAACGCCAACACAATCGCATCGCATAAGATAAAAATAAGGAGTGACACTGCGGGACCCAAAGGGGGTCGAAAGTGCAACCCGTGGGGTATCGGCAATGGAAGGGGAGAGACGGAAGAGGGAGAGAAAGGGAGTGAAGAAAGGGAGTCTGAAGAAAGGGACGACGGTGGTAAGGCGCGAGGGGCAAGTGGTCCACGTGGAGAGGAAGATGACAAGAGCTTGCTGGAGGCGTTGAAGGGCGGGAGGGGTTGGGAGTGGGGGAAAGCCAGGGGGAAAAGTCTTTTAAGAGGGCCAGGTTTAGAGTAATATGTCGATAGGGAAGAAGTGCCATATTCCGTGCGTGAGCTCAGGTTGATATAAGTGTGGAAATGTTCGAATGCGTGGATGAGAGAAAAGACGCGGTAACGTTGGTGCGTGTGGTGGGGAATAATGAAAATGAAGATACGGAGATAGGGTCCGAAAAGAGGGAATGAAGAGTGGCGAAGAGAAGGGAAGTAGCATTTGAGAGGGACGTCTGGAGAGTCTTTGTCGGGTGAGACAATGAACAGAAGCGAAAGAAGACAGGTTTAAGGAAAGAAGGGACAATAAGAGGCAACTTCACCATATTTCAATTCATTTTAATGCTAAGGGTAATTAGTTAATCCATGGTTATGATGTAACGAAATGCGGTAAAAAGCTCCTGGTATAATTTTTATCGCTATACTGTACTAAATTTGAGTATCCATGTTTAAAATTTGCTCTTGATGATCATCAACAGTATCCGACACTATGGGAATTAAGGAACAGCAAAGTTTGAAGTGTTATTAGGAAAGGAGAGATGTCCTAACGCCAAGAAGTCTGTAACAGCCAGGATTAAAGAAAGTACTATTATAATTATACAATACCTGGTAAAATAATGTAACTCCTGTTTATACCTATACAAAGTATATAGTAAGTGTGTGTTCAGACGACGACACACCCTATTAAACTTTAACTCTTGAATTATATTTTTTACATGGAAACATGGTCATTTATTTAATGCCCAAGTCTAAAATTGGTTTCCTAATTAGTTAGCTTGGAAGTAAAAAGAGGTGCAGGTAAGTAAGTATACTCAAAGAACGAGTTTCACGAGGACGTTAATAAGGATTGTCATTAGGAAAAGATGCTAGGATGAGCTCTCATAGAGATAAAATTAAAGACATCCTCATAAAAATTGTTTCTCCGAATATAAAAAGTCTAATTTTAGCTTCTACGAGTATCTTATTTGATAGTTATTAACCTGATAAAGTAAAGAAGAAATAACTTCGACGAAATCTATTATAATACCAATATTTAATTAATAACTTATTTTAAACTCACATAAGTTTATTACAAAAAGTTTCCCACTTTCTACTGTCGATCTTACTGGATATTATGTCGGGATGAAATCAGTTATTCTTCCTGGAAGACATTTCTTGTAGGATGTTAAACTGGAAACTTTTCCAGGGTGGGAAAAACATTATTTCTTTGCGATATTCCACCGAAGGTGAATAGTCTCTAAATGCGATCCAAGTCCAAATTTTCACCCGAGAATACGTTAAATAAAAAGTCAAATATCGCACTCTAGGAGATCGATGTCTTTGTTTATTCGTGTTCATTGTGATTTTTCAACATATAATTGTGAGTATCTAATACTTTTTCTTACATTTCAGGCAATGCACACAATTCTGGAATGTTCTTGATTTTTAACGAGCGAAAGTCAAGAATAGCGTGGAATTTGCAAACATTTTTGAATCAAAGTAAACCGAGGTACAATTATAATCACGGTGCCACCTGAACGTAATGTTATCTTATTCTAACCAACGTGAATATGAAGTGAAGATAAGAATGCTTCTCAAAGAGCCTTACTCATTTCATTTTAGAAGACAAGCCCACAGAATCCGTTTTGTGACAGCGTCCTACCTTCAAAAAGTAAAAGAGTAAGACGGGGCGAAGGATCAAGAATGCCTTCGCAACATAAAAATGACACTTGAATACTGTGTTTTTAAAGAGAACTTTCAACAGCTTTCCAGCACTATCTCTCGCATCAAGTGCTTATTTGAGGAAGACGTCTTCTTTCCGGTTTGTAATACACCCATTCTGTTGAAGATAGCGAAGGAAGAAATGAGTGTCATCTGTTGGACAGACAGGGTCACGAGCAACACTGCCTTTGGAATCGTTGATGTTTCTGGAATTAAATGTATTTTTCCTTCTCAACCAGGTGATATGCTATCACGGAAGCAAGCGGTACATCATCCGTAAGATAACATAAGGAGTATTCCTTAAGGGTAAACAAGACGCGAGAATGAAGGCCTTAATTCCCAAATTCCCGTAACACTCTGTTAACGTTCACACTACTCAACTGTTGCTTAGATTATGTTTTGAATGAAAGATTAGATTTTGAAGAGCAATGTATGACCCAGTATCTTTCATACAATTCAACTATACGCAGCTATCGTAAGAATCAAAATCGATTTTCGTTTACGTAGTTGGAAACAACTCACCATTTGCACGACTAAATGATGGAATCGTTCCAAAAATTGCCACGTGAGAGGATAATATCATCATAATTAGTCCAAGTTTCTTATGTCAAATCATTGGACTTTGTCACCAAAACTATTCATACATTCACATTTACGTAAATACCCTGCAAGGCGACTTGTGACGTTGCGCAGTGGGGTGTAAGAATCTAGTGTCTGATTTACCTCTTTAGCTTATTGCTTTCGCGTATTGACCGCTGAAAGAATGAATCCCTAAAACGACTTAACCGAAGTAGCAGGGGGGTCGCGTAATACCGATTACGTCTTCCGCAAATTAACTTTCTCTGACTTTATCAACCAATCGCAGTCTAGCTTCTAAACTTCTTTCTTTCAAGGATTCCCAATCTACCTTTCAACCAACTTGCTATATTTATAAACCTTAAATACCAAGAGGTATGGGAGATCCCTAAAAAATAATCAATGTTGTTTAAGAATTCTGAGTCTTGCTACTACAGTCAGATTTATGGAGGTGCTCCTGATTTAAATTGGAGAAGAAACTTTTCATTTCATTTTTCCTCTTCTTATCTTGTTAATTAGGAGGTCATTGCACAGATTGACTAGATGTTCAATAACTTAGTTGAAAAAACTTTGAAAATTTGCAAGAATCTCTCTCGAGGAGGAACGGCAGAAATTGCGTCCACCAAATTCCCATGAGCTATTCATCGTGAAAACATTTAAGGAGAGGAGTTTGTATAGACTCCAGACGGATTTTAAGCCCGCCTCCATTGTGACTCCTGGCGCAAAATTATCGTTAAAAAGCCAGTTCCGTTAACTCGTCTCCATTCTCCCGGCTCGCCGCACCTTTGGCAGTTGCTTTAAGCCACTCCCGCACTACGCTTTCAAACCCTTATCAACAAACTTTGCAAGCGCCATTTTCAAGCACCTGAAACTACCTCTTCCTCCACCTCTCTCGCGCACACACACACGCGTCTAACACCGTCCCATCGAGACTTCATTCAACCTTTGCTGTGACTCCACCCACTCTGCCCCCATCTGCAAGCAACCCCGAGATCCCAATGGCGTTCGTTAATTAACAGACGCGCCACTAATTAGAGATTTGGAGCTACGCTTCTCCGTCCAATGGACTCCCTTTCCTTGAAAACTGGAGAGGTAAAATAGGAAGGATATGGAGAGCGAAAGGGGAGAATTGCAGAATTTTCTGGATCGGGAAGGGAAACAGGTCGCGTGGTGGCACAAGAGATGACAAAAGGCTTTGCTCATAAAGAAAGGTCTTTAAAGGTTATTTCGGAGTGGCTAAATGTGGAATCGGTTCCGAGAGGGGTGGTTTTGCTAATGCAGACCGCGGAGGGATTTCTTCATCAGGGGAAGGGGAAGAAAACGTAATACTCGAAGGTTTGAAGGTTGTCGAGAAGGAAAGCATGTGGTCGGAAATATGGGTTTTGGTGAAATGGAAGAGGGGGTTAGAGACGGAATAAAGGGATTTAAATGAAGAGAAGTGGAAAGAGAGAGTGAGAGAGAAGGAAAGTATCAGAGGGAAGGATAGGGAATTTCATGCGAAGATGTGTTTTCTGTGAAGACGTTATAAGCGGCTTAAGATCAGAATGGAAACAAACTTGCCCTTTCCGAAATGTACGTATGTTATGCAAAGAGAAGCGTTTGGTTGGGATAGGTAAACGGAGAAATCTATCGGCATCTGTAATGGTTTAATGAATTGAAAGCACATGGGAATATTAAACTTGAAAACACTTGCTGCAATTTAAATTAACTAAAAGAGCAACGAATTCTGCACCCCAAGTTATGCTAACAAAATTACTTAACTTATATGCCATCATTTGCCGTACTTTGATCACAGAAACAGAGAATAACAAAAGTAAATTTAATCATTGGCTTTAAAAATGCATAAAGTATGTGACAAGAATAACATCTAATGAAGTTAAGAAGTTAAATATAAATAACACCAAGAAGAATCTACAACGTCTTATAACGAATGAACATTCAGTGTATTATCTAAACTATTTATTGTGGTAAAGATCTTCGTGAAGTTATCCAAGGAGTGTTATTATTTTTGAAAACTTCCTTTTCTGTATTAGCAATATCAGTTTGTGATTATAACTCCGCCATTGGTATGAATGTGAATGATTCCGTTTCTGTCAGTTTGGAGTCCCTCTTGGGTTTAACTTCATCTGACGGTGAGGTATACGTTTCCACTACTGTAGCTACTTTACGCGAATAATGTTTCCCAGCCTTAAATAATGTAAACAATGTAAAAAAAAAACAATCTCAACATGCAAATGCAAGAATTCATCTGTTATTCATTTAGATGTTTTACTCTTAATTTCCGAATAATCGCTATAAGTAATTATATGAAATATAAATCTTTATTCGAAAGAAAGAATTTGTTTTAATTTCTATTGGGATCTAATGGTTCAAATCTCAATTCAATCAAAAGGAATATCCTCTTTTATTTTGGCGGTGAGAGACGTATCAGATTACCCATATAGATCAATACTACATTTTATAAATAGTCAGAATGAAATATGCTTGTTTCACATATGCTATCTTCAGTCAAAATTACGGTAAATAGAATTCCCCAGTCTCATTTTTGCACGTTAGTATCGAAGTATTTGAAATGTCTGTTTCCTATGTTTTATTTCCAAGCGAGAAAATGAACATCTATGAGTTCCATAAACACTAGCCATTCTAAAATATTATAATTACTTGTTCTGTGAAGTTACAATTTCTGTCTTGGCAGTCATTTTGCTCTTGAGCTCCATCCTCTCTGTCTCCTCTTTCCCGCATCATTAAAAGAAAGGAAAAAGGAAGCGGACGGCAACGTGCATCATAAGGCCTTTGGGACTCCTCTCATTTTTTTCAATCATTATTTCATCACGTTTTCCTCCACGCGAAACAGGTAACTTCATTGTGGACGGAAGAGAAGGCTGGGGAGTAAAATTGTGGCATTGCCCGGCACACGCTGAAAAAATAATAATGAAATAAAAGAGAGAGCATTAGCGTTGGGAAGGGATGAGAGATGGAGACAGATTGGCTGAGGAAAAGGGTTTGTTACTGTCCTGTTGGGAGCATAGGAAGGGGAGATTTTAGCGGAGGGCCCAACCAATGGGTGGGGAGAACGGTCGTGACGTACATGCATCGAGAAATAAGAGCTCACGGGTAATGTCTGAAAAATGAAAGGCAAACGTAACTCGAAACATCCCTTTTTCGACACGGGTTTCTCATTTGCATTTTTGCCCTGCAGGCGAACATGTGCGTTTGAAAGGGTTGCTAAGGAGGTTTAAGAACTGTTTCATGGCAATTTGCATATAATGGAAGCAAAAGAAGTAAGCTCCGATGTCTCTTGTGCCGAAAACTAAGCTATCTTTGGGACGTGATTTGTTGAAAACTTCAAGACCTCCGAACATTCAAAAAAGCACGCTTGTAGATTTATAAATACCATTTCCTTCAAAAACAATGTTGGCCTCTATATGGTAAGTTATTGAATATTCCAAAGTTCCTGCTAATACTAGTTCGTGGATGAAATGAACGAACCAAAGCTTTATTCTTGTAGATTGTTATGGTAAAATGTGAGTTCGCTGATATACAGACTTCCTAATTGCTTTAAGTGCACTCTGCTTGTGGTTGTAAGAATTTACTAAACCGCGAGAGACCACTGCCTCGATAAGTAATTCGTATTAAAAGTATCAAATATATATATTTCCGTATGTAAGAAGGAATAAAAGATATGTTTTAGGAAAAATACAGAAATTTTAGTATGAAACTAATTCTTGAAACACATCACAGAACTCTTAGGCCTTCTGATACGCTAATTAACATTCTAAATGGTATATTTTTACATAAGCAGGCTTGCGACACCAAGATCGGCGAGAGGAAAATCGTAAGCACATCATTAGAAGAAGCTAAGGTATCTTAGCCTCTGAATGTAACCCAAGTAACGAGAAGGAAAACATGGTGAGATTGTTTATATCACTTAAAAATACGTGCATACGATCGTCCTCGGTAAGGGTAAAATGGAGATTAGCAGAAAACGAGAAATTAACGAAAGCTTATGAAAAGAGAAGCTCACTAAAGGAGCATAAAAAGAGAGAGAAGTATACCCTGAGGTGGGTATGCAGAACGGGAGATTTGAAGAGCAGGGAATGAAAGATAGGCGTGTAGAGGTAGCGATTTAGGGACAGGGTGATAATTTAAACTCATGCCTTTTCTCCGACGTTGCCCCTTTTTGTCATGCTCCATTGAGCCCTCATGCACTTCTGCCGTTAATGATGCAAAAATAAAAACAGCTGAGCTGCGTTAAAAGGAGAGCCACGGAGGAGAGGGAGAGGTTGCCGGAGATGGTGGAGTTAGATGATGAAAGAGAAGACATCCAACGTCAAAGGAACATCACGTTAATTTCCAGCGCTCATCACAACTTTTTTCTACGCTTACATTCTCTCTCGCACTCAACGAATGCAGTCCGCTTTTTCTTTCCTTACGAAATTCGTTACGGATTTTAAGTTAATTTTGAATGCTAAGCACATCTGCCTCGCACGGTAAATTTTAACCTAGATATCTAGGCCCATAATTATTTTGCCTCTGCTAAGCGTGTACGATGTTTTTAAGTATTACGTGTGGCGCTATTATCAATGCGGTTTCTGCATCACCTCAGAGGTCTATATAATCACTGGAATGAGATATTCGCAAATAACAGGAAATCCAGGGTAGTGCTGCATTCAAGTCGTAATGAAGCCATTTTTGCATTTCAGTCATTAACTTTCTATTTATCGAAACAAGGTTAAAACAATTAATTCATTGATGGTACTTGAGAATTAATAAAGTAAATATATGAAATAAAAGTAGTTAAGAATTGACGTAAATATTTAACTTGGTGACTCTTCCTAAGGAGTTCACATGATGAAGTTAATTTTTTGGATTAGTTTCGTGTAATAACTCGTTCGTTAATGCAATGTATTTCCACTGATCGGATGTAAATTATAAGACCTTCCCTATTTTACCACAATTTCTAATTAATGAATGCGTATTTCTCCCATATTCTGAACTAGGTATATAATCATTATATATTCAATATACAAGTTTCTAATGTATTTTCTGTACAAGCTTCTTTGAATTTTTTACTTTATATTTTTAAAAAATTAGCCTAAAATTTTGTAGCATAAAACGAATCATCTTCTTATTAATTTTAGCTCAATTGAAAGACCAAAAGGGGCAATTCTGTTTAACATGTAAATAATGATAAGCTAAGGTGGCTGCTGATGGTTGTGTTATAAGTTGAAAGTAAACTCCAAAAACCATCAAAATTAAACTTGCGTGCTATATGTATTTCAATTCCAAAGGAATCATCTTCAGGCTTTGGTAGACCGCAGTCTTTCACAGTCTGCCAAAGCCTGAAGACGATTCCTTTGGAATTGAAATACGTATGGCACGCAAGTTTAATTTTGATGATTTTTGGAGTTTACTTTCAACTTATGTAAATAATGGATAGTTCTTCTCACGGAATATTTTTATGAGGAAAGTATTCCCGTTCCTATCGTAAAAATGGTATTTAACACTCCCGTCTTTATATTTATCATTTCACAGAATCATTTTGGTGAAGAACTATTTTTTAGCATTCCCTCTATTTAGCTTAAATTTGTACGATGTGAACAATGTTCCTCATACGCTTTTGTCTTTGCTAGAAATACTTAAAACAAGTCAAGGATTTACAGTCTTTTAAGTCACATTCACGGTACCTTGAAGTGTACTCTATTGTACGTAGAAGATCACACGTTTCCCTTCCGTCAAACTTTTAAGATCTTATTTCACCTTCTATACTTGAAACTTCCGCCTTCTGCACGAGCTTGTATGACTACATTTGTCTCGTAAATGAAGCACCTTTTCGCAAAGAGGTGAATTCATTTTTATATTTGTTTCAAGGAATGCTAAAAAGTAGAATTTGATTTCGTGACAGAAAGTGGTGGCTTTGTTTTCACTCCACTGTAGCAGGTCAAGATATGCTTCACAAATATAAAGTTTAACAAATATTTAGCATTTAGTAGCTTGAAATTCTATAAACGATAGGAAAACGACCGAACGATACGAAGTGAATGAGTTTAAAAATTAATATAATAATACTCGAAAAGTAAGTTTCAATTAGCATACATTTAACGTTTCAGTTTAACTTTTGCTTTATTTGGTCAAATTATAACACAATCCAACGTGAAACCATTCCAATGTGTTTCTACAGATTTATAAAATTATTTTCTTCTTTAACACGTATGAAAGTAGTACATTTACGGATGAAGTGTATAGTTTGACTCTTTCGTTCAAATTAAAGCCAGAAAGCCTCATAAATCTAAAAATGGACGTGCGTACACTTTGCATGGAATCTTTCAAAATCATAAATACCTCAACGGAATTAGTTCATCAGTCTGTTGTTCGTAGCAAGAAGAGTCGTGGGACGAGAGACAATACATCTTAATTTACTTCCGTTACACAGATATGCGACGGAAAAATCAGGTTATTACCGCGTTGTCTTTCTTCCCCCGGCTGTGAAAAGTAACATATATTTGTTCGCATCCCCTCTTAATTAACCAGGCGTACCATATCGCCACCGTTACCAATAATCTCGTTTTCTGTCGTGATTCATCTTGCATCTCCTCGACCGCCACATCCTTGCCCCATTCTTAGCATATCCCCTTCTCACCCTCCAACCCCTCACCACTTCCTCAACCTTTTAAACCCTTTTGATGCAGGCCTCGCTGTAACCTCATCTTCGCATATCCCTCACGTCCTTCCACATTTTTCCCCTTCCCTCACTCATATGCATCCCACGCCCCCACCCATAACCAACCCGGAACTACCACCTCATATCTTTTAAGCTCCCGTGCCTTTTTACTCTGCCCCAGAACGCGGACCCCCTCGCCGTGCCTCCATAAACCCAGCCGTCCCGAAAACCCCTTCACTCAAGGCTCCCGGCTTCATTATCCCCCGACAGAACACTCCCCACGCCCCAATTAGGGGCAGAGTAGGCAGAGGCGGGGGTGAAGAACGAGCTTCTAAAGGAACCCAGGGAAAAGAGGCGAAGATACGTGGCCTCGGGGCGGCCCCTTCTTCTAACCCGTGCACGAGAACAGGTCCTCTTATGCCCAACTGCCAGGGCAGCGAGATGGGGATGCAAATGGGTCACATATGACAAGGTGCCTGGATGTGTAGGCGTGTGTCCGTTGAAGGGAAGGACTCTCGGCTGACACACGGGAAGAGGCGGAATAGGGAAAGAAGGAGTTAAAACAATGGGCGAGTGAAGGTCGGATGGCTCTAGTGGCTAGATGTTTACGTAATGAGGAGATGGTGACGGAAGCAGAGAGAGTTTTACTTTTATTTTTAGATTTTGGTAAATTAGAGGTGGTGGAAGAGGCGTGATTAACCGATGCGCGCGCGATCACAGTACCCGTTCTAGTGGAAAAACTTGAAGCTCAATCTGTGATTTAATTTTTGAGGTTACCTCTCGTAAGGTAGGTAAATATTATTCTTTAAACATCAAGTCTCTCATTATGAAATAAAAATATAATCATTGGTAAAAGTATACATTCAGAGTCCGCCAAATATTCACACACCTCATGAAAAGAAAATCTTGCATAAATATTTCAATGTAAAATTTATTGAGAATTCGTGAGATTAATACCATTAACCCTTGTCCTATGCAATTACAACATGTTCTTAACATAGAGGCTGTAAGCGTCAAGACTATAATTTGGCAAATGAAAGCTATCACAGTGGATTGAAACTAATAACATACCATTGTGAGGACCTCTTTTAATAGTAGAAATTTTATTGATCTCACGACCACTGGATACATTTTAATATTTATTTAAGAATTACCCGTCGCGATTAGGTCGTGGGACCCGGTGGCAACGGTTGAGGGGGTGCAAAAACAATGTACTAACTGTCCGGCATTCGCCCAAAGACGGGAGGAAAACCCCTCCAAAAACCTCCCGCAGACAGTACACATTCTATAAAACCAATTGATATATACAAACAATACATCTGAATAAACATACATAAAGTTGAAAATAATTTTCCCACATACCATATTTTGCAATGTCTATACACATATATACATATAAGTTATACATAATCGAGTTCAAGAGACTTAAGTTAAAATACGTTACATAATGAACATGCAACATAAGAACTACATAGAATTTAGCAGCTTTTAATTTTTGCTTTGAAGATATTAAAATATTTATATAAGTTTTTTCTTTCCTGAAGAATGAAGTATACTCTTTGGTGGACTGTATTTATAAAGAGAGTAGTCATATCAAAATTTCACATCTTTCGACATGATATTCACTCAATAAACGCGCGAAGAGATACATTTTTGATTGACTGATTGTATTTCCAGCTAATTGAAAATGTATAATTTGCAATTTTCATCAGCGGTGAATAATAAAGAGAGTTTCCCCTTTTAGATTGTATTCTATTTAATACAACACAAAAATCGATTGACAAAATGAAAATAGACATTGCTTTTCAAAGACATATTTTGACTAAAAATTTTGTTTCTTCGCGATAACAGTGCTCTATGTCTCAAAAACCGAAAAGGAAAAGTAAATATTATTTTATAGCTTCTAAAGGAGTTCAATGAATGTTTTAGTAGGAGGTATACATTTTAATGGAAAGACTATTTGGCCTAAGAACAATTCACTGTGTTGAAACAATACAGAATCAATATTAGACGATTATTTATAAATTTTGTATTTCACCTGTCGCTAAATGTCGTTCAATAGTCACAAATCATAAAATTGTTATTCACATTATTGCAGATAATTCACATTTTTTAAACTTTAAGATAAATGATTTGTCTTATTTTGAAGTTATTTTCGTTTACTAAAGTTCCCCATACGGTGCTCGAATGATTTTTCTCTTTCACGATTTTATTTTAACCGTCCATGACTTAGCCTTTAATAAAAGTTTGTTTGTATTTAGTTGATATTTTATTTAGAGAGCCTTTAATAAGGTTTGAATGTGTTTGCAAGAAAAAAAGCAGTTATGATAATTTTATACTAGCTGTCATACGTTCTATTACTAAATAATTTCACTGAAGTTAATTAAATATGAATTCGTGGCGAAACAAATTATTTAACGGCACAGAAGTCTTAATTAAATTCCCATACAGCCCTCATAAGAAGTTATAGTTTTATTCAGAACAAATGATAGCAAATAATGTGAACGTTTTCGCTAATTTGAGTCCAAGATTGTATAGGATGAAAATCACACCAGCTGCGCTTCAGAATTTCTTGGGAAATTAACTCGATCTTCGAATTACGGGCTGAAGGGTTGAAAAAGACCAGCCAACAATACGACCTGTTCGCCATAAAATGGAGAGGAATGGATGTACGTCTCATTTTCTTCCACCCGGCAATTAGTGGCAACAGTGTTTCCTGGCCTGTTTTTCACCCTTCCTCTACCAATTACAACCTCGACTCAATCTTTGCTTCAGCAACAGAGGGTCGCGATATCCAAGAGTAACAATTTAATTTGTCCAGAAAAGAATTTATCATCATATTTTTTTGGTGCATTGATTAAGAATTGCGATTGAAAGTCATGTTACTCCTCCAAGGGATATTAAGCATTCACAGAAAATCGAATTTATACTTAAGCATTCAAATTCAAGTATTCATTTCATTACAATACTTTGCTTGTAGATCTCGATTTATTCCAAACGAAAATATATACAATCTAAAAGTAATTCGTGCCCTTTGTGCACTTTGAAATTTCATGCATGAATATTGAAAAGTGAAAATATGCAGGTTACGAGAAATGCATAATGTACTGGATGCGTTTGGATAAATGAACTAAAATTCCCAAATACGCCCTTCTAGCTAAAGAAACAAGTAACTCTTTTTTTTATTTATGTTTGTTAATTAAAAGATTGATAGTTCTCCATAATGTAAACTATACAGTTTGGTTGCATACTTATAGATGATAAGCATTATCAGCTATGGAAATTTCAGATAATTTGTAACGTATTATGTTTCCTTTATTAAACTACAAATATTAAAATATATACTGAATTTTCAATGTCATAATATTAAACTAACGTTCACTGTGGCTACTTTCATTTAGCATCGACCCTTTATGATCATCGAGTTTTATATAGATAAGTTTCAAATATTATTTACATCTATAGTCATTTCAGTAGAAAAACTGCATGGCAAATATTAAAATATCATTCATAATCTATAAACTTTCAAACTGTCAATGAAAAGACATGGCTCTCTCATGGCGAATGTTTCCTTTAATTTGGTCATAGTAATTATCCATACCTAACAGTCGTAAAACTGACGTTTTATCTAAATATATGAGATACTCAGATATGAAATATTGAACAGTGTTTACCTTTCTTGATCAAAAGTGCTCACGTGGACGGGTATTTCCTTCCTCATTCATTCATCTTTCCACCAGCGATCGCATAACGTTATAGGGATTCGGTGTAAATAAGCGAGCCAACGGAGGCTGGGTGATCATTTTCAGTAGTTTAGTGATTCTTTTGTTTCATTTTCCGACGGGGAAAAGGATTGAAAATTTGGGTGCGAGAGGCCGGAAGAAGAATGCCTCCGACAAAGCTATCGGAAACGGGAAACCCGGTGTCCGTCCGCGGAAGAGAGATTCTTGATAATGAGGGAGGAAAAAACCCGAAACCGAGATTTCCGCATTCGTTAGCGGATGATAATGGGTGGCGTCACCTCGCTTCTTTTCATACCTTGCAAACCCACCGAATCCTCATTTTCCCACAATTCAATGACTCTTTTCACTTCCAATAAGGATACCCTTGCGCAACTCCTCCCTTACCCCACTACACCGCCAAAAACGCCATGTAAACACGTCCCTACCATCCTTCATTTGACACAGTCCATGCCTTTAATTCCTCTGAAGAGGAAAAAAGTAAGAAAAATATTCTTTTCCGAAAAATGACTCCGAACTGAATGGTCCTTTTGACTTTCGTTGGTATATAAGTCAGGTCCTCGAATAGAGGCTCGGTGGGTTCATCTGCCAAACTAAATGGCGGATTCCGCTCCACTCGTCCGTCTTTAACTCAGTTTCTTTTTATTTCGCTCGTTCATTTCTTCTCACTCCTCTGAAAAAATACCTTTTTGAAGAAAAAACCGAAAGGGAGAAACCAAAAAAATGAGTTTCAGGTCTTTGAATTAACCCGACCAGAGCAAAGAAAATGAGGACATAGCGACACATTTTTAATGGATAAAAATGCATTTCGGGCACATTATAGAATGCGTCATATTTTTTTAATGGCGGAGTGGAAATAGGAGAAAATGGACCAAGTCAGGAAATAAAGGTGGAAAGTTTTCGTAAACTCGCACTCTGGAAAATAAATACAGCTCCTGTCGAAACCGCCGATTCAAGCAAGTTGGTAAGACTTAATTTAATTTTTTTGGGGAGAAAGCAGTGAAAGAGGAGAGGAAAAATCAACAGACACAGTATGTGTGAAGGAGTAAGAAGTAAATTTAATGAGGTGTAAACCCAATGCGAGAAGAGGACTCGTCTCGTTCGCCTTATCTCATGCGTTATTAAAAGAAGTGGAAAAAGTAGAGTTTGTATACATACTGTATACACTTTATGAAGCTTTCTTTTTTTCTCTCGTAATAGGAGAGGAGTGGAAGTGAGAAGGGGGTTTTTGTCGCATCCCAAAGATGCGAATGGAGCTGGTCAAGTGAGAATGGGAGGATGAGACCCTTCTTTGAAGAAAAGCGTGTTTTACAAAGTTTTTTTTTAAAGAATTTCCGGTGGCGTGGATAGATATGGAAAGAGGAATGAAGAGATACGTAGCATGTCACGTGACATAAATAGAAATTCCTGCATAAAAGGGCCCATCCCGCTTGCAGGGAGAGATAAATTATTACGTAATTCATTAACGGCGTCCATGGTTATAACGGGGGGATGAAAAAAAAAATCACAATCTTTGATCTAATGAATCACCCCTACTACTGTGGAAGTTATTAGAGACCAAAGAGAGTAAACCGAACTTAAGATAAATCTGTAAAACCAACATAATTACCGGCTGGGCTTTGGTTAATTTTAGTTTTGGATCACGAATATAGATATTTATTTATTTGTTAAATATACTCACAGAGTGAGTATATTTAACAAATAAATTAATAAAATACATGTGTATGCTTAAACGGGAACTTAAATTTAGCGGATTCCACTAATCCATCAGTATAATTCACACGTAGTATTTGTTATATTACCTCCAGTACTTCTTATCACCTTCGTATTTCCCACCGATGAAGTCTTCTAAATAATTTACTTTTACAGTGGCCTGTCAATATTTTTCTTTCTGATGATAATAATTCATCGCATTCATCACACGACATGCAACATAACGCGATGTGAATAGATACTACATTTGCGAAGGTTATACTTCGATGTGAATTAAATGGTTATATTTCAATTTCCAATCAAACGTCATAGAAAATCAGGAGCCAGGAACAGGACTCGCTCTATGGCTTTCTTGAATAAATAGACTGGAATATGAGTTGATCGAGTCTTGAATTAAAATCTGCACAACAAGAGGCTATAATGAATATTCTGCAGATGGTTGAGTGTGTACAAGAGGATGCAGAGACCCGAAGTATCATATTAGTGGTAACAGCTAAGGACATTCTCTATTTGAGGAACAGTATATGTTATGCATAAACGCAACCATCGAAAAATGAGCAGAAGCATTGAATTAACGTTGACCTCGGTCGGAATCTCCAGCGATGTACACTTCATGTTTTACTTCCCCGTTATCCGAGGTCGAAGTTAACGGAGACCTTACGATGTCCTTTACAGGGCACTACAAACTTGGAGATTTGTGTTACAAGAGGTTCGTTTAGTTAATGTGAGAAGCGCTCTGAGAGTGAAGCTCGAAGTAATGATGACTCCTGACCTTAGGGAAAGTAGATATTTTAATGCTTTTAACCCTTTCATGTAAGCAACTCGTCGCAGATTCCTCTAATTACGTTTTTCAAATTAAGCGGAGAGTTGAACTTCTTGGAACATCCAAGGACTATTTTTCTCTGACCTTTTGGATGGGGGTGATTTACAAGTGGCGACAATTTTGAAATAAATGAGCATTTACGCTGCGCTGAGAATTTCAAACCGTAATTTTTTTCATTGAGCGCATGAATGCAATACGAGCCGTAAGAGAAACATTTCGGCTATGCATATGAACATACCACAGGAAAAGAAGTAATTTAGAAGTCAGAAGTTATGTGACCTTAATACCAGGAAGATTCGTTAGCAGAAAAAAATCAACATTTGTGCCTTTGAGAGGTGAAAGTTTCTAAGACTCAATATTCATCGCGAAAAGGAGAAATTGGAAAAACAATTCATGACTGTCAACCAGGAAACGTATATGCTTAGAAAAAGTTTATCTTAAAACTAAATAAATATTGCCATATACACACAAATACAAAGTACTAATTTTCACGAAAAGAACCAGTCGTAGTACTATATCAATAGGAAATACGAATCTTAAAAGTTTAATTATATATCCGGATTAGAAGTTTATTTCAACACTAAAACATAAATGAGGATTAATAATTATTGAATTAGTGTGATAACATCAAATGCATCTCCTTACTTGTAATACATTGAATAATTTTTATGAATCACCTACTTGCCCGAAGAAAAATTTAGCTCATCTCAATTTCATGTCAGAGCTGAATGGAGATATGCTTTGCATGTGACATTAAACATTCGTAACTGTTATTTATTCTTGGAGCGCGTTAATCCTTTTATAATCTCCACTTCAAAAGCAGAATTTCAATCTGTTTCCCAAAAATAGCAACGGAAAAATATAAGATTGATACTTCATAGTCTTGAATTTCGGTAATTGTGAGGCACCTCAAGTATTTGTGGGCATTTCTAGTTGAGATAATCAATACAGAAGACAGGTAATTCATAATTTTTTTCAACTTGAATCATTTAAAGAACATTTCATTCGGTTGAAAAATTCCCTCGTATATTTGTAAGATTGTTCTCTAAAAATAATAGGCAGGGAACTCGTCAATTATTTCGAATCAAATCCACCATTTGAATGCACTTAATATTCGAGGAAAATTTGAATTAATTCTTGTATCATGTGAAAAGACAGAGGAGAGGAAATTAAAGTGAATTACGCCCTGTGTAAAACTTAATTGAAAATACAGGGAAACTGCTGGAATAATGGGGGCGAACAGAAACAAAGAAGGAGAGAGGGTAAATAGGAATACAGCAAAAATGAGGAAAATGGAGTAAAAGAGGAAGAAGAGGAAAGAGAGGGAAATAGGAAGGGGAGGAATGGAGGATAGAGCGAGATGGAGGGGATGCGAGGAACACACAATTTCTCGGTTCGTTAGGTCGGCCAAACAAAACCACAATTTTCCATTGCAAGGGAATTTCGGAGGAGAGTGGGATTGAGGGGAAGGATAAGGGACTGAGGGAATATAAGTTGGATGGGGACGGTGCTTACGAAATGGGCGGAATGGGGGGGGGGGGAGAGAGGGGGATGAGGGCACGGGATTGGATAATCCCGTTTATACCAGACAGAGTGCGAGTGCCAATCGATTTACATCCCACATCGTCTGCGAAGACAAGGGAAGGAAAAACGTCATTCTTTTAGTCCAGACAGATCGAGACGCCATTCCTTCGGATGAAAGTGGAAATATGTTTTCTCAACAACTGACGGAAGAAAATACGGCGGAAAATGCAAACGTCGAAAGGCCTCTTTGAAGATTGAACATGAGCTCACTCAAATTAATGAACGTCATTTAACAGGTTTATATCGTGGATTATTGATGATTTTTATGGATAATTTAAGAAGAAAATGAGAACATTT
The DNA here is from genome assembly GCA_000376725.2 of Ladona fulva. Taxonomy (NCBI): domain Eukaryota; kingdom Metazoa; phylum Arthropoda; class Insecta; order Odonata; family Libellulidae; genus Ladona; species Ladona fulva. The sequence continues at coordinate 221,317 of KZ308601.1, forward strand.
CAGTCTAAGTGATTGAATATTTCTTCATAAACTATTTCATTGAACGTATACTGACTGTTAGGTTACATGCTGTTAAAGTATATTTCCATGATACCTCTGGTCGTAATCCAGAGGTATCATGGAAATATATTTCAACTGAATGTATTTATAAAAGATATTTCATGTATTTACATTTATCTCAATATTCGTCTTGGTATTATAATTGTCCAGTTTACTTTCCGGACAATAGTATATTTTCATTGCCAACGAATGAAAGTGCATATTAGTTTATATCTACCGTTTGAGCCAATTAACTTGTAGCTTTATATGCCGGATTGTTTGGAAGAATTCATTTATTTTTGTAGATTAAGATTAATTGCAGTCAATTTAATGTACCATTATTACCATGTAATCGCGAGGTTAACTGAAGGAGTCATTTTGGCCTAACCTCGCCATAAAAGTAAAATAAAAATTATGATAAGATAAGGGTGACTTTATAAGTGAAACTATGCACCTATGAATATTCTCAATGAGAAATAGACGTAAAAATATCTGACAGGACCGGCACTTGAACCCGCATTTACGGGGTTTGAGTCCCAGTGGCAGATTGACATACTATCATTCGTTTTCATAATGTCTTATTTTAGTGAGTTTAAGGTACGAAATACGGGTATTAATGCCAGTAAAGTACGGGAGACGAAAAAGGGAACCCCTGCTATAGAATAAAAAAGATATACGAAAGGGTATACCTAAAAATATCAATCTTATAGCCATTATATCGAAATAAAACATTCCAGATTTGTTATTTGAATATGAAAAACTATTATTGTTTACATGAATGACATGGTCATCTATTCGAAAAATATCTTGATCATTTTGTGATAGACTGTATTTATAGGAGCCCTATAGTTAGTGCTATGAACTATTTTCGATTCTATTCATTAAAATATATACTCAGCATAAAAATAATTCACTAAATGTATAGTCGTCCATCAAATTTCAGCATTACCTTTAGAATTGACTGACCTCCTATTAACTCTAAATATTTTAAAATAAAATCTTTAAAGGTTAACTGATGGAATTAAAATTAACGATGTTTATTCCTTGAGCTTGAAACAAAAATTCGGAAAAGATCTTGCAGGTTTGATTAATTAACTCTTCTTTCACGAACAGGTACAATTTACACATGAGCGGGACCAGAATAGGAGACTCGGCCGAAAGCTGCATCGCGGAGATTTCGACGCGCGGAAATAAAGGAATCGTCCCAAGTGCGAACGCTGAGTGCGGAAAACACGACAATGCGAAGAAAGTCTTCCTTCGAATAAGAAAGAGAGAGTCTAAAGGGAAAGAAAGAGAAAGCACGAAATGACGGTAAAGACGCCGTTGGAGTGGAAAGCAAGGAAGAGGGATATCGGAAGAGTCGAGGAGGCGGAAAGAAAACAAGAGATGAAGAACGGAAATGGGGAATGGAAACGCGAAAAAACTCGTGGAAGGGGTAAAGGGACGGAATGAGCGGCAGACAGAAGGAGCAAGGCGCAAAGCTATTGTTTTCAGTTCCGATTCATTATGGAAGCCATTCCCGGAGCGTAATTTTGAGTAGGAGGGAAAAAGGCATGGGCGGGGATCTGCAGGAGAGTAGCGGGGGATGGATTAGTAACGCAGATGAGGAAGGAGAAGAAGCTGAAGAGACAGTTCTACAAGGTGGGAAGAGGTGGTGAGATGCTACGGGGGACTTGGAAAGGGGAGCGAAAAGCAACAAGGAGGGGTGGCGAGCGAAACGTGTTCGAATATTTTGCTTTAGGCTAAATACGAAAACCGATGTGTAGGGTGTGAAACTGGTTTCGAAAGGGGCGCCTCACACTTCGTCTCCCCTCAAGACACACCGTATTCTTTTACGTTCGCAATCCCCTGAAAAGAGGCGAGATTTTTTTTCTTAAAAATATAATGAGCTTCGAGTTGCCTTTTAATTAACCATTTTCTTGGGGGACAAAACGGCTTAGTTTAAGAATATATTTTATGAATGTTGGTTCACCTCTGAAGTTGATTAACTTTTGGAGGAAGCCAGAATTTTAAACGTTCGTCAAAATACCTTCGTGGGGGTTTCTATTTTAAATGTGTAATTACAAGTAAACGGACTGGACATTTCATTGCGTGAATAACTCGGTCATAAGGATAATTTTGAGAGTCAGTTATTCGTTATTTCTAACTCTCTAAATTGGAGTATTCATAATCAGGCAGTAGCACAACGACATCACCTTTTGAACGATGGAATAACTTTAGCCTTATTCAGAAAGTATGTATAATCAATGTCATGACTGAGAATTACGAAGATTTTTTCCTATATCATTCCTGTTAGATTAAGAGCAGCTCTTCCTGATAGCTTTATTTAAAGGTATATATGATATATTTTTGTAGAGTTAGTTTTTTAAATCTGGAAACAAAAGAAATAAACAGGAATGGTTCATTTTGTGAAATTCATTTTAATTTGTTGTTGGATTCTGCTCGCTTTTAACTCTCAGCTTCCTAAATTAATATTTCTATTAGTACATAAAATAAATCATAAAAGGTGCACATTATAAAATTATCCTTCTATATTATGAATGTTAGAAGAGAATTCTTACTTTCATATCCTTGTAAATAACTAAAAAATAATTTTATTCCAACCCGCAATTCTTCAAGAATAAACAATTCCCTGGTTGCCCACATTGATTCGTTAATGCGTGACAGTTTAAAAATATTTTGGAGCTGGGAATAGTGTTCCACACATACATTAACGCATGCCAATTAGTGTTGGAGGATGCATTTTATCAAATAATTCGGGGAAACCTAATATGGAAAAACCTTGTCTTCCTCTGCAGATTTAGCGAGTGAGATGTTTGCTAGAAGTTCCATATTCAGGCAAAATTCCTTACTGCCCTCCTATTTGAAAATAATTTACCAAAGCACCGCAATAATCCCGTGAACCGCTCTCCAGTCTGTTATGCTTCATAAGGAAGAGGAAGAAAATTGGCGTTCGCTTGGGAGTAGATTTGGAACCGAGCAGAGACAAGGCGTATGGAAATGTCTAAAGATATTAAGGGAAAGAGGGAGGGAGATGGTAAGGAAAACTAATACGCATGATGAGACAGTCGAAACAGAGGGGAAGGCGAATGGAGGCTGAGACAAAGGGAGTGAAAGGAATAGAGTATGAGTGAGAGAGAGAGAGAATACGCCAGAGGGACATTTGAAATTCGGGACCGTCTCCAGGGACGTCTGACTAACGGATAGATAGCCGAGGGTCGGGGAGGATATAGATGGAATAAGGTTGAGCCACTGTGGAAAAAGAGAAGGAAAGACAAGGAAAGTGGTGAAAAGGGAAGAGGATAAAACCACAAGAGAATAGCAAGATAAGAATCAAAGAATTTCTTCTCGAGTGGCTCGTTTGACTTCCAGGTTCTGAGACCTCTGCGGCTTCCGGAATGATAAGAAAGAAAGAGAATCTCCCAATTCCTCCGTTTTTTACTCCAAATACCTTTTCTGCCCAATCTCAAACCTTTTTTCTTTCCCCCACTTCCGTTCCGCTCGCAATACTACACGCGCACGGAGGAGACAGAGAAGATCCCGGGCGATGGGGTAATGGCGATGAGGAGGAAATCCCACGAGCACGGCGCACCTAACAAGGTTATCCCACTCACTGTTCTACTACCACCTCCACTGTCCCTTTTCTCCTTTGTGGTTTAGAGACATTGGTGGAGTTGGAGGAAAGGAGATTGCGATAAGAGTGTTGGGAGTAGAAAATAGTGGATGCGGAGGAAAGGGAACAACATTGTGTCTTAGAAGAGAAGTGAATGATGTTTAAGGCATAAGACTGGAGGAAGAGGATGTTAGGAGGAGAAAGTAGTAACCACCGCTTAACACTTAAGTAGTTTCGATCTAAGGTAACGTAGTTAAGTAGCGGTCATTGGTGATTTGCTCGTACGTAACAGATTACTAGTAAATTATTGGATCAGTAAAACATTCCGTTAGGTAATAAATTCAAAGTCCATTGCCCAGAATATTTGGCGAGTCATTATAACATTTTGTCTTTCTCTAACGCATCAGATAGTTTGTTTGATTTTCCTTGCGTTCGGAAATTATATATGGTTTCAAATAAATATGCTTTCAATTTTGATTGAGACAGGAATGTATGATTTTGCATTGAAATAAAGGATTCTCTGATAAAGAAAGAATATTCTATTTAACAGAGAAGTAGAATTTGTCTTACAATCACATTGTTATGTTTTGCCATATTTCACTCTCAAAGTAAATTATTTGCCTAAGTACCAATGATTTTCCGTTAATTCTCAGGTGTAACTTACTTTTCTACCTGTGTAACTTCTTTTCAGAAATCTTGTCATCTTGTTAACATATTTAGAATCTTCGATAGTTATATTCCCTAGTTTGTAATAATCTCACGCTCCCTCACAATAAATATTAAATCTTACACGTAAGAAATAGAAAATGGTTCTTACTACATGTACACATTTTCCGTTTTTGAATATCACGCGTCTCCTTTAGATCAGAATGTTTAGCATATATATACAAAAGGGAAATTGTAATAAGATCCAAGAAACACTAGGACAACTTCTATAAATATAAAATATTCTATGTAACTAAATATTTTGTGAATTTTCCTGATGAATATCTCTCCAATTTATCTTAATCTGATTAATCCACTAACACCAAAATATTGTTTCTTTTACGATTCACAAAGCAGGTTAAGATTTTGCTGTTAAAGTATTTACGTGAGAGGGGACTGATAAGTCTAAATCTTGATCTTATAAATATGCTACCGTACTATTTATATGGTGTAGTTAATTAAAAAAGTCCGTTAATATAAAATGCTTCCATCCGAGAGGACATTTAAATCGTAGATCGTTTAAAAAGATAGTATATTTAATGAGAAGTGTAATAAATCCACCATAATACGATAATGCGAGGTCTCATTGAATCATTTTTTCTTATTTTACTTATGTTTTAGCATCTTATAATTTCAAAGGTCGATTCTTTTAATAACTGATATTTGTGTAAAAAGGGCGTAGTACTTTAGATGGATTTGGTTGCCGATTTGAAGGAAAGTATCACGAAATATCTTAGTTACGTAAGAATCCTTCGTCAGCGAATAGAAAGAAGTTACGTTATGTGTACATACTTTACACAATTACATTTCCATCAATAAAATGATATCTTAAAGAATAACTAGTTTAAATATCCGCATCAAAATGTGTCGTTCCGTGAGAGGCACATTCAAAAATGCGTGAAATTTGACTAATTTCTATTACGTAACATCTTTCTAAAACATTTAATGCTCCTATTTCTGCATGGAAAATATGATTACTTTCTTACTACGAACAATTTCGATAGATAAAGAACTCACACTGTTTATTAACGAGGTGTGATAAATGGATAAGCGATGGTAGAAATGTCTACTGAATAATTTATACATGTCAGTATACTACATATCTATTTCATTTCACACGGGCAATTCATAAATTCATATTTTAAGATAATGATAAATGTATCTTTTAATGTATATATTCATGTATTTAGAATCTATCTTCCCTTTAGGAGCAAAGGCAACTTGAATTCTCGCACAAAGCCATTCGCATGCTCTCCCTCATTTGAATATCTCTGTGGCTCCAACGCATTTCGAAAAGAGTGAGCACTCACAAACTCAGCCTATTCTACGCACTAATCGCAGCCAAGACGATTCCCAGAGCCCACCCTTTTCCTGTACAACTTCCAAGCGCTTACGACAAGAGACGGCGAATGTGGTTCCGCTCCTTCCTCTATGAGCAACCAAACGCCCTCTATGGGCATAAACAATCAGATTAAAAGATTAGGGAGGAAAATTCAGAGAGAGGAGCAAAATTCTCCTCGCCTGCTGCGGAGAGTTTGTGAGTTGTGAGGCAGAGTCAAGACTATGTGGTTTTGTGGAAGAAAAGCAACTGAGCTATACTTACAAGGATACTTTTTTCCGTTTTCTTTTTTGATCTAGAAAAACGTCCAAACGGCATTCAAAAGTAAATACCAAATAAAAGGAAAATGAATTGCGGAAAAACAAAAGAGCATCACTTCTTTCAGTTTTGGTGACGTCGTTTTTAAAGCAGTCGTGGTAAGGTCATTTTTACAGTAGTCAACATTTACAGTAGTAAAACAGAATGACTTTCATGGGAAAATCAGCCAAAAATCCATATATTTTGCTGAGGCATTATGGGATATTCTTGGATATATAAAATTAGAAGATACATTGCGATTACGAAATATAATAAGACGTTTGTAGGGTACTAAGATTGATGTAGCTAATTTTTGTGCTTAATGTTAAATCAGACATAAACAATAGGTAGGATTACAGGAGTAAGTTTATTTTATGATAGAGTTAATTTTTATCATCTTATCTCAAAGTGAGCTAAATATATCTTGAATATCACCTCAGAAATCCTAGATGAATATGTTAAAACATTACAAGTATTTAGCAAACTGATTAAATAGAAGTAGCATTGTTAATGAGTAACAAATGACATAAGTTCTAATTTCCTAGGCCATAATATGAGAGATTTTATTTAATACATGTTCCATTAACCCATTAGTGCCCAGACTCTTATTTTTACAAAAATTATTGTTTTTCGATTTTGTTTGCTTTATTACATAGCAAATAACATATTTTGCTCAAATTTTTTAATTCTTTATTTTTCATCTTCTGTATTCTTGCACGCAACTTAAGTTGCTTGTNTAAATTTTAAACGCTCATGCAACTTAAGTTGCGTGTGGGCATTAATGGGTTAATTTTAGGATAATTTTAAGTATCGATTTTTCTGTATCAATGACATCAAAGAAGAAGAATTAAATTTTAATGATAGCAATCAACTGAAAGAAAATGATGCCAGGTGTAATATTCATACAGATCGATAATTTATGCGGAAGATAAATAATTGACAGTAAAATTAAACTAAATTCTCTATTCGGATGAGTATGAGAAGTAGGGTATGCGTGGTACAGGGCACGGAGCCTCTTAAATTACGATATCGTTTCCGGCCATTACAAACTCCTCCAGTCTACACTTCTTGCGACGCTTTTCTTCCATTTATCTTTCACAACTGTCTTCAAATTGCGGAATCGTCCTTATCTTCCATTAGCCATATATTCCGCAGTCGTCTCCTCCAAAAGATATACATCAGAGTCAATTTTAACTTTACGGTAAAAAAACCGTCATACACATGTCTATGGACTTTCTTCCCATTTGCTAAAACTGACTGGGTGAATAAACAGCTGAAATTCAAACATCTTTGTCTTATGTTTTGCATTTTGCCTTATTGATACCTTTTAGCGAATTAATAGCCTTAAAATTAATAGACTGCCGTAACCTCTCTCTTTAGTTTCATCATTATCGAGAAATAAATGTCGTGCAACTTACCAAACTAGGCTGAGAGAAAAAGTTATTACAATGGATGCACACTTTTAATTATTTATTATAGTCTTCTCTCCAATTTATGGAATTGAACCAGGATTTTGGAAAGTTAAACTTAACAATAGAACACTTAAAAATTCGGTTTTTAGGATGTGAGAGTCTTCTAAAAGGATTATAAAAACTATTAGATATGCTTTCTGGGTAAAATTCAAAAGAAGAAAGAGTAATAATCATGTCTTTATTGAGGCGAATTTTAGTAAAATGAAACCACTCTTTGGCCACAATTGGCCTTCCAAAGACGAACACAAACAGCTATGCCCTAACCAGGCTTCGAACCCGGACGTTGCTAGGGTAGTACGCTAACCACTACGAAAGAAAAGTAGGAAACGTGATAAAATATTTCAGTGACCGGGAAAATGGATATTATTCCTTGAAGTCCAGTAAGCTTCATACAACTACATGATGTAAACATAAAAATGTACATATAAAAACATTCTCTTTGCATCCAGCGTATGTATGTTTTATGCAACCTTTCAGTACATTACATTTGAAAGAGATTCTACAAAATTAGCACTTACAATTCCGTTTTGTAGGTTCGTAGGTTTCCGCGGCGATCGGTTGTTCTCAGCATGGAGATTATCCTGTTCCACCGCGTTGGAGTAGAAAGTAGTGACGCCGTTGCAGAAGCTGTTTCTTCGACCTGAAGAAGCCTGCTGCAACGACGTCACTGCTTGCTTCTTCTTTCCTATATTAAAAGTGAAAGTCGATATCTTATTTATTTTTAAGTTATAAAGATAAACTTTAAGAAAATAAAATGTTTGCTACATTCGAACTAGCCCTTAAGGCTAATCATCCCGGAAAAAGTTACGATTTATTTTCGACAGATGGCAGCACCTCTATGGTGAAATTTACTTTAAAACTCAATCGTGTACAGTTAATCTAATTTTCAATCTGCAAAATGTAAACATTTTATATTAAACACCAAAAAACCGTTAGTATTTGACATTTTGTGAGGAAGAACTGATTCTCTCTCGTTCCATAGATCGAAATATTTTCATAAATATCACATCGTTGCACACTTAGCACGCTTTTGGCGGTTTCTTTTATCGTCACTCGGCAGGCAGGCAGGGAGCGGGGGTTCGAAGAGTTCGGGAGAGAGTTTGATGCCACGCTATATGCACTTTATCGCGTTGTAACTGATAACCGAGTTTCCTTATTGGAGTTTTCCCACGGAAGCCTTGGTTAATCGTATGTGAATTGTTCCGACACCGTAAAGAATGCTAGATGAGAGATGCGGCTTGGTGTATTCGGAAACTAGTTATATTTTAGAGGGGAATATAATTGTAAACGAGTTGTCTCTCACAGTAATTTGGAGGATTCATCAAATACATTCAACGTAAAAGAAAGGAGAGTTAGCGGAGCAGTGATATAAAGAAGTTTATAGAAGGGAAACAAGCAAAGGTGTGAAAAGTAGTTGAAGAAATTGTTGGACAGTAAATGAGGTATTTTTTGAAAAAGTATGAAAATCAGGAACCTCCAGAATTTTTTAAGGAAAATACATTGGAACATATATTTAACCAGCATAAGCAAATACAAAATATTGACTCCGAAAATGAAAGAATCCGGGATAAGAAATCATAGAAAATCACTCTTGTTCTTCCAGTGTAGGGGATGCAACACTTTATGCGTGCTACTAGTAATTTCAGCTTAACCTTCTCTCAACATTTTACAAAACTTTTCTATGATATTCGATAACTTGAAACTAATAATTCAATTCTGTGGCATATGAATGGCGATTCATCAGCCGAATTGAAATATTCTTCAGACTAAACGAAAACCTTTTGACAAAAACTAGAAGATAAATCTTCTGAAAATAAATTAAGGCTAAATTGAATTTTAAAACTAAGTTTTAAATTAAACAACATCAGATAATCTACCGAAAATTGATAGACCTGAAGCGATATCGAATACCATCTTCAGTGATGGCGGCATCATTAATCTATTGCGACCGATTAAACCGAATAAAGCTCCTGGTCTTGAAGGCATGCTAACTCGGGTGTTTAAGGAGCTTGCGGAAAATGTAGAACATTTTCTTAAAGTAATATTTAATAAGTCAATGAGTGAAGGTAAAGTCCCGACTGATTGGAAAATTGCGAACGTCACTCCAATATTTAAAAGCGGCGTAAAGGAGGATCCAGCGAATTATCGGCCTATCTCTCTAACAACATTGAGCGGAAAAATAATGGAGCACATAATTGCTAGTACTTTAATGGGCTTTCTCGAAACGTCAAATTTCATAGTTAGGAATCAACACGGTTTTCGTAAGACTCGATCTTGTGAGTCTCAACTAGGATTATAAGTACACGATATCCTAAAATCTGCCGAAAATAAAAGGCAAGTCGACGCGGTATTTTTAGATTTTCGGAAGGCAATCGATAAGGTCCCTCATCATAAATTATTGTACAAATTAAAAGTTGCAGGAATCAATGCAGAGGTAATAAATTGGATAATAAACTTTCTCTCCGATAGAGAGCGACGCGTAGTGCTGGACGGTATTAATTCTAACGTGGTTAAGGTGAGTATCATGCAACTGTTGGCCGCAATACGGAAATCTATACAAGACCTCCTTCTCATTAAATAGTGCATGTGGTATGTAATATTTTCATGATCCTCTCTTAGCTCCTTATAATTCCGAGTTTTAATTAGGATCATACAGATAAATTCTGAGCCTTGGCGACGAAATTTAATAATGAAAATTTAATAAACCTCGCGAAAGGAAATACTAGTGCACCGCTAATTTGATAGCAAAATGAGCCGAGCTTTCAGAAAATTACCCAGCGTTGTAATCAAAATTTCTCGGCACATTTCCTTAATTACCTAAATTAAAAACATGCATATTCTGCGACGGAAGGCGTATCATCCACATCCCAATATTAGGCCATTCTAATTTAGATTCGATTCGTTAGTGCAGTATTCGAGAAGTACATTTTAATTTGCGACGAAAAATCAGTTCTAGTATTTTCCCGGTCATTTCCGCCTTTTAACTGACTCCTACGTCCTTTTTCGACTCATTAAGAGCAATCTAATTGAGGCAAATATCTTGTTGAGAGATATCTTAGCTATCTATCTTGTAGCAGTTACTCGAGTGTGACACACCATCTTGGCTGTCACTCCCGCACTAAATTACTTCCTCTGAAAGACTTTTGACGGTGAAAGCCCAATTTAAAGTCCCTAGGCCTTCGCACGGGCAAAATAAATCTCGTAAATCTATGCTAAGTGCGTCTCTGCAGAAGTCGCAAATTCTCCTACTCTACGCAAGGAAAGCAAGAAGACGACGTCAGCATCCTCCTCCCCCGTCTTCCTAACGGGCCAAACAAGATAAAACAACATCCAACCCCTTCTCTCAAATAAAATAAGGCGCCCGTTATGTTTGTCGTTTCAATTCTCAACCTTCCGCCCCAAGGTACTTTCATGCCTTATCCCCCTGCGTTTATCCCACTTCTTTCCCTTCTTTTCATTCGTTTCTCTCTCCATCCCATTTCGTTATCGTCCTCTTCCCTTCTTTGCGTCTTTTAATCCTCGCCCTCTCTCTCTCTCTCTCTCTTTAGGTATTTCCAACCTAAAGACTTTTTCCCCAGCTTCTTCGTTCATCTCCCAAGATCTCTCTCTCTCCTCCTTCTGCTTCATTCCCCAACTCCTAAGCCCTCACCCTATACCCTTCCGTGTCTTCCTTGGGCCTAATGACTTTCCCTTTTAATTACGACCACTGTAATTACGTCCTCATACCCTTAGCCCATTTATTCCATCGGTGTTTTCCCTCCGAGTCTTTCTTGGAGTCCTAACCCGGTCCTTTGCCCGACCTTCTTCGTCTCAACCTGGCCCTATAGACCTCTGCCATTCTTTCTTCCACTTTCACGTTCACGCCGCTACACGTTCCCATACCCTTTCCCATTCACTCCTCTCTCATTCGGTCCCTCCTCTTCCATCCCGACGTCCACGAGAGCAACCTGCTCTCAATGTGATTATTCTTTCCTCGTTGCGAAAGTTTAAATTGCATTTTCCACTTCGTAGGACGGGAAATCTTATAATTGAGTCTGACTGACGTGCACGGAGCGGGTCGCGTGCATACAAAACAACGCAGTGTAAATGGGAATGAATGAAAGGGGATGTTGGCAAGGAAGACGAAGAAGCGTAACCATCGTCCTTTTTTTCTACCGAATTCTGAGCTTTCCTTCCAATATACACGCGCATGCACGGAGGTGTAGGGAAACGGTTCGGAATCTGTGATAACAGCTTCAGAGCTTGAAGGAAAAAAGCAGCCAGAATAAGTTATACCTAGAAAAAATGTTTACGATCGAGTAGATTATCACAGGAATTGAAGATCATTTAAGGATTAATGAGATTTCAGTCTCAGTAATTTGATTTATTTATATATTTATTTACTCTTACGGCGAGGTTGGGCCCAATGGGCCTCTCTTACACCTAACCTCTGAGTCTATAGTAAAAATTATGATTGTTCTCTCTTTCTACCGCAATTGTCAAAAGGTGAGAGAAAAGAACAAGGTTTATTACAAAATCAGTGGACTGTATTTGATAAGTTATGACCACGAGGAACACGTGACTTACCAACAAAGGGATCAGCGTCCTTATTGTGAGAAGGTTCAAAGGCGTCAGGCTTCAAGAGAAGAATGAACTTGCACACACAAAAGAAAAAGAAAGACACACGATAGGACAAATCACAATGCCCTCTGTGGCCATAGACTCTTACTGGCGCTAATTGGCACGAATACAAAACAATGATACTATATATTTGATAAAGTTGTTTTGACACTATGTATTTGACAAAGTTTCACACGTTTTTCCTCAATTCCCGAATCAGAGTTCAGAAATTTGATTCAACACAAACTACACTCCGTGAATTTCTGTGAGTGTAACAAGCAATTCAGAGAAAATGAACTCGTTCTGGTCGCATTCTTATTTAATTGCACTCGAATGGGAAAGTTACGCATTATATCGAGATTGTTGATGGACAAAATTTGGGCTATAAGAAAGGAAAGGCTATGATTACATTAGCCTGTAGAGAAAAGAGAGCAATCCTCAAGTATATTTAAGTCTATCTATATGTGTATACTTTCTATAAATACATTCTATCGATTTTCACCGAACCTAATCACTTCATTTACCTATGGATAGTGTAATTTGTTTATTTAACATATTTGATAGCGTTAAGTTTGAAAAATATTATGAAATATATTATTATGGAAATAGTTTAGTGAACGCTATGTGAGTTGACGTTCCTAAAACATCAGAACTGAATAATGTAAGAAATTAATTCATAAAGAGAATTTATAAGATTGGTTTTGAAAAGTCAACACAGATAACATATAATGCGTTTATCCAGATTAATTTACAAGCATTATATTTCTAGATGAAGCTTAAAAGTCTTTATTGAAAAGTTTAAAATAATAATTCACCAAATATATCTTTCGATTAAAATAGATTCTTTGAGATCATTAAATATTCATTCACATCGAAGTTATGGATTTTTGATTCCACACAAAGTTAATTTACACCCATCAAAACTTGCAAATTTCGATTTCTGCTGTCACAAAAAGAATGAGCTTCGGAAACGAAGTTATGCAAACGCGCCATATGTAAACACAAAAATATGTACAAACAGCCTCTCGTATGCTAATCCGAGGGATATACACCAATTACGACCATTTCACCAGGAGTGCTGGGGAGAGAGAGGATGGCCAGGGTATATGAGCATTGGTGGGGAAGTGGATAGACGGGAAGAGAAACAAAAACCTCATTTTCTCTTTGGGTCCCTCAGGCAGAGCGAATAAAGGGAAAGAAAAGTCTATTCCAAGGCTCATTTGTCGAGTGCGAAGTCTCCAAATTATTCGATTTACTCAAAGAAACTTTCAACTAAGACGGCCATTGCTCGATTTCTCTTTCTTGAAATTTCTCTATTGATATCTCCCCCCCCTCTCTCTCTCTCTCTCTCTCTACGAGTATAGTATCTCTCTCTCATAGTATGTTTTGCACGAAATTCACACCGAATCTAATAACCTCACAACTAATTCCATTGGGATTGCCATCTTAAAATTAACCTATCTCACGCACTAAGTAAAAAAGTTTCATTCCGAAAAGTTGAGGTTATGATTACATTAGCCTGTGCAGAAACGAGAGCAATCCTCAAGCTTTACGTTATGGATGAAATAATATTCTTTTGAATGTTTTTCATTGAAGAATAAATAAAAAAAAGGTTTTTTGTTTTTCTTTCGTAAATAAGAAATACACGCTTATATAACTAAAGTGATTTATTTCTCTAGCAACAGCAATAAAACAGTTGTGGTTTTTGTCCTTCATTTACAAAAGCTCAGATAATTTTACTCCGCTAAAAATTTTAATGGCACATTCATTAGAGATTAACTTTGAAAGAGTTAATTTATCTCGCTTCTTATGTATGTACTGTAAGTTTTCGTTCTGTAATACATTTTTCAGGAGAACATATGCAAAACTGAGAAATTTTCAAAAACTCTGCTTCTTCATATTTTTAAGAAAAAGAAACGTCCTATACATCAGATTGCAACCATTTACAAAAGGATTATGTTCAGGAATTGAATTGTGGGGGTTGATTTAAATGTGATTTTAAGTGAAGCAACTGTACTGATGAATTAGTATTTGGGTTCAGATATGTGATTCCGGGATACGCGAAGACCTGCCCAACAGCAAACACTAGGTAGACTGACATATCTGGCATTCCCAAGAATAAATCAAGATGAAGTCGTATGTCATGGGAATCGAAGACGGTTGGTTACTCTCCTTTTTAAGTTTTGCTTATAGTCAAAACATTACCCCTAAGAACACGTTATGGATATCGAAAGCCACCTTTATGTTTCTTTACCACATTTCTACCATTTATAAGTTATGTGTCCAACTTAGGTGGATACGGTCCCGGGTTTAATCACGGCGGATGCTCGCCCGTTAAATAGTTTTTAAAATTAACGCTTATATGATTATTATTCGCCCTCTTAGGTGTTGGATATAAATTCCCCATAGCATTATAAGCTACAATGCGAATGGTTCGAGCGTCAATAATATCGAGTAAAATGTTTCTCCTGCTATGTTTCTCATTTGATCAGTACATCGATAGAGAAGTGAGGGAAGAGTCTAAAGTGGCTCAGGTGTTCATGAAAGCAAATCATAGGTTTTCGTCCGTTTCCAATATCCTGAGCATTAGCAATTTCCACTCCTATTCCTATTGTAACCACTGACAACTTCCACCCCACCGCCATCTAAATTCTCTTTCCCTTCCACTGGGCCTCGGTTCCCGCAGCCACCCTCATTCGACCATTAATTTGCCCCGGCAAATGAGCGGGTGCCCGTCCGTGCCTGGGATCGCCGATCATCGCTCCCTTCCAAACGCCCCTTTTATCTCCTTTTTTCAATTCTCCCCACTCTTTAGTACTATTTTAGACACCCTACAAATCTTTCATAGCACCGATTTTAATTCAATAGTGCATCTTTCCATGAATGACATCACCATTATCTTCCGAAATATTGGATCTAATAAGGAACATATTTTTTAAACGGGTTCTCCAGGAAGATTTACTTCACATCGTCAATAATTTGGACATAACAGCTGTAGGATTGACGTGATCGAATTGAGTCTAAAACGAGTCTTCATGAAAGACATGTGAAGATGGCTGGAATTTTGTTGAAATTTAGTTTCTAAAAATATTGTCAAGACCGTTGCTCCTAAATGATATTCTTTAAAAAGGAGACCAAAATTTGAGTCAAAAGATACTAAGTAGAGTTACTGTGATTTATAAAGATATGGACAAACCGAAAGGACAAATACAGGAATGCTGAATTCAGTGTGGTTAGAAATGGCTCGAGACAGTACAAAATATCACGAAAATGGTAAAATATATTTTTCTGCTATCACATGGGGTGGTCAACAGAGAGTAGTTGAAAAGAAATTCCATATGGTTCAAAAGGTTATCACTGTCCATTCCTGTGAAGCAATTCTTCCGCCGTTTCGAGGGTAAACTTCCCTCCCACAAGCTCCGCTTAGCCTTCCATAAACCATCGTCTCGT
Organism: Ladona fulva; assembly: GCA_000376725.2. Lineage (NCBI taxonomy): Eukaryota > Metazoa > Arthropoda > Insecta > Odonata > Libellulidae > Ladona > Ladona fulva. The sequence continues at coordinate 236,831 of KZ308601.1, forward strand.
GCGAAGTAAAATGGCGCAAGATGTGGCACATTCAGTAGTTGTCCGCAGGGACGCGCGTCATTTGCCCGCGGCACTTGCAGTCTCTACAGCACAGCTCGCGCGCGACCCCTCGGCTACCGCTATTCACTCGTTCCAATAGTGACTATTTCCCGCAAACCCTTTGCCTGGCACTTATCCTCCCCAACAATTCCACAAACCTTTCCCTTAATACCTCATTCCCTTCCCCATAGCGATCTCACTCCATCTCAAACCCCAGCATTTTCCCTTCTCTCCCTTGCATTTCCCGAGGACAAAACCTGCCGCCCTCGCGCCAAACAACAATTCAAAAACTTTAACGACCTCCACCCCCTTTCCCCCCGTTTTATTCTCGCATGCTGCGTAAAAGCTGAACGCGAATTTATACGATTTTTTCCATAATTAACGCGTCGTTACAGTTAAATTCCGTCCCGGCGGTTTATCCCAATAAATAATTTGATAAAGATATGTTCGCGAGGATTGTACGCGGTGGATTTGCTTTAGGGCGGGATAATTTGCATTTTTTCATGCGTCCGGGATGAGAATCGGCATTAAAAACCTCGCAAAATATGTCAGGTAGAAATTGCGTCGCTCGTTATCGGGTAATGAAGGTAATGAGTAAAAAACTGAGATCGTTAGTTCTCCTTTTTTGAAAGTCAGTTATTTATGAATGGAGGCGATTTAAAATTAAAAGGATTTTGATTGATTTTTATGCAGCTGGGCATAGCATGGGAAAATGACGAGGTTCGAAATTTAAACGAGGATCTCACCGCATGTAATCTATATGCATGCAGAAAATGAATATGAAAACTTTAATTTGTTAACTTCCATCTTGCTCCTAATTACCAGCTTCGGGATTAATTTTTCATAATAATGACAAAGCTACAGCTATATAAAAGTCGAGGGAGATAATAATTCAGTCATTGTTTCCAATTAATTATCTATCTTTCCTCAGCCAATTAACTATCTTAGCTTCTCTACAGCAACATCAGTGGCTATATGTTAGACATTTTCATGAAATCATAAGTATTTCCCGAATGGGAATTATATCTCCTGTCTGAATAAATATTTGTTAGATTCTTGGGATGCCCAGGCAATGCAAAAGTATAATGTTGGCGACTGGATGGACCGAAATGAACAAATATTTAATGGCAAATTTCAAAAGTAATTTCTATACAGAAAGGAAATAAATGAAGGCAATACTACGTCTAATTTTTGTATGTTTCAGAATATTTTGTCGTATACAATGCAAGAGGTAAGAAGGAGGGTGAAATAGAGAAAGAAGTAATTTCTGTGGATATTTGTGGACTGTATATTGCCAGAGATGAGATACATTATAAAATATTATAAGACGAGAGATCAAGAGTTATTTAAGCAATGCATAGCAACATGCAGATTAAAAGAAAAATACTCTGGCTTGGCCGACATCGGCAAATTCTAACATTGAGGTCCCCGAATCGAGTCCCGGTGAATCGGGTTTATCCGGGATAGGGAATGGACGTATGTGTGCGTCGTTTTTCTGTGATAGTTCAAATACTTAAAACGGATATAGTTGGGGACTCCTAATTCCGTTTAAAAAGGAATATTAGTTGTGATTTATATGAAAAGCGTTTTTAAGTTTCTTCGATATATATCATGAGAGGTAACCAAAGAAAGGGTAAGATTATGAGATGTATGACAAAATTAGCTTATGAGTTGAAACTGGAAAGAAATATGGTATGAACAAAAAATATTGGAAAGCTCTTGGCGCCAATTCAGTTAATTCGATTGAGTTAAAAATACAAATAAAATAATTTTTATGTTGATAAAATATTTTTCAGCCATTATTTTTCGCATTCCTTTTGATCGATGAAAGGAAAAGAATGACGAAATAAATAAAATAAGACTGCATCCTCCGTTTTTAGTTAATCTCTCCATTGATAACAGAACAGCAATTAAACCAAAACAAAGAGGCATTTAATTTTCCTTCCATTCCTCCCAGTCTTGACGAACCAAGTCGTTAACCTTTCTGGCATTTGAGCGAGACTCGAAACTGATCCAATGTCCTATCCACCACAGATCTGCGGTAAGTGAGTGCGCTGGACATATTTCAAAAGCATCCAATCAGAGTTGCGTCGTTAAGTTCCGAACCCCTTCCAAAACTTCTCATTCCAAAAGCGATACTTAGGCCCTCCCCTCCTTATCCCTCTGACTGCAAGGCGTCGCGCCGCCTCCAACCACCCTATCCCACTTCCACTATGATTCTTCCCCAGCCATTACACACCTGTCTTCATTCTGCTCCCTCATCCCTCGCCTCGCAAGCTCTCCAGGAACAACCCATGCACAGGCCGCAACGGTCTGCCGGTGACGCTGCTAGATTAGACTCATTTCACGCACCGCTAGGGGCGCTGGGCAGGTTAGACGTCGACCGTGGTGGGCGAATTCGCTGCGAAAGGGCTACCGAGGCGCTTTGGACGGTGGCTCAGGAAACGATGTCATTCCACTTGATTTAGTCCTTTCGAAAGGTCGACAAAGTGGAAATCGCGGATGCGCTTGTGTTACGCCCAAGATTTGCAGAGTATCCTATTGAGAATGTGGGATGCTTACACTCAGAATTTGGGCAAAAACATCTCTTTACATGAGATGATTTAGAGTCTTATTTATCCGCTGTTGAATAGCTCGGTATATTGCAAAAGAGCACTAAATCTACATGAACGTTTCAATTAATTAAATATTTAAAGTAAGCAATTTTTTATATTCGCCATAATATAATATAATATAAGATACAGGTTATATTACGATATATTACTTGATTTTAAGTACACAATATTCGGAGAGAGTTCATACGGTAATCTTGACGTAACTTACACGTGTCTTACTGAAAAGAAAATACCTTGGTTGCGCAAATATTTGCGCGGATAGTAAATACATTAATGCCAATTAATCTAATAAATTTGTCATGTTATAAAGCATGGAATGTAGAGGCAAGAAATAATGTGTGAGATGTTCTTACTGCCGACTACACAAAATTTCAAACTGTTCATGATATGTTTATTAGAACGACTCACAATAGTGAATGAACGAAACAAATTCTTCAGTCAATAGTATGTTCTTCATACTTTGGCATATGATAAAATTCGCTACTGGTAGGGTAAAAAAGCGTCATAATTAAAAAGGCTTATGTTCTAATTCTACTTTAGGCTACCTACTACTACTCACTAGGTCTTTCAAACAATTGGTGACCACTTAAAGGTTAAACTTGACTCGGAAACGACAAAGAATTTCACCATTACTAACAGTGATGAAGGAAAACAAAACTTTGATAAAAATCAATAAAAATCAGATTAATTGGATACCTTAATGTGCTTGGTGGAAAATTATTATTTTTACAGAAGATTGCTCTGAGAAGAATAGCATTATTAGTGTTTATTAGTCAATCTTATTTTCGCTTGCACTAGGAATATGATCCCAAAATTATCAAACACATTTCACCCCGGAAATGTCCTTATATGATCCAAGAAAGTATTTGATGTAACAAAAAATTATCGCTGATCTTTAATGTGCCAATATTATCATTACCAATCAAAGTTTATGAACTTGGCTGAGCAATAAGTAATAGCCATTTATTTTAGATTTGAATATTGCTGCCATAAAGAATATTTTATCAAATATTATATGTAATTCAGAGGCGCTATTTTTCGTCTGCCCGCTAGTGTTTTTGAGTTTAGGTTTTATTTAATATTTTTCTGTCCTGAAATGGAACGTCAAGTTTAAAAAAATGGGCATTTTAGAAGGTTGTTTCCGTTCGTGACGTAAAGGATGCAAAGGCTATAATGCTACTCAAGAGATTTGTGCTGATCTTGGTAAAGATGACACGGCATAAATAACTATTCGATGGCGGGTTTTCACATTTCAACACGACAATTTTATCATTAAGGATGTGGTGAGTTTCAGTCGCCCCAATGGACTTGATGAAGATCAACGAAACCAGCAGCTATATGTAAATCTACCGTAATCAACAAATGATTCGGCACAAAAACTAATGTATGAAAGGAATAATGTAGTGAATCGTCTTCATTCAATGAAGAAAGTTCAAAAACAGGGCGGATTGATTCCATAAACTACCAGCAGAAAAAAAACCAACATGTGGTTGCCGCAGGTTCGACTGCTCGCTGCAAGGATACCCATGGACACAAACAAAGATTCCTATACCAAGTCGTTACTTACGACGAAAAATTGTGCGTTCACGCCAATTTGAAGCAGCAAAAAGTGTTACCCAATCCCAAAAAACAAGCAGTAGTTTTAATCTCGGAAGTTGATGCCGTAATGTAGCTGGATTGGGAGGGTAATATTTATTGTGCACTTCTTGCAAGCAAGACGGTCAGTGAAGACGATCAACAAATGTATCGACTCAGCGAAGCGAGTCATCAAAAATAAACTTCCCGATGGCGACGTTTCGTAGTCCTGCATTACTACGGTGCTCGTCCTCATATATATAACAAAAGAAAACAAATAAATATCACTTTACCTAAGTATTTGACTTGCTAAACTTTTACCTGAATTATGTAATAATATTTAGTGAACGCTATTAAAATAATAAGTATACGCCTAGCCAGTAAAGCAGTGATTGCCAACATTTACAAACCGCCCTCCCAAGGGCACTGGTTTGTTCTATGGTGCTCGACAAGAAATAATTGTATCACATTGCCATTCATCTTTCTTTCTCAATAAAGTTTAATGGATTCATGGAATCAAGACAACATCAGATAGTAACCATAAAATAATTTGAAGACTATTTTTGTCGTTGTATGGTACATTTTCCTTTTTTATTACTTCTCATTTTTTTGCCATACAAATATTAATATTCATAGATGACGATTAATGAACGGTGGTATGTATCCAGGGGGGCGGTTGCGTGATTAAGTTTGGGAAACACTTCAATAAAGGATCTATCAATCTATTTTAATTTTGAAAGGTATAGTCAGTAAGGAGACATGTAATTTTGGTTGATCCAAATTATTTTCTAATTGAACACGTCTTTCCCCAAGTGAATTATAGGTTTTTTACAGTGGGAGGAAGAAAATAATGGTTGAGGAAAAAGATAATCGGCGATATATGATATTTTTAAAAGGATTGTCATTCATTACCATACACAAACAGAGTGACTTCTTTTATAAGATCCACTGAATCAAAGAGAAAAGGAATTCGGATTTTTTTTCGCCACTAGCGTGAGCGTCAGACAGGTTTTAAATTCAGGCGATTGTTTGATTTCCTTATCAGTTCATTTTGCTCGTTTTCATTAACTCTCATGAAACCGAGGCCATGGCAACGTGTTATTATGAGGCCCAACTGCGAGCCCATATTGTAATGGCCGCAAATGAACTATTTACGGCGAGAAACATCTCATGCACCAGAAACTTTTAATTAAAACGGTTTTTGTTTGGGAGGGCATCCAAATCGCCCATGAAATAGCCACCACAGTTATTGAACTAATTAGAACACCAGGACGGAATTTCATGCGCTCTGCAATAACGACCTCAACTATTTCGGCGGCGAAAAACAAATTGCGCGGGGCTGGCGAGTGAAAAATTAAGAGGAGGGATAAAAAAAAACGCAAAAACGATTTGGCGGAGGAAAAACGAGGGAATTGCAAACATTAAATCAAGATCGCCGCCAAATTAAATTTTCGTACATTTTCGCAGGGCGTGGGATTTCAAGTGTGGAGGGAGAAGAACTGGCACCCTCCCGGCTCGTGAACGACACCGCAACAGTGTTTTAATAAAAGTGGAAATTAAAACGTTTTGATGCGGACCACATTAAGGGTGGGGAGAAGGGGGGTGAAATTTCAACAGGAAAGAGATAGGAAGAATGAGTCGTTAAGGTGGAATGTGACTGCTTTGAGGCGTGAAGAAGACAGTGGGAGTTGTGGCGGCTGTTGAATGAGCTTTTAGTGAGACCCTCTCTCTTCTCATTCTATCATCTACTCCATTACTCCTTATCTTTTTCCTTCGTCCTATCTCTCTTCCTCTTTCTCCAATTCCATTCGTATCACTATTGTCGTCCTCGTGAAAACACTTTATTTCTCTCGCTATTTCAATCTCTCTCTTTTTCTTTTCGTAAACAATCGATTACTCCGTAACATGCATCGAGTAACAGTAACATGTCATGTAAGGAGAAAAATAGAATGCGTTTGTAGTAACTAACACCATCTCCATGCTTTTGTTTCTGAAATTACTTTTACTTCATTTGAAAAATAAGTCTATGTATACAACATTACATTTTCTCACTGTTTATCTGGTACTACAATGAAAATAAAACGATATTATTATAAATAAAGTTAAAAAAGGAGTTTCTGTTGTCCACTTACTATTATACCCAAGTATCGTGTAAAGATAAACAATTCTCAATTGCAATATCACCGATACAATCAACTGATTAGGCCGTGACTTCGTTAAGTCTCCATCACGGATATAGGAAAGTCAAATTTACACAAACCACACGATTTATTATCGCGCACGATTTGTTATTTAAATCGTGCGGTTTGTAAAAGTTCGAATTCTCTTTGGCCCTGTAATACCACTGTTAAAAATAGTTAAAAGAATATAAAGAAGCAAGGAAAGGTCTATAAGTCGATATTATCACAAATTTACTAAATGTTTCGATAGTGTAGCCTTGATCTTCTCACTTCAGAATGGTGATAACTTTTTTTATCTATTTATCTTCCTCGGCTATTAAATCCTAGATTCCTAGATATGAAAATCGTTACAAGAGTTGTCGCAATTTATCATTAGTTTCTGAATACTATTATTTTTAGTTACTTTATCAATATACAGAGGGGAGTTTTTCTACTTTCCACGCATTAAAACTTGTCATCTATATAAAGAAATTTCGTATTACTCTTGGAAAGAATACGTTACTAAATACCGTTTACCTTTCATCATTGAAATAGTCTACATGTTGAGTTAATTTGTGTTGATTTCGTATTCTTAAAACCTACGGGGAGATTGTGCAATTATGAAGTTTAATGAGGTATTTAAGAGTCTCAAAGCTTCCTTTGCGGATGAATTAGTTTGCTTCCCTTCTGTTATCGTTCACTTCTCCTCTCTCTGTCTTCTCATTCTATCTCTTTTCTCATCATCCCACTATCTTTCCGTTTCTTTCTCTCTTTGCCTTCTTCCGCCCTCATGCATCCCTCAAGATTCTCCCTCCCATCACGCTAAACGCCACCCTTCTTCATGGAGTGCCGGAACGCACCCTAATTGCTTTCTTCATCACCAACACCCACTCCTCCTCCCTAAAGCCATAACCCGCATCAACTCCTTTCCGCCGCTCTCCTTCGGTGGGAAACGCCGCACCCTCCTTTCAAACTGTCCCGCCGAGTCTCACCCTTAATTTTTCACCCACACCACGTCGTTGGAGGGATCCGCCCACGGACGGGCCCCTATCTCACTTTTAATGCATTATTTTTTGCCCGGTTTCTAAGCTGGTTGCACGGTTATTTTTTTGCGCGTGTTGAATTTGTGGGAGAACAAAGCTTGACCAGGGTGGTGATGGAGGAAGACCTAACGGTAGAAGTGATGACGAGAGAAATTATGACCTAATATCAAGATAATGCTCGAGGTTCCTCGAATATCTGAAAGTAACAAAACAGAAGAGATCTTTCAATTTAGAAACATTTTGGAATATATAACTCGAATTCTTTCTTTATTGTTAGGGTTCAGTTCCTTAATGCAATTCGCATATTTTGTAAACAATATAGTTCTATATAACAATGCTTACTATGTATTACAATTTTTAAACTGTGCAAAAATCTTAACATTTTATAAAGTAAAATGCTTGAATACAAATTCAAACCTTCAAATTAAAATGTTTTATGTTAACAAAACATTCACATTGAAAATTAGGTCAGAATTCGATATAGTTGGATAACCTTTTATGGATTATAGAAAATTTAGTTAAAAGGCCTTTAAGTTTGAAAAATTTAGAGCTAATGGAAGTTTCTACTGCGTATCGATTAAATAAGCAGAAATTATTTGAAAAAGTTAATATCGCGATTTTTATGACTGTGTAAATCAATGATTCGCGTCTGCTGCAAGTGATCCATGATTTAATCAAACTAAAGACGACATGAAGCACCACTCATTTCCCCGGTCTTCCAATTAATTGCACTGGAATTTACATTTTTCCTGAAACGCTATGAACATTTTCAACAAAATTTAAATTGTTAATTTTATACATTATTTCGCATTTGAAGTTGAAGTTTGCTTAATTTTATGAGACATGAGTCGAGTTCTTTGAGAATCTCTTTTTAAATCCACTTGACCCATAACGTTGCATCGTCGTCACGTATTCGGGTAATTATCCAGGAGATGAGACGGTGATGGAGTGAAATTTTTGAGTGTGCCAACAAAATTAAAAATCTTGGAGCGAATAAAGTTTTTTAACCAACAAAATGTCACGAATGCTGTGCGACGTGAAATACAGCGTTCGTCATTCTAGAAATTTTAAGGAAATATTCACTCTCTTCATCTTAGCACTATTTATGATTTGAAAATACTGCATATTGCATTTAAGTGTTAACATTTCTATCACCTTATCAACAGAATCTAACCAATTAATTTAGAATGACTGCTCCACCTTCGATACCTGTAATGTATGTTACCCTTTAATGATTGTAGTAACATTACTTCCAATATGTAATCGTAATCAAAGTGATACGATACCTAAATGGCCAGGATTAGGAATAATATGCAATTAATAAGTATTCTTTACTTTAAGTCTGATGATAAATATTCCCTACCGGTATGAATAAATGAACTAGAAAAGAGAATCATCAGCTTTCTTTATCATTAAACTAAAATTTACACCAACGTTCACCATCACCAGTGAAAATAATTCAGTAATTTGTTTTTATGCAGAAGTTGTAACACTTGCTGATTAGTTTCTGAGTTACGAAGTGATTGCTGGTAAAACAACTAGAAATAGAAGTAAAATATAACGACACTGCATAAATGCGTAGTAGGGACCTGCGAATCTCTAATTCTTTATTAATTAAAATCTTCAGCCGTAATTAGAAATCTAATACAATTTTGTATACTTTTAGCAACATCATTATTCAAACGGCTGAAAGGAAAAGGTGTTAGACTTAGCACAGTAAAGTGTGCGCCATAAAACCCAAGGATAATGATAAAATGTGAATATTTTATTCACATATGTTCATCCTTGGAAATATAGATCAACGCTGAGTGTATTTATACTTTTCCATATACAGATTGTTCCTTAACTCTCTCCATCAATAGGTAGCTGAAATTGATTTCTATTATTGAGGTGCAAATACCAATATTGCAATTACTATCCCTTTAACGCAAAATAAACAATATAGCCGATTAGGATGATCAGACAGTCTTACCTAATTTAAACTTTCTTTGCGTTTTTTTCTTCGGTTGAAATCGCTGAAAATGACAAAAGCCACAAACCCATCACCGTAACTAAGGAATTTGTTGGCTAAGACGAGACGCTCGAATTAAAGTCTGATTGTGAAGATTTTCAACGTTTCCTATATTTACACTATATTTTTAACGATGAAAAGTTATTTTTAAACAAGACAGGAATTCATTCGTACATTTCCTTAAGTCCGCCACCGATTGTGGCTTATTCATTATGTAATTATTTGCCGGTAAACAAATTTGACAGAAATAAAGATATCGAAAACGATTTTCGGTTAAACGCACTGAAATGTCTGAAATAACCTCATGTCTGGAATTATAATTTTAAAGCTTAAACTGTGAGCTCTAATAAAACGAAAAAACCATCTGAAAAAAAAATAAATACGTACAGATACGTACCAGTTGGTAAGCACTGTCTAATCGAATATTAAGGGAACGTTACGGTTGTAGTGACCTTTTGTTTCTCCTTGAATTTTAATTGGCTCTATAAGAAGGAAAGTTAAATTTTGAACAACAGTTGGCAAATAGTTTAATTTCTACTGGGTTAATCGTCCCTCATGTTCGCAGGTAATATTGCATGGCGCTCGCGCCATGCAATATTACCTGCGAATATCATAATTTAAGCCTAGACAAGCACCTATAATAATATAATATGATAATCGTAGTCAGAAATTTGCCTTCACGTGATAGAATAGACAATTCTCCACTCGCAGAGGAACTTGGAAATTCAACTTGTAACCGAAATAAAATCAGGTTTTGAAGGAGAAAATGATTTCGTGTTGATTAAGGCGATGGCATGCACGTAAATGGAGAGAAAAGGTGCGTGCAGTCGGCGCGAATCGTAATAAGAAAAATTGGATATGCAATAGTACAGAAAAGCGCGAGATGAAATGATCACTTCCTGTAACCGGATAGCAATAACGACCCCAAAGCGTTTCGAATCTTTAATACGGACGACTCCTCTCACGCAACCTTAATTTCGCCCTTTCCTTTCCTTATTTTTATTCCCTATCAGTCCATTTCCTTCCTTTCGTGGGATTTCCTCCCTGTGGATAGCCCGCATGGCAACACGGGCGACGTGGACCTCAAGATTTTTGGGCGCCCAACCCAAGGGCGGTGTGGGAGAGGGAGAAAGACCCTTGGCGCACTCCGAACGAAAGGGAAAGAAAGGGGGAAACACAAAAGGAGATAACAGATTAAATTACCCGTCACGGAATTTCTTCCTCCATTTTTCCCTCTGCCTCCTGTTACTTCGGCTATTTTTCATTCCTCTCTTCCAACCCAGACGCTTCGTTTTTTCTCTAAATTCTATGAAACGAAAGAGAGATTTGGAAGGAGAAAGAATGAGATATATTTGCTCTGCGGAGAGGAAAAATGGGGAGGGAAAAGTTGAGGGTGCGGATTGGACTGCGGGAGCGAAATGGGCAGACAAAAGAAAATCTCAGGTCCGTCAATCTCGTTCCTCCCGCGCGTTCCAACAGAGGGAAAAATAACACTGAAATGTATTTCCGCTTTGTTACCTCTCCCATATCTATTCCCCTTTTTTTCCCTTTGCCCCTCGCATCATCCTCATTTCCACCACTATTTTCCAAGGCGCCAATCAAGCGATGCGGCAAAATGAAGGGGAGAGAAAAGAAAGCAAGTTGATTGGGTACGCGAGAGTTCCTTTGCTCTCTTTCGAATGCATCTATATTTCTTCTCCGCGACGTGTTCAAGAGAATCGCAGGTTGATAAATCAGTTAAGCCATGCTGAGATGCAATTGCCTTCAAATAGCTGGCGAACTTGAATAAATCGTACCGATTATGATTTGATGCAGTTAGGATGCCGAAGTTCGGAGATATAACGGCATATCTGTTCGTTACGTGTCTCGATGTTCTGAGCGGGTTCACATGTTACGATCTAAATGGAATTTATAAATGTGGAGAATTTTAAGGCTGAGACTCTTTAATGATAGTATATATATTTTATAATTGCATATGGATATATAATTAAGATACGTTCATTAAAAATCTTCCTTACTTAATTCATGAATTGAATTCAATTGAAAGTTTTCTATTCGTACAATTGATGTAAATTCTGTTAATTTATGAGGATATGACTAATCAATCAAGTCTCTTGCGAAGAAAATTCGTTCGTTTTGAAACTCAGGAAGATTTATCGAATCTTGCTAAAAAACTGGCTCTGAATGCTAGGGGAACATCCATATTTAACCGTAGTTGTCAAGGAGCAAGGACGAAATCACTGTCGCGAGCACTGAAAAACATTTCCTTTGCGAGCCTCGGTGCATATGCTTTGCGTTTCCTTCGCAGTCGTCGGAATTTATGATCTCCATTTTGCATGAAGTTTGAGAGTAAAAAATTTTCTGGAATAAATTTAAAACCTCGCAGAAGGAATTGCGGGTATTGCATGACGCGAAAGATGCCCACGAGAGAGGCATTCAAAAACTTAACCAAGTTTCGTCTGAAGTATGTCCACCGAGCTATCAGTTAGCTGTATGAATCTTGCTCACAAAGAAACGCAGGCATCGAACGGGACGCTAGCACATCTTAAATGAAGCATATCTCCTTGAGTATGAAAAATTGCCGCGACGCCGGAAAATCGGACGTAACTTTTTTTCTTTAGCGCCCGCAGATCGAATGAGAAGAAAAGATACAACTCTGGAAATCCAGGACATCCTTGCTTAGTCCACGGAGAGCAAAACAGTGGGTCTATGTCAGATTCAAATGGAGCATGGTATGTACCTTTAAGGAAATATTTTACATTTAGTTTTGGTGGGTACTTACTATTTTCACTTAGAATGACAAATTTGGAATTTAAGCTCGTTCATAGAATCAATTCTCAAAAATCTATTCCTCACCGTTGGCAATTTCCATTATGAAAATTCAAAACGAAGGAAACGAAGAATGCATTTCGACTTAACGACTTTCGACGATCTTCGGATTGGGAATCGAAACAATATTAAGTTACTGAATTTTGGTTAACGGAATTTATATCAATACTATATACGATCGCTCAATAATATCAATAGTATATACTTAGTTCTTTAAAATGAAGCTTACTGACTAAACTTTTCAATCATATTACGCATAGTCTACTCATATATTTTTCTTTAAACCAATGCCTTACCCTTGAACGATGTATACTTGATAATAAGGGTGCAAATAGTTTTTCAATTATTTTCCCTATAATTTGTCCCTTTTTGTTGTTTTTAATTAAAATATCAACACATATCAATTTACATAATATCAACAACAGACATAGCAATCCACTGAAACGTTCAAAGAGGAGGTGGCAGCTGCAAAATGTCGCAATTTTTCTTTCACTCTTGACATTTGCATGAGATATGGAAGATTCGAATGCTGCATAGCAGGAATTCCATGGCCATTCATACAGATCTATATATAGCAAGACTACTTATAGTTCATAAGCATGCACAGAACGAGAGACGCATGGAGGTACTAAAGATTCTCCTAACTGGCCAAAGGAATAAAACTTCTACGAGGACAGACTAAAGAAAAAAACATGACTGTAATATCTTCCCAGAGATACCCTTACGGTACGTACTTTGGAAAGTGCTCAATCAAATGAGCCTTTTTAATCAAAGGGAAGTGATATTTGTAGACAGGCAGGCTCTTTAGGCAAACATCTTCCCAACTTTCTCAAAGGATTCTTCCCTCCGAATCAGGGCATTTCCGTGGGCCTTTGGAAGGCAAAGTAAGAATCGCACTCCCTTTACTCGGCCTATTCCTCCTTTCTTTTATTTTCTTTTGATATTCACCTTCTTTCGCTTTGTCCACTTCCTCTACTCTCCTTTCCATACTATCGAACTCCTCATTTTTTGTCGGAGTGGCTGGGATGAAAGACACTCCCTGTTGAACGTCCTCGCCTGGACGAAAGGACAAACAGTCACTTCTTAAGGAGTTGAAAAAGAGGGAGGAGGAGAGACAACAGACAGGGAAAGATTAGAGGAGGACGGTTATTGGGTCGAAGGGGAAGAGGAAATAAGAGAATCGTGTGGGCTTGTCTTTAGGTATCGTGCGATACCTTAAGACAAGCCGACTGCTCTCTTTACTCTTGGTTGCATATTCCAATGGAAAGGATTCTACGAGGAGTTTGATGCTCTTTTATCTTGCTCATCCCGAAAAAAGAGAATCCTCCTTCGGAATGAGAGAGGTCGCGTATCATGCTTAAGAATTCCTCCTTCTAAAGTTCTCCGAGGACACTGAAGGGCGCGTGGTGGGTCATACGAGAAAAGCGGTGTTTTTTCTGTGCCTTTCGGAACGTTAAATTCTAAAACGCTAGAATGAAGAGGGAGAGGATGGGGCGGCAAAAAATATATATATTACTTTCCTCCTTCGAGAGGGAGCGGCATAAAAAAATCGAAGGTGAAAAAATAAGGTACAACGGAGTCTTCTACAGTTCCCCTCTTTTCCACTCCAAGTATTTTCCAATAAGGGTAGGAGAACTTAATGAAAAATGTCTGTTTGCCGATGACGCGGATCTTAAGGGCTGGGAAGGAAAAGGGGAGAGAAGGGGGAGAGGGAAAGCCCGAGAGGAAAAAGGAAGTGGGACGGGTATGGGACATGAGCAGAGATAGCGAGGCCCTTAGCATCCTTATGTTGCAGGGAGGAAGGCAGTGCAAGTTCAATGTAGAACATAAACTTAAAAGATGCTGGAAATACATCTAATGATTTAAAAAAAGCATGGGGAAAGAGATTCGAAAGGAAGAAGATAATACCTAAACCCTTTACCAAGACAATCGATAGAATATCCCAAATAGTTAATAAATGAGATTAATGGTGGAATTTCAAAGTTTACCTTCTTAAAAAGAGGTGATGAGTATCTTAGGGTTTTCAACTTACATTAACTTTAATAATGTAAATACGAACTTAATCTGGCTATAAAGGAAATCATATTAATAATTTATGACTTGGTTATCGTTTATTTTCTTTCTTGTCATTAACAGATTAATTGCAGTTTTAGTAAATATGTCAGGCATGATTTGAATAATTATTTGGATTTTCATAGGTGGAAGTAAATAGTGCGATCTTCGTTTCGATAGAAAGCCAGCGAAGTATTTTATTTGTTTGGCTAATCCACGTTACAAAATTTTACCTTTCAAATTTTTGATTCATGCTGTTAAAACCTTTGAATTTAAATCCTCATTTACAATTGCTGCTACTTTGAACAAAGACTGGTAGAAAATGTAGGGTCAAATTTAGAGGAAAGGTTTTTTCGAGAGAGAGATAAACCAGATATATAGTTGCGTGAATCCTTTGAGAAACGTATTGAGGGCGGAGGAAGGAAGGATTAGGCGATGCGAAGAGCGGGGAGCAACAATGAAAAAGCTGCGACGTAAAAAAGGTGGGCGGAGATATAGCAGCGAGTGCGGTGGGTCGAAGGTTGCTTCGGATACGATCTTAGGGGTGTATAGATATATGCTTGATGCGACGCTCTCTTCCTATAAAGTTTCGCCATCTAGAACAGGAGAGTGGTCTTAAAAATAACTTTTCCATCGGAGCGAGAAGGGATGGAGAGAGCGCGCTTCCTTGAGTTGCGTAAGAATTTGTTTTGCGCAACTTATGCTCAAAAAGGAAGAAAAATATGCCATCTTCATTCCTTGTTCTAAAAAGTTATGAGGGATTCGGAATGGCAACCCGATAAAAATCGTGTTTGCTCGAGCATTCGGAAGCGAGATTTGTTGCCTGTATTCGACAGAGAATGGAATGGAAGCTCTGTGTTTTTTCAGGTGGCAGCGGATAGGATCTTGCTACATAACGTGACGAATGTATTTACTTAGCTGGAACCAGGTAATAAAGATTTTCTGTGATAGTAGGACTAACATTTCACATATTTATATGATATCAACTAAAATTCTTTCTGATACTAATTTTATCAAGAATGCAGACTGCAGATGTACGCAGATTTTTCACAAAATTTTCAGCAGCAAAATGTAATTGAAAACACTTTTATAGATTTCTTTTAAGCGAAAGTTAATTCTGAACCTAAATATTTATATCTACATCTAAATATGTTTGTACCTTACAAGCCACCTTTTGGCATAAGGGGTTGCATCCACGATGACGATACTTCCCTAATAGATTAGTTTTGCTCATTTTCGTGGAGAAAAAGAATTTTTTAAACTAATTGTTCTAGCATCTACTTCTCTGAAATTTCTCTCAGAATCAGAACTGCCTATGTAACAGAGAGGACGATAATGGGTACATCTTCTACGAAAGTAAATTTTCTAAACTTATTAATTAAATTGAGTCTTTGTCTAAATGTTCCATCTTCTAGAGATTCCCTTCCTGCTTCCTGAATCATCTGAGTAATAGTGATTTCTCGTAACAATTATTTTACGAAACGCATCGCCTTTCGCTGTACTTTTTCTAATTATCCAATATAACACTTTTCTTCATAATCCCATCCCCCACAGACATAATTGCGGTTTGACCAACGCAACGTAACATTACTCACGGACTTTTTCTTCACTCCTACCAATTATTCTCTTCGCAAATCCGGGTTTAAGTTTTCGTTTACATATATTACGAATGTGAGTACCCCAGGTTAAGTTATTTGTGAGGGATACTTGAAGATATTTCACCGATTCTACTGTTGGCAAAGTTTCCCCTAGGATGCCGTACGAATAATAATTGGCATTAGTTTTCCTTTCGTAGAAGTAAATTACTGAAGATTTGTCTATATCGAGTCAATAATTGCCAATCACCGCACTATATCATAATTTTATCTAAATCATACGACAGGGTTAATCTATCCTCTGAACTTCCGATTTCCCTATAGATTACCGTGTCGTCTGCAAATATCTTAACAATGCCATCGATGTATTGATAAGGTCGTTGATGTCTCCAAAAACCAGTAACATTAACATTAGTCCGATTGAACTTCCTTGCGGCACGCCCGAAGTCACTTTAACCAGGTTGTAACTAATACCATCCAGAATTACTCGTTTTTTTCTGTCGGAAAGATAGTCCTTAATCCACTTTATTGCTTTTCCATTTATACACACAAATTTTAAATTGTTATAATTTATTATGTGGAACATAATCAAATGCTCTCCGAATGTCTAAAAATATCGCGTCAACTTGCCTTTTACTTTCGGCAGACATCAAGACTTCGTGAACTAAGAACGCTAATAGAGACTCGAAGGATCGTGTCTCACAAAAGCCGTGTTGGTTTCCCGCTATGAATTAGGATCATCGAGAAACCCCATTAAGGAAGTATTTTATTTTCCATTATTTCACCGCTCAATGAAGATAAAGAGATACGTATATAATAAGCTGAATCCTTCTTTTAGCCACTTTTAAGTATTGGAGTAATATTCGCAAATTTTCCTATCTTTCGGGACCTTGCCTTCGCTTACAGGTTACGCTTTTCTCTACTTCCTTAAACGCCCGATCTGGTATGTCTTTAAAATCAGGAGCTTTATAAGGTTTAACGCGTCGAAAAAATGTAATAATGCCGTCTTCTCTGAGGATGATTTTCAACAATAATTCAGACCGAGTAACTTCCGGTAAAGTACTACTGACGTTAATAATCTATGAAAAAAATCTTTAATGATGTATGCTTTGCCTTTGGCATCGTTAATTACGTTCCCGCTATTATTTTTAATAAAAGTTTGCCCTTAATCTTGGCCCTAACTCACGTATGGCTTTAGGGTCATCATCTAAATATTACATAAGATCTTTTTTTCACGTTGGCGCAGGGAATCTCGCATGGTTCGTTTCGTTTCCGATTTCACTTGTTTGTAATCGGCCTTTACTTGATCCGTGTTGATATCGTTTGGATTCCTCGCGTAGGCTTAGAATTTCGAGTGCAAATGTTCAGAGTTGTTTTAGTTTCTTTATCATGCCTTAGAGGATTATAATTTAGTTTGGAATTTTTGAAGGGTAAAAATTTATTCATAAGGTCGCGCATTTCTCTTAAAAACAAATGTCAGGCGTTCCCAGTGTTTAAATTCATAGCGCGCGCTTCATAAAACGGAAAATTATATGTAAGTTTGTCACAAAATCCTTTAAAATCAGCTTTCGAGTACAGACATATATTGCGCTTAAGTTGCCGGTACCTTGCAAAGTAAATATCCAAATCTATAACAAGAGACTTGTGGTCAGATAATCCCTCGCAAACAGATGCATTTACTATACGATTTAGGCGTATTTGTAAGAAGGAGATCTAATAACCTTATTTCCGTGGTAGGATCTTTATCTGATGTAACGAATTTCTTCGCGTCATACTTAATAAAGCTCTATAAGAGTCACTATCTCGAGCTTATTACTTAACTACGTAATTTGGCCAGTCGATATCAGGACGATTTAAATACCCTCCACTTGAATTTATGATATTGTTATTTTTACGCGAATAAAAGCTTATTTCTTCGTTTCGGCAACGCAGAATCTGACGTAAAGAATTAGGTGGCCGGTAGAAAGAACACACATTTATATTCGGCTTATTGTACTGACTAATGATGCACCAAAATGTTACCTCATAAAATAAATCCTGCTACTTTGATTTATGCAATTGAATTGTTTCATTTGACAAGGCTGGGTAACATCCATAAACAAATCGTTTTAAAATATTAAATATTACGTAAACACCTGATCAGAGCATTCAAACCAAGGGAACCACGCCCCAGTCACATGAAAAAGCGAAAATAAATAATTGCGGGGTGGATATCATTTCTCGAAGCTGAAACACCCCCACAAGGTCCAATTAATATCCGACCACGCCCCCATCCCCCTGACAACCACCTTTTCTCCCTCATTTTTCCTTCCTGAGACAGCCATTGACCAAAGTTTTCTGAAATCATTTCCTTGGATTTTTCTTCCCTGTCATCGTGTCTATCTCCATTAGTGCATCTTTTTCAATTCTTAGCTCCGTCTTCGTTACTTATTACCAATGCGCGCAGTATAATGCGTGACCCTCGTAAATAAGATTCAAGGTTTAATATAGAGAAAGCTTCGCTTCCGCAGAGTTTCTCTGCACGCATTAATGTTGACATAATTTTGATGAATGTATGTTTTCTTACCCTGTTCTCGGGGTATTCTTAAATGAAAGGAATGTAAAACGCCTCTTCAAACATGGAATTATTTTAAAAGTGAGATATACATAATGATAACATAATGAAATTAAAATGAATAGTTACTACATGGCCTTAAGTTTATCTTTTATGCTTCCTAAAATATAAAACTAGAAAACTGTAATCTCTATGGTAAATTATTGCAGAAAATTCGCTATTTTCTCAATATGAAAGTGACCTTTCTTCACTATCCAGAGACCGAGATGTGAAAAATATTCTGGTTCGAGTCCCGGTCCCGTCAGACTTTTTTCACGTCCGTTTCTCCTTGGGATTTTTCCTAGGTGCACGTCTTTAAATGCCAAGTCACCTTCACGGTTTTCCTTGTGTATACAAACTAGATGTTTAGGCAAAAAATAACACGTCATTTAAGATTAATTTCAACTAAGTTCTGATTATTTGAGTTCTTATGCAACGATGATCAACTAACTAACATTCGAGGGAATTAATTACATAAAAATTTACTATTATTAAGTGAAATGAAAGCATCTGAAAATTTGGAAGTCTTTAGTTTCAAAACATGAAACATAATCCCTGATTTAAATCCAGATAATATGAAAACAACTAAGCATCTAATTAATCGACATATTACATCTGAATACTGCTATCCTGTGATCTGATAATAGATTTTTTGAAATTGTAGAATGAAAACACTTTGTATTTTTCCACAGGAACTACTAATTGGCGACCGGTTTTATAAGCGTGCTTAAATCTTCAGGCGATGAAGGTAAATCATACGTTACAGAAGATAAAAGCACGCGTATGAAACTGGTCGCCAATTAAAAGTTCCTGTGGAAAAATACAAAGTGTTTTCATTCTATAATGTCTTTCCACGAAGTCGATTTTCCACGAAGGAATCTTCCTATATCGAACTTATTGTTGAAATTAATATTTTAAAAAATCGTGTAAACCAAACTCAATAAACATTTCTTCAATTGGAATGAGGATTCATTCTATCTTAAAATTGAGGATTAACGTGTTCCAATTAATTTACAGTCAAATGTCTATTACTTATGGAAAATGTCCAGGGTATGTCTGTGTTTGCGCTCATTGTAAGAAGATCTCTCGGTAAATTCTTGATGTATTGTATCTGAAATTCCTCTTCTGAATGTCCTATCTTCTTCATCAGGCGTATAATGTCCTACCAAACTCGATTCCCTTCCTTCTCTCATCCACTTCTTCGGACGCTCTTCCACCTATTTTGGCAGTCATTCATTCCATTTTTCCCCACCATACCTCCCTTTTACTTCAATCTCCCGAGAGGGTCAATCGATATATCGATCTGGAGAACGGTGTCGGGGATCAAATCTCCTGTGGGAGACATTCTAAGCCCGAATCCCTCCATCTACTTCTCACGCCTCTACTTATCCAGTTTTAGATCAACTCTGTGCCGAGACATTCGGAAGTAGGAGGTGAAAATACGAGGGCAGAAATTATGAGAGGAAAGGGGAGATAGGAAGAAAACAAAATTCATAAAGCACCGAGGACTGGCGTTTCAAATACTTTTGAGAAGCTAATTTAATTATAAATTGTAAATTTCTCGTATACATTTAAAGATTTTATTTAACAAATAAAGTGTAGTGAAGAAGATTCTTTCGGAACTTGGAGTCCTGAAATAGTTTTCCGAGGAAAAAATCCCAATTCATTTCGCGAATCACAAAGCTAATTAATATTTTTATGCCTGATTCTATACGGAGGTCAACTCATGAAAAGGTCGTGTCCGTTTACGCTTCACCCGATCAATAACGGAATATTTGAAAAGTGAAACATAAAAATCGAGTTGTATGTGGAGCTCATTCACGGAGGCGACCAAAGCTCATAAATTATTTGGAGTTGTTTGAGTCTCTACCTTCCACGCTTTAATGCTATGGGATGCTTCAATAATCCATAGACAGAATAGTCACGCAATCATACAATTATTTTCTCTCATATTCGATCCTCTTACTAGAAATTATCAGATGTCAGAATCCTAGATATAAAGGTTAACTTTTAATTTATCTATTGGATAACAAAAACGTTGTTTTCCAATCATTTGATTAATTAATACTGTAAGAGAACCGAAAAACTTTACAGCTGAACCACAAATTACTCACTTACTTTACGCAAACTTCTATACCATGGCTATCTCTTAAAATGATAATTTCCCTTTTATTCCTGAAAACGGTGAAAAGCTACCCTCAAATCCAATTCACATTTTGTTAGCGATAAGAGCGGCGAAGAATAACAAAAGAACCATCAATTCTTAAACAAAGAAACGCAGCAATCCTACGGGCAAAAAAATATGCAACTCAATTTGGCGCGAGAAATTTCGTTTCATTCGTGGGAAAAAGAAGAAAAAATTCTGCGATTTCGATTTGGAGGATAAGAATCAACCATTGTGAGCAAAAGAGGAGAGCGAATTGGGAAGAGAAAAGCGCAGTTAAGGAGCGGAAAAATGGAGAGATTTCAGCGGCAAATGGAAGGGAATCTCGGAGGGCGAGTTGGAAATGGAACAGTATATAAGAGGGGAGTATGAAAGGCAGGATGGAGAAATCGTCCACCGGAGAGATGAGTGACGCCTCGGGGTCAAGCCACGGAAGGGAAGTGCTACGGTAAAGAAAGAACTTGGGGCAGAATAGCTGAAAAACGGATAGAAAAAGGTGGAATTAGAAGTTGGAAAAGCTGAGGTTTCTCCGAGATGCTCTTTAGTTAGGAAGCTTTGGTAGTGACTGAGAGGGAGAAATAAATGGGGAACAGAAATTACAGCTAGTAAGTGGATTTCAAATAGAAAAGGATTTGATCTGTATAGGAAAACGTCTTTTTAACGCGCTGAAATGCCACAGCTCGCTTCGTCAAGGAAGACTAAGTTCGATAGCATTGTGTCAGAGATTATAAAAGCCATCTGCAGGAAATCTCTAAAGGATACAAGAACCGAGCCTAGAAACAACCTGTTCAGAAAATTACTTTTAACTGAGTATTGATTTAGATGACTCAATAAGCGATACCGTGATTCCCGTACTCAGTTAACGAGTAAATTTGCGAACTCATTTTGAGGCCATACAAAGAGATTTCGCGAGATTACAGCGAATATGGGTATCTAAAACTGGTCTTTTTCTCCAGATTGTATTAGGAATACAAACCAGGAAGACGATTAGGGTGTTCGGTGTTTTCACATTCTTCTAATATGCCATATTGTGACTTTATAATATTACAATGTCCCTACTGGAAAGTTAAATAAGAAGTAAAGAAAGGCAGTGTAAACTCCTTCGATGCAATCACCAGATGAGTTTCTCTCAGGAATCCATATGAGATGTGGTTCATCATCACATCTATAAGCTTCAGATCTGAAAGATATATTTAGCTGCAAAATAAAAACGAAAGAATCACGCTAAAATGGCAGTAATTTCATCGATAAGGCGGGCTGCAGTATTGTCAACAACGGCATCCGGAAATATCACCGCGGACCAAATTACCGGCTGCGGTCACCAACACTGGTACACGCACTTTCTATGTCAATCAGAACATTTTACTACTACCTACTTCATTCTGTTGTGCTCCCAAAAACAGCAAAATACGCTTCACGATATAGACATTTTCCATTGCATGATAGTAAATAATTAGCTGTCCAAAGGCATAATTTTCAGTAAGGATCCTTAATTAAAGCAGGAATACTCTGTACGCTTAAGAAGTTATCGCACATGGGTCTTCTCTTTCACAGGTTCCGTTCCCAATACGCACTTCTCTGTGAGGTTTGTTATATATATCCGTTACCAGGTTAGGTCCCATTGAGATTTATCCGACATTCGTTCTAATACAAATCATGATCAGTACAGGTTGTGAGAATATTTTAGCATTAGAACCTGACAAATATTGATTTTTGCGATCAATTTCACCGAACCTACGTCAGATCTTACTTAGTTAGTATTACTCATAACCTACTCAAAAAATGGAGAGGTAAGTATTATGGGTTATATTAATACGATTTATATGGGATAATGCTGTTAACCCTAAAATCTAATATCTTGCCTACATCATTTTCCTAGCGAAATTGCCTCCGACTGATTTTACTACAGTGACCAAATCTCTGCGTCGCTTTCCGTAACCAAAGGTTGCACTCCTTACCAAGTGAGCAGTACGTTTGAAGAGGCAAGAGGTTAAATGGAATCCTTCTCAAGAAAGTAATAATGGAGCGTGACGTGGAAAGGAGGCAGGGAAAGACGGCGAGCTAGGTGGAGTAGAAAGAGTAGCAAAAAAGAGGTAGAGACAGTGAGGAAGAACAGCAAACATTGAGTTGCATTGCGACGCCGGGATCGCAGATATATAAGAGGGGAAAGAGAGAGAAAAAGAGCAGCCGAGTCAGCGGCGCTACCCCCTCCTCTTTCAGCCAAAAATCGCCCCCTTCCTCCCCCTCCCCGAGGCGAAACGGGGTCCTGATGCTCGTAATATTGCATGCTCTCACTCCTGCGGATCGATGTCCTTGGGCAAGAGTCGCAATAAAAGTGAAAGATCGGTGACTTTCCTCCAATCCCTCCTCTCCTCACGTGGAGTGAGATGGATCGGAGACGAGTGTGCCAGGGGGAGTGAGGTACCACACCGACTTTGCGCATCATCATAAAAAAATATCCAAAGTCTTCCTGATAGTGCGCAGTCGTTTTTTTCATATACCTTACTCGACGAAACTAATGCGAGACGATTTACGGATATTTTTATCACGGAAGCGCGTCCACCCTCCTTTTCCGCCTGATTCGATTTTTTTCGACTCCTTTTTCCATCCTCTTCCTCGAAATTACGAATGCTGACTGCGGCGCGTGGTTCGCCGCGGAATAAAGGACTTCTCACACTATCTTTCGGAGGGCGTCGGTGCAGAAGTGTCAACATTACGCCGCAGCGCGTTTTCTGCGCTCCGCAATGTCGATCTTCGGTTCGTAAGAAGATAGAATTCGAAGGGAGCAAATACTTCCGCCTCTCATGAGAATCTCGAGCCGCATCTTAAGTTCCTTGGGAGCGTGATTCTTTCACTTTTAAAAAATTAGTTTCAATGTATATTAAAAGAAACTCGAAAATATGAGTAATTAATATCCGTTTGATAATGAGGATGACAGATCTATAATTTGAAGGAAAAATTCTAAACTAGATTGCCTCATTTGTTTATTGGCTGAATTTATTTTCGCTTTAAAATTACCTTCCACAGAATGACAAAATAAGTAAGCACTTCGTTATTTCCACAGAGAATATTTAATCTAACGACCGGTTTCGGCTCGCGCCATCATCAGGTAAATGATCAGGAAACAACACACATATATATACATATCAAGACAGTTTTAAGGGGAGAGTAAGGAGAGGGGAAGGGTTGGAGAAAGTACACTCATTGGTGAGATTGTCCGCCAACGTTATTTCCAAAATTTCCAAGGCATCAAGCTTCCTTCCCTTGGGCTGCCGATGTAGGA